>OZ010583.1:29441375-29543875 GCA_963932145.1 Acanthosepion lycidas | reverse complement strand
GTGGGGATATTATTATTATTATTATTATTATTATTATTATTATTATTATTATCCTTATTGTTATTATTATTATTACTATTATTAATTTTTAATTTATTTACTAATTTTTAATTTTCGTGGGGTATTTCACTGGTGGAATTTTAACCTTAAAAACGACAAATTGTACACACGCACAAATGCATACCAATGTATTTGTTTTTAACTAAAACTTGCTCGTATAATTTTTTTCCTTTTAGTTTTTACACGTCAAACCTTCAGTCTTTTGGGGCGGGGTATATCATTATTGTTTATATTAGTTATTTATCTTTCGTAGGGTAGTTTATTGGAATTTTAACTTTAAGAACAACACTTGTGTGTGTGCATGTGTATGTATGTATATGTATGTATATATATGTATATATATATATATATATATATTTATGTGTGTGTGTGTGTGTATGTGTATATATGCGCACACGTCGATGTATTTTTTTTTTTTTTTTTGACTTTCGTGGTTCTCAGTTTTCGCAAAAACTAATTTTTTCAGGGATTAGGGAATTACTGTCTTGTACATAACTTTAGACCGAAGATCATATTTAATTATAATACATGAAAAATTTTTTTTCTTTTTTTTTTTTTTGAGGGTGGGGGGCTTGGGATAACATAATAGTGGCATTTCAACTGTAAACCGGAAAACTTGTATAAACGCATACAGATGTTGTTTATTGTACTCAAATTTTTATAAGTACATTTATTTTAATCGGTTAACCTACAATCATTCTGGATGTGGCATATTATTATTACTGTTTTTAATATATAAACTTAAGAACTAGCAACAAATTAACAAACATTTCTTCCTTCCGACTTTTTGAATAACCCAACTTACCCGAGCGCTATGGACTTTCCCTATGTGTATCCTGATAGTATCGAGTACAAGTCGGCTGGGACAATTATAAAAATCAGTGTCGCATAGCGTGGTACAGAAGGAGGGTGCGTCGGAGCCTAATCAACTCTGACGGGGTCGACTCAGCGAGGATGATATTATGTTGCAATGCCCGAAACTACCCAATGACCTGAGTAATCTCATCACTGACGACACCCTCCTGCGCAATAAAAGTGCGTATTTCCGAAGTATATATATATATATATATATATATATATATATATATATATATATATTGTAATTAAGTAATATTCACACACACACATACATACATACATACACATACACACACATATATATATATATATATATATATATATATATATGGACATAAGTAATAAAATCTGTCGGATTAATAAACAAAAATACATCACTTCTTAAGAAATTGCTTTGTTTACGTTAGGATACAAAACTGACCAGATATGAATGTTTCGCGAGACTGCGATAGACTTGCGTTTATAAGGCACTATTCAACTGTGTTTGGTGATCAATTCACTTCGTGGTGGTTCGCTTTAAAACACGTCGGATCAAACGACAGTTTCTCCTGCCAAGGGGGACACAGGTTCGAATCCTGTTGGAGAGAGGAGGTTTTTTCTTTTAATAAGTCCTCTCGATGCCGGTAGACGAAAATAAATAAAACATATGCTGTTTAATAACGGAACGTCTTTTCGAACAGAGGTATCCACTAAAAATAACGTTTAAGTAAGTGTGTGTGCGGGTGTGTATGATTACAAAGTTTGTAAGTAATGACAAATCAAAGTATAGGTAAAGAAAAAAAAACTATTGCTGCTTTACATCCTTTTAATTCTCACAAACTAGCAAAACTGTAACACATAAAAAACAAAACAAAGATGGCGTTCAAGCTGTAAACAGTGACTTAGTGATAATACGATGTACCTAAGATACAAAGATTTAAGCGTTAGACTCAACGCCCTGAAACACTGTTTTTTCCAGCTGCATCTCTCCGGTTATGATAGCTGTGCTATTGTAAGTAGTTTAGCAGTGCAGATTCTCCCCACGCAAGTATTCAAGTATTTATTATGTCAACGTTAGCATAAAACAGACGTGGCAATGATTTTAGGCTCTGTTCTCACTTTTGTTGTTATTTATTTATTTTTTTTCTCATTTTTTTAATGCACATCTGATTCATACGAATATAAAACGAAACATGATATGCCTCTGAAGATAGAATGAATTGAGAAAAAAATTTCGTTGGTGTAGAAATCTTCTGAATGGATATCTTTATTTCTTGCTATTGTTTCGATGTGAGAAAGTCGGTTCGGCAAACCGAATTCAAATTTCAAATGAAGTTAATTCCGTCTCCTTAGCTGTTGTACGATTTAAATGGTATTAATCTACATTCCTCTGCCCCGTCTCATCGCGAGTCGATTAAACTTTGCAAATGTTAACTTAGCAGTCATGTTATTTAACCCCCTTTTGCTGTGGAAGCGGATAAAATTTTATTACCGTTAACAGTGGCTTTGAAAAAAACATCTCTGGCAGGGGGACACAGGTTCGAATCCTGCTGGAGAGAGCAGGTTTTTTCTTTTAATAAGTCCTCTCGAGGCCGGTAGAGTATTGCATCCTTTTAATTCTCACATTTCATTTTTTGTGGAAATTTTACATCATTACGGGAATGACCATGAAATTTAATTACGGAATGAAAGGGTTAAGAGGTATGAATCCAGATTCTGGCCCTCTGTTGCATCAATACGTCTTCGGCCCTCTCTTGCATCAATACGTCCTCTGCTGTAAAACATTATTAAATGTATTATTATTATTGCACTTATTTGTTAGCAATGATAGGATTCAGCATCATTTATCTAGCATAGTAAAAATAAGAGGGAGTGACTGTAGATATTGATCCGTTGGCCCTAGTATAAGTGCTTGGAAAGTCTGCGTTCAAAATCCGAGCTTTTTACCTAATCTAGAACACAGACATCTGGCACCATTAGAGGAATACGCAAAATTAAAGATGGATGAAAAAAAAAAAAAATAGAAACCAAAAGTCAAAAAAGGAAAACAAAGAAAAACAGACAGTTAAAAAAAAAAAAAAAAAAATGAAATAGAAAAAGTCGACAAGCAAAAGCAGGATCAAGCAGATTGATTGTCGGCTCTTTTTTTTTTTTTTTTTTTTTTTTTTTTAACTGTTTTTCTTTGTTTTCATTTTTGACTTTTCGTTTAATTTTTTTTTTTTTTTTATCCCTAAAAAATCGGCCTTGGGAAATTCTGCCTTTGTATTTCAGCACAAACACCGTAGACCAGAACCGAAAGAAAAGAAAAAAGTAACTTACCCACCAAATAACTTACCTCGCATTCTTTAGCATTTAGTACAGTTTTTACTTCTCTATTTTAAAGTTACTAAAATTCTACATTCTCATGGTAAGCGCGTATTTTATTGAAAAACATCACATTACGTACTATTTATTCTTTTTCTACTTTTATGTAGACCAATTGTAAAAGAACAAAATATATGGTGCCAGGAAGAGGAACAGTCGAAGATGCGAGCTACAAATTGAAGATGTCAAAATCAAGAACAGAAATCTGGTAAGGATCAATGAAAATTGTGGCCCCGAAATCTGTAGACTCAGTTGAAATAGCAAAAGTTGTATATGAAAACCAAAAGTAGTAAAAGAATTAACTTTAAAACTTGTAAACCATCACACAACGTCAAGCACCTTTAGTTCTGATGAAAAAAAAGGAATACAGGTTCGATTCATCTCTGAAAACGGATTTTACTTTAATAAATTCGTGATCTAGGCCGGTTGATATTATTTTCAATTTTTAAGAAAATAAAACAACTGTCAACTCAGACATGTATAGCCACTAAAAATAAAATAACTTTTATAGTAATAAAAAATAATATCGGATTAAAAAAAATTAATTTAAATTTCTCTATCTCTCTCTTGATATATATATATATATAGTTTTAAGGTTTGCTATATTATGTGTAAACGTACTCGATATCAGAAATAGAGAGTATGTAAATAAAAAAGTGGACACAGGTCAAACCCAACGGGGCGACATATATGGGATGACCTGAAGATTTCGGACAAGCTTGAAACACACGTTCGCTGCTTGCTATTGACTTCAGCATCCCCGGGGTGAAATGACTATCTGAATGGGGTAATAGAGTTTCATTTTTATGTAACTCATATATATATATATATATATATATATATATATATATATATATATATATATATATATATATATATATATGTGTGAATTACATATGTGTGTGTGTGTGTGTGTGTGCGTCTAAAATTTTAAATTTAACTAAAAAAAATATATGAATAAAGACAAAAAGTTAAACTGGCTAAAATAAGTTTTCCTTTTGTCTTCACACACACACACACACATACACACACACATACACACACACACACACATACACACACACACACACACACATATATATATATATATGTGTGTGCGTATGTGTGTGTGTATGTGTAGGTGTGTGTTTGTAAGTAATGACAATGATATATATATACAATACATACATATATATATATATATATATATATATATATATATATATATATATATATATATGAAATGGACAAAGTCCAATAATTATTTTAAGACATGTTTTTATGTTTATTTTATATTTGTATCTATAAAAGAATGTATAAACATAAAAAATGTCTTTATATATATATATATATATATATATATATATATATATATATATATATATGTATATATATATATATATATATATATATATATATATATATATGTATATATATGTATATATATATATATATATATATATATATATATATATTAAATACAATTTTTAAACGTAGTTAATATGCCAGTCGGATGTTTAAAAGAGGCCATACTAATATAAAAGATGAGGTGAAAGATGAAAAAGTGATAAGGAAAAAGAAAATCACTTTAAAATGGTTTTTGGAAAAGGGCAGTAATAACTGTCCATTCATTTTGTATTAATGATGTACAAAATTTAAATATTGACCGTGTTAAGACAAGCCGATGTCGAAATCACCCAGTAGATCACTTCTGTCACTATTTAATTCCAAGCAAACTTGTCGTCGTCTCTTCAATTTCCCTGTATTCTTTTGATTTCGTTTCTTATCATTTGCTATTTCTCTTTTCTCTCTTCTCTGGTTATTTTCGGGCTACGCACATCTGTTCCGAGCATAAAAATATAAATAAATATACGTATACGATGAGTATATTTATATTTTTAGGTTCGAAACAAATGTGGGTGTGCCTGTGTATAATATAATCAAATATACATATTTTATTAAGCGGATATGCACATATTTACATACGCTTAACAATATACGCATATATGATCGCCTATGCGTGTATCACGTATGACACCTGACTGACTGATATTTTATTCTATTACACTCACATACAGGCGCGCGCACACACACACACACACACACATACATACATACATACATACATACATACATACATATATCCTGTTTTGGTGTTTATTTAGCTTCAACAGAATGTTTTGGAAATAAAATAATTTGCTGTTGTTTCAATATTTCAATTCTGCCATTTTGTTTTCTTAGGTCGCGTTGATGATACGTGTTTGTCTCATGGCGTTTGTGTTTTATGTTTGTGTCAATTTTTAAATCCTATATTTATTTCGTGTTCGTTGCCTGTGCGGATATCGCGTGTATACGTTATAAAGTCTATATTTAAACTAAATTCTTAAAATGCGAAATTATTCAGATGTGTGTTAGGAATTGTACTTGGAGCGTTTAATTTAGGTACCTTCATTAATTCGCTGAAAAAATAACATACCATAAAAAAAGCTTAATAAAAACAAAAGCTTTATCGTCAAAATGTTTGTTATTATTACGAGGAAAGTCCAAAATATTTTTTATTATTTTATTAAATATTTAATTCTTTCTAGCACGTTCTAAATTTTGATTAAAAATCGTGATTTTTTTGTCAGCTGTCGGCCTAATATTGACTATTACTGTTTTAGCGTCTTTTTCCCCCGGTGAAAAACACGTTGACTTAGAAATTCTTGCAAACAAGTCAAACAATTGTCGGATTTTAATGAAATTTTCAGGAATTATTTACAAATGAATTAAATTATTTTTGAAATTTTTCTGTTCAGAAAATCTTTGTAAAAATATTTTTTTTTTACATATGTTACCCCCACCACTTACTTAGTTTCATGAAATTTCGAGAAATTAAATTTTAATTTCAAAATTTGTTTTATTAGTTAAAAGCAGGATTCCTTGAAGAAAGTAACTCGTTTTTTTTCAAATTGCTACTCATTTCCCGAAAATCTGCTGCAAATCGGAAAATAAATATTATAATAAAAGTAAGACATTACTTAATTACAAAAGCTTTTAATTGTTTTTATAAATAAGATTAATTAAGGACGCTTAATGATTAATTAAGTCTTAAGAAAAATCATTTCGATGAATAATAAATTTTTACAAGAACTATTTTCATTTTAAAAAAAATTAATTAAAATAATATATTACAATAATCTAGGTATAAATCTTTTAAAATTCAGCATTACTTTAATTGCGTTAGGTGATATTGTTATAAAATGAAAACTATATTTACAAGATTCTTTAAAAAATTTAAATCTTTTTTTATGTATACAAAATATTATGTAACGTTCCTATTTTTAAAAGTATGGTCGACCATACACGACCTTCTGAGAAAATAAAAGCGATGTTTATAGTAAATTTAAAGTCAACATTCCTAAAATTAGATTACAAGGAATATTTCCTAATATTTTAAAGATTATTGTGTACTTAAAAACTATAAAAAAAGACGCTGGTGTTATTTTCTTAAATTATGTTTTACACATAAAGTCTCCGTAGAATAACAATAAAAGTGTCATCCCCTATCAACACTCGTCAATCATGTAAAAATGGCTACTGTCTGTTAACATCAAATAATGTTTGTTTTAAAAATGTATTTCTGTATTATCTTAAACTTATAGTAATTAATATTTGTTTCAAATTAGATTAATTATACTTTGAAGATTTTTTTTAATACAAAGAATTACACTGCACTCACAGACAAACAAGAAAATCTATTCTAATCAATATGATTTCTGTACAGTATTTACATTAGTCGGACTATTGTCCTCATCTTTATCGCCATATTTGTCACAACGTTTCCGCCGTTGTACGCTCCGGCCTTCTTCAGGTGGTTGGAATTTCGAACTGAACCCTTTATTTCGATCCCTGTAGACTGTTCTAGTTCCTGAGCCGACCAAGCATAGAAATAAATACAATATGGGAACCAGTAATAAGGAGTGCCAGAGAAAAGCAATGATAACAAAAGTTGCAATATGAGCTCTGGTAAAAACATGAAATGATAACAGCAAAATTGCAATATGAGCACTGGTAAAAATGGTTGCTGAAAACATTAGGTTTATCATACCCAGAAATTCATACACAGGTGTCTTCAAGGACACATGGCACAGTGGATAAAGGCGTTGGTTAGAGCCAGTGGCAAGACCCAAAGAGTGTGAGTTCAATACCCGGTTAAGGCAGAGGGAAAATTAGCAGGAGTTAACTGATAACTGACATCCATCCAACATGGCACGTGGAACTAGTCTACCCCCGGGATCGAAATAAAGGGTTCCGTTCGAAATTCCAAAACGTTGTGACAAATATGGCGACAAAGATGAGGACAATGGTCCGCATAATGTAAATACTCTAGAAATAGTAAACTTAATTCTTTAGCTTTCAATTAAAGCATAAAACAAAGATTCAATAAAGCTTTTTCATTTTTTAAATTAATTTTAAACCTTAATTATCGCGAATTAGCAGAGGTCCCTAATTTAATTGTATGATAAATATGATGAATTTTGGTAATTAATGTATAATATTAGGCTACATAATCTAGGTTTGGATCTTATATTCTTCAAGTATAATTTTTACGGAGGTTTAGTTGTACCAACTATTTATGGCTGGCCTTGGCAGTACCTGCTGTAGATATTTACCCAGGCATTAAAACATAAAACAAATAACTGTTTTTGATAAGTCCGGAAAACGTAAATGAAGGGTTTTATTTTTTACAAATGGAACTTACTAACAAAGTTTATTCTAGAAATATGTTGCATGCCTTCTCTCAAAACCTGAAAAAGCAAAGCTAGCAAATAATAAGCGATTACTCCCAATTCTAGCACACGTCATTTTCTAAAAGGCTATGCTTTTTCCACATGGCGGAGAAGCATCCACTCTCCACAGCGCCTGCCTCAAAACTCTCCTGTACAGACTGACGCGTAACTTTGTGGCCGTTAAGGGTTACATGACCGACCACGCGTGATGTATACTAATTAGGGAAAATACAGATACATAGGAATAGCAGGTGATGTTTATCACAAATTCATTCAGTTATGTGCCATTCGAGACGAGGCAGATTTTTTCCCGCAGTAGGTTGCCATTTCTTTCTGCGGTAGACCAATTGGCATCTAAGGCTAGAGAACCCGGCTTGAACTGCTATTTACCCATAGCTGGGGGAAAAGAAGATTCATACCTTGCATAATGCATTAATGTATTAAAAGATTGGTACGAATTAAATTTTGTAAAACCTGTACATTATCATCAGAAATGAAGAGAAATGTATGAAATCTGTGTCATTAGCATGTTTTATTAAATTGTTCAATATTATTTACTAAAACGCATTATTTTCAACTCGAAGGAAACGATCCTACGTGTAGGAGAAACGTATCAGAGTTTATTATTGGCGGGTAGAGTCATAACAAAATAAGATCCGCAATTGGCAGCTTCAGAAAGAAAACTAAAATAACTATTAGAAAATGTCGTAAAGGAAAGCAAGAAGAAAGGACAACTTTCATATGGACGTCATGCATGGTGCCAAACCCCCGTTCAGAAGATATCTAAACGCTCAGCTGCATACAACCGCTTTCTAAAAATAACGGTTAAAAATAGCTTTGAGCGAGTGAACCCTGCAGATCGTTGCAAAACTATACTTCTTCGAACCTTGTGGACTGAGACTACAGAATCCTAAACAAAGAATTGTACCAAATAACAGAAACGACATCACTTGAGCACTTTCAACAGCGGCAACGGGTTAAATGGATGTAAAATGTAAGTCGAGGGAGAAAAATTGTGTCATAATCAAGATGCTGACATTCCACATTACTTCAAATAAAAGGTTAGGAAGGAAACCTCCATCTATACTGGAAAGAGTGATAACAGTTACTGAACCTGAGAAACCTAGTTCCCTGAAAGATGGTCTATAAATTGCAACCGACAGCACTACTTGTTGCTCGGTCAGTGAATGCTAATTGTTTCCTCATAAGGAAAACAGCTAATATTAACATTACCTTTAACTGTAAGAAGACAAAGCGCATGGCTGTTAGCAAAAGAGACATCCCGAGGCGTGTGTTTCCAACTGAAGGCAATAATCAGAAACAGAAATTGAAAAATATGAATAACGTCCTAAGAGACGATCGAACATAGAGAAATTTCAAAGTGCATTGGAATAGCAAAGAATGCCTTCCAATAACTAAATATTTACAAATAGGAAAACGACATCAGAAACAAAGAGAGCTGAATTGCAATGTAATATCTAATCTCCTTTATGGCAGAAAATTTCCGTTGATCTTCCCAAAGAAGAAGAAGAAGGAACTTGAAGTGATATAAATGTGTTTCTACAGACAAATGCTAAGAATATCATGAACAGAACATGGGAGTAAGAAGGAAGTTTAGAGGAGACTAGAAATTACAATTTAATTGCTGTTAACAAAGATGTAGAAAAGACTGTAAGTCAAATAATGAGGAAAGAAGGTTTGGAGAATTTAACAAGCACGGCATATATCCAATGCAAAAAAGGAAATAGCTAGTAGCTTATTTAAAGAAACTGATTGCAGAACAAGCACAAAAAATTCCAACCTTATCAGGGATATGGGACCGCTAGTGTTACTGTTGTGGTTTCCGTTGGCTTTTTTCACGAGTCTGAGTTGCTAGTCTCACGACAAGCCGGTTTTGAGGTCGGAATTATCCTTCTCCGAGACTGGTTGCCAATGCATAGTAATTATCGGCGTGTAAAGTGGGATCAGCGTGACGAATTCAAATTTCGGCCGAAGTCGTTGTGTCCAATTTTACACCAATACGTTTCTTCGCTCTCCAGCTATGGATTAAATAACAGAGCAGATGGAAATAGGAAAAAGAGCGTTGGTAATGGGACAAAATTTACTTCTTTATGTGTCGTGTCCCCTAAGGACGTAGGTGATCATGGCTTTCCACATCTTCCTATCCTTTTTAGCTCTTAATATTTTTTTTATTTTCTGTTATTTCTCCTAAACCCCGTTCCGCCACTAATATGCTGAAGCTCACTATGTTATGCGTTCTTTTCCTCTGTCCACCATGCTTTTAATCTGTCCAGTGAGTATTAGTTTTTCCTAACTCTCTTTCCTCATTAGAAACAAAAACAGGAAGTTGTGGTGTGCCTAAATTTTGAAAACCTATAGATTATAAAAGAAATATCCCAAAGTTTGTTCATTCTCAGTGCATTTGATCAAACTATTACGGTGAAGTAATGGATAGCGGCTCAGATTGAGGAATCGAAGAGCCGAGTTCGAATTCTAGTCAAATCCATTATATTCACTTGAGAAAGGTATGAATCCTCTTCTTCTCCCCCCAGCTATGGGTAAATAGTAGAACAAACCGGGTTCTATAACCTTGGATGCCAACTGATCAGTCATGTATCGAAAGATGCATAATCGCCTAAGCGTGTATCACGTATGAGACATGACTGACTGACTGGCAATACGTAATATATACAATGACGAATGGGACATTCTCTATCTGAAATTATCGATGTATAGTGTCAAGTATGTACTGTGACTACCTGATGGAATATATTACCGCCCACCATGGACAGCAGTGACCAAAAATGGGCCATTAATGATCATGACCAGATGCGTCTGGCTAGAATTTTCTGCGTTAACAGACAATCGACACTGGCTCAACTCACATCAACATCCAATGCAGGAAGTATCAAACACATATTCAGCTAGGTAGAAAAATTACTGGGGTACCACAACACTGGATACAGTACCTCAACCGAACTCATAATGTCAGTAATTGTACCCTGGAAGATGGTCTACTTCTGAAATGGCCTCATGGGTCATAGTTCCAGTTGTTTGGGGCAGAGTGGTAGGGTTCCGGTGGTGGCGTAGATCCCCATGAGCTCATTCAACATGATACAGTGCAGTCTGGTAGCTGTTCGAAAATGGAAAAGCTGCTCCGCTTAAACACATTTTTAACTTTTAGCTGCTACATTTATCGTATTTATCGCAACCATTTTTACCAATTCAGGAATTTCTATGTATCCCAACAACGACAGGCTAATTCAGCAGGATAAATCGGGTCTCCGGCGTGATCGACCGTTGGCAACGTCTTCCCACCTCTCGATGTTCATGTCGTTGGACCTCATGTCACTTTTGCAGACGCCTCTAAAGCGAAGATGAGGTTGGCTTCGTGCCCTCCTGGCGGTGAACAGTTCCCTGTACAGAAAGACCTTCGGAAACCTCCCATCCGGGATAAAATGTACATATCGAAGCCAGCGGAGCCGGCGGTGTAGGAGAAGTGCGTATAGAATGGGTAACTGGAAACGGGTGAGTACGGCATTGGTGACCGGATCGGACCAACTGATGTCCAGAATTCTCAGACAGACGCCTCGTTACCGCAGAGCAACACGCTGACGACGCATGTCCTGTTAACTGCAATTTTGGTGTTCGAAGAAAGCTTTCTGTTCTCCCAGACTCTCGAATATTTGTTAAAAATTACTTATATATAGGCATGAATAATTCTACTCTATCTATATTTAAACGTAATATTTCTCTTTATTTTAAAAAAAAGGGTGATGAAATTTTCGGAATTGTAGGAAAAGCGTTTCGAGTCGTAATGTATTTGTTTTGTTTATTTGTTCTGTATAGTCGACTTCTTTCTCTATCATTTATCATTCAAAAACCTTTTTTTTAACAACATTTGCCGATATTCTTTGTCTTTTTGTTATTTATTGATTGACTACTATTATTTATCATTTAAAAATAAATTATGATAGTAGTAATTTAATAACAATAAATGGCCCATTTTTACTTTCTACCTCGAATCCAGTGTAAAATATATCGGTTGCGACAGCAAAATTGTCCAAATCGTGTAACAGCATGGGATAATTTTCCATCCCGCAACAATGTTTAATATCTTTAAAAAAACACTAAACTAATTGAATTTCTTTTTTCCAGGTTTTCAGATAAGACATTTAGCCATCTTGATATCATTTGCCGTAAAGTTTCACTGAAAACCCCTTTGACTTATTCAGTTAAAAAGAGAGCAGGTTAAAATTGTGTTGTATCTTCCCAACTGAGCAATGGTAAGAGGAAAAAAATCATTCAGGTCTTCAGTAATGGTACCAACATTCATACTCTGGCTTCTATCTTCGAAGTCCATTTAAGAACCATCAAGAGAAAAGTGAATAAATTTAAAAAAAGAGGGAACAGTAGAGAAATTGGATCAAGAGGTCACAGCAGCAAGTGAGATCATCATTTGAACTTAGAGCTAAATACATTCTTCTTGTTCATAGTACAGTTCAATAGGGTTATAACAACCTCGGAGAATTCCAGTAAGATATCTTTAATCATTTCTAAGATACAACGGTTCAAAGCTGAATCTGACAATTGGATAAATTTTGCTGTTAAATGATTTGAACAATTTTACTGTTACACGCAGTATATGTGGGTCGTTGCTCTTGAAATTCTGTGGCGTTGAAGGGATACTGAGGGGAACAGGTGAAGGATGTCACTGGAAGTTCCCAGCTTGGGCATTGCACAAAGGTGGTGAAAGGTAGGTGGCAGTTTTGTGCAACATCTGTGAGTAATTGTGTAACTAGTGTTCTCTTTTCATAACAAAGCAGACCTTTTTAGGACGGCACTACTTACCTTCTAGAGAAGATGGGTCTAGAAAATTGTTTACCCGCTTTTGTCCCTGTCATTAGATGCAAATGACTGGCTATCCAGAACTGCACTAGAAAAATAAAGAAGTTAGATATTAAAGATCTTTACATTGCATCTTGGAATGTGATAATTATCCAGGATAGTAAGGAAAACCTTAAACATAGGATTGCTTTGCTTTTCCGCGTCCTAAAAAAGAAAAAAAAAAGTCGGCATGACTTCCCTCTTAGAAACTACACAAGCTGTTTTTGATCAGCTACCGGAGGTTGATGAGAGATTTTTTTTCCGAGACAGTGAGCAATACGAACAATTTTTGAACCCCTTTACTTCTAACAAACGGAAAAATATAAGAATGCTGGAAAAAAATAAATAAAAATTAAATTTTCCTTGTCTATCATATTCAACAAAACAATTACGTCGATCACTTATAAACACCAGAACTATATATGCGATACAGTATAATTATTTACCCGCTGCCCCACGCAGCAAGATGTGGCACAAGGCCGAGTTTAAAGTGGTGCGATATAGCATAATATTTTACTTACATTAATCATATATATATATTTGTCGGATTTGTCCATTTCGTAGTATATATATATATATATATATATATATATATATATATATATATATATATATATATATATATATATATATATATAAACAGGGTGTCCGTAAAGTTCGGGTGCACTTAAAAAAATGTATAACTTTATTTATATTTACGATAGAAATAATTTATAAAAAGGATTAGAAAGAAGCAAATCTATATTTTTTAAGGTTTTATTGAAATTTTATTTAAGTTTCCACATGTCCTCCATCATTATCAATACAAAGGGTAATACGCTGGAAAAAAGAAAATATTTTTTTACTTATCTAAAAATTGTTGCAAATTTTGAAGTAAAGAATTACTCAATAACTATACTTAAAACTAGGTACATTAAACTTTATAACTTTTTTTACAGATTATTTCTATCGCAAATACAAATAAAGTTATGAATTTTTTTTAAAGTGCACACGAAATTTATGGCCGAGGAATTTTCAGTACTCCCTTCTATATTTTTGCGTGTGTGTGTGTGTGTGTGTGTGTGTGTGCACGCGCGCACACGTGTGTTCGTGCTTACGTATTTTCGCAAATTTTGTCCGGCACAAGGCTGTAAGTGTTGAACCGATAGTAAAAAGTTAATATTTCGCTGGATTAGATCACTATCCGTTATTCGTCGGCTAAACGAACAGAAATCATATGTAATCATTGTAAGTGCATTCTTCAGGACAGTTTAACGTGTGTAAAGCCACAGAAATGATTGAAGATTAGTGCTTGCTTATTGCGGTTTCTCACGGGAAATAAAGGCTATAAAATCAGCTCAATGAGATTGAAATTGCCCACGCACACCGTACATAAATTTATCGGTAAGTATATGAAGTCATAGTCAGAAACCAGTTGTGTACCAACAACTGATAAAAAATGCCTGAGCTAACAAGAATTCTAGGATCATGAGCGAAGAATGCCATCCATTTAGCATCAATTGATCAAGGTAGAATTTTCAGCAGACGCTGTGCAAAAGTGATCTCCATCCTTACAGACGAAGAAAAAACACGATACTTCCAACAAATTGGCATAAAAGCTCGTATAGAAAAACGATATTTTTTGCTCATTAACAAAAAAAAAAAAAAAATGGAATTTTTGGATACAAGCTATTTGCATAAAGAAAGATGCTTCAAACTAGAGGACACTGTACAAGTCAAACATGAGGGTAAGGATATAATTTTGGTGGGTAAATTGAAGTCTACATCTAGGAAAGTTGGTTCACTGTGTCGACTTAGATAATTTTATCGCCAGAATCTATCTTACATATTTATAAGTCTACCATTCGTCCTTGCTTTGAATATTGCTGCCACATCTGGTCTGGTGCTCCTGCTATATATGTAGAGATTCTTGGTAAAGTCCAAAGAAGAATCTGCAATGACAATCTGATCTGACATCTCGGTTTCAGTCACTTTCCTACCGCCGTAACGTAGCTTCCTTCTGCTTTTTGTATAATTGCTTCCATGGTAATTGTTCTGATGAGTGTTCCTCTATGATACCTAGATTTATGAATTTAAACGCAGTACCAGATTGGCGGCAAAGTTTCATCATTTTAGAGTTGAAGTTTCTAGATGTAACCGTAAGTTCTATGTTAATAGTTTCTTCTATCACACTTCTCATTTGTGGAAATCTCTTCCGGCTTCTTGATTCCCAGTCAACTTTAAATGCAATGCTATCTTGTGTCTACTTAATTCTTGTTCTTTTATTGTCCTCTCTTCTTAATCGTATATTTTTATAATATTCTCAAACACTCATTACTCCTTGCATCTTAGTGGCTTTATTACCTTCTTTCGTGGTAAAATGATTAAAAAAGTTAATGGACAAAGAAAACGTTAAAATTGATAGCACCATGAAAAAGAATATTTGATCATATTACGTTTTAACACAAAGGATATAAAAAGAAATGTAGGTTATACTCGTTCAAATATTATTTAACAAAAATGTAATCACCATCATTTTCAACAGCTGCAGCCCAACGGGAAACAGATTTTTGATTCCACATTTAAAGAAATTTGCCTTTTTTCGCCCAAAAATATTTGAAACACTGTTTCAATAACTGCAAGTTTTTCTGTTGATTCTGGATCTTCTATGAAATATTCTAGTGCTCGTGACAAATTAGAATCTGTAGGTTGTTAGGATAGATTTGATTTGTTTTACGGCATATCAACGTCAATGGATTATGTAATGCCGACAAGATTTTTATTGCTGGTAATATTATTTTTTTTTTCCAAAAATATATTGCTGGTAATAAAACCTATTTTTACTTTCATAGTGTCTTGGCGCTAGTTTGGGTGTTCGCTATTTGCTCATAGCTGGGACCCTAACAGGTACTACCACCCCGAGTTAGGTGGGCCACGCTCCTCAAAACCTCCCTGCTGCCTGATTTAGTTGATCTTCATACCCAGGACACCTCATTTGAGGTGGGAGGGTCTTATCCCTCTGGAGAGGTGCAGTGGGCATATTCTGAAGCCCCAGCCTACAGAGTGAAAAGCTGTTGGTAGTAAATCCGTTGAATAGAGAGATTTGGCAAAAACTTCACATCCTAACATTTTTTTTCATGGGGTTTGTTTTGCAGAGTGCGTTCTTGTATTGTCCTGTTGGAGAATAACGCTTTTTCTGTTTACAAGTGTGTAAAATAATACTTTAGCAGACTATTATTTTTAGAGGAAGTACATCTAGGCTCCGACCTCCGAAAGTTGACAGCAGAGGTCAAATGTGAGCCATAATAAGTAAGTCGATTTTGATTGGCTGAGCTAGCGTGGAAAAGAGATAGAAGAAAGGTTTCGGCGAGTAGTTTCCATCTCGTTAAACTATGTAGATGTGTTCACTTTCGGGTCCGAAACGGCTCCCCAGTGAGGTGGGTGAGACCCCCACTGAATAGTTAGATAATGTACATATCGATATGATTGATAAAAATAGTTAAGTTAGCATTCTCTGTGTTTTGGAGTCTTTCATTGCTGAACCAGAACGATTGGCGATCGCCGGCCAAGAGAAAAAGCCGAGCTGAGATCATTCACTGCTGTCATCATGCAGGACACATTCTACGTAATGCTTTCATTTATCTGATGAAATTGTTTGCAATGAAATTATGCAGCAATGGTTCTTCCATGTTCCAGTAGTTCGTAATGGAAAACACCTTCCATGTCAACATATAGGGCTGTGAATAGAGTTCTGGTTTTAGGGTTTATACTAGGTTTTCATCTTATGATAAACATTGTTTTTTCCTTTTCTACTGACATTCAAAAACTATTTTCATTACCTGCAACAACGCGATGCACAAGAGAAAGCCTGGTTTTCCCTGTAAAAAATCTACTGCAGATGGTGAAACGCGTTGTGTTAGTTTCTCAATCGAAAGCTCATAAGAAATCAAAATTCTTTCTTTTCAAGTTTTCCTAATTAAATTATGAAAGGGACGATATATACTTTACATAAATGATCTGCCTAAGAGTATACTCCGATCATTTGTAAATATCTATGCTGATGATGGGTGCAGCTCAAAACTCTCGATAACCAGAAAGTAGTGAATGGCACATCTAAGTTACGCTAAGAAAATCATTTGGGGACTTCATGGTGTACTGGCTAGCAAGATTGTCTCACTGAATCAATTGCGACTGTAAGTTCGATTTTCACTGGGTTCTCCACGCTTTCAGCCTTGTACCGCATCTACGCTTAAAAATCACCATAATTCATAGCGGAAATATTCGTAAATACTTTTCAAGCACCATAATATTTTAAAAATTAATTTCGTGTAATTCATGTGTGATAGTATGTTACTGGTAATCATAAGAATGTTTTGTTTTTTTTTTAATAGGAACAATATACTGACAGATCCTTGATAAAAAAAAATTAGAAGAGGAAAAATGATGATTTTAATTCTCATGTAGACAGCCATCTGAATTGTGTGTCGGGGTTTTAAACAATGAAACTGATAGGGTTGACGTGGATTTGAACTTTGGCAGGTCAAATGGCAACAATGATTGACCCATTGGTCGATCACACACACAGCTAGAAATACGGGTTATGAATGGAAAACTTTTATTTCTGCGTAAATAACGAACTTAGAATTAATCTTCCTCTTGTCTTCGTCGCGAGGCAATTACAACCCTTAATTGGAGAGTAGCCGAAGTGGTGGTCGCAGATAAGACACCAAGCCCACTGAGGAGTATTAGTGGGAGATGGTAATAAGAGGAAGTGGAAGTTATGATGCGGAGTAATGCCTGTAACCATCACCCGTGGAAGAAGGGAATTCCCCCAAATTATGAAGTAATTTAATTCTCAGGACCTAAGACAATGAAGATGACAGGAGGAGGAGGAGGAAATACCGATACCTCCAACTGCGCCGTACACCACGCCGGTTTAGGCGAACGTCAATAAATATGAATGCCCGAAGAGAGATCGCCGAGAGAGTTCGTTTCAGCCATCGGACGCGAGACACCCTACGTGATTATCTGCCGGCGAGAACCTCCGACATCAGCCTTGTGCCGAACTTTACTAAATCAGTAAAACAAACTTTACCAAGTGTCATGTCCGAGTTAGAAGCGGTTTGGGCCGATAACTGCTTGCATGCGAACTCTTGGATTTAACAACAATTAACCAAGGAAGGACTTTACATAAAAATAGTATTTATTTTTTTAAAATTTATTCGAGTGTTATTTTCTTTTTTTTTTTTTTTTTTTCACCTTCGCCTTGCTTTGGCCAGTCTAATATGAAGATACCTGACGACGATTCGATCTTGACCGCCTTCTAATCCAAGCAAGTGACAAGATGTGATAGGGCAGGACTTTGATCGAAGCGATCACTTCATTGATCAGCCGCGGCATTGGCGTCTTGGACGGACGAAGTGGGTGTAGGGCGACCATATGTGTGTTTGTTTATATCAGTGTATCTTCAGCTTTTCTTTTCCAGCACACCTGTTTATACAGGGGGGTTGCAAAATTAGATATACAGTAAGTATTATACCAGTATTGATATGCAATATGTTTTGTTTTTCGTTACCGTATACCTACTTTTTGCGCAGGCAGAAAAATTAATGCGCGCTGTTCCAGAAACTCAAAAGTATATCAGCATAAAACTTCAAGTTAGCCATGTGGTTGTTGAAGAAATGCAAATGTGCCTGAGTAAGTGTCAGCAACAGGAACCTTCTAGCGGCCAGATATACTTAGAAAACGAGTAGCAATCAATTACAACTCCTTGAACCCCGCCAACACATATCCGTTTTAACGGTCAAAGTGAAGAGTTTTACAAAATGATTTGGGGAACATTCCTTAATTTTGTATGAATTAACGTAAATTCGTAAGTTGTGTTTGCGTAAGAACTTTCTTATAGTTTTTGTTTCTTTTAAAATTATACAAATATAAGATACAAATGGTTGCGTACAAAAACTTACAGATTATTTGTTTTAAAATTCAGTTTTTAAATTTCAGTATTATGTCTTCTAAGCTTTATAAAAAGGTAACCTGCGAATGTACACGTGTGTGACTGACATATTTTGAAAAGAAAACTGAAGTGAAAGAAATTTCTACTGATCAATTTCTTTCTTACGTTTCATGCTTTAAAGTAATGATTTTCAACATGGGCCTGAGAACACTATTTACATTATTTGTACTATTGTCCTCATCTTTGTCGCCATATTTATTACAACGTTTCGGACATTGTACGCTCCGGCCTTCTTCAAGTGGCTGGAATGTAGAAACTGAACCCATTATTTCGCTCACTGGGCTAGACTTGAGTACACATGACACAGTGGATAAAGGCGTTCGTTAGATCCACTGACAGAACCCAAAGAGTGTGAGTTCAATACCTGGTTAAGGCAGTGGAGAACTTGGAGAGGGGTATTAACAGGAGATAGCTGATAACTGACATCCATTAAACATGGCACGTGGAACTAGAACAATCTAGTCTGAATAAAGGGTTGAGTTCGACATTCCAACCACCTGAAGAAGGTCAGAGCGTACAACGGCCGAAACGTTGTAATAAATATGGCGACAAAGGAGGGGACAATAGTCCGAATAATGTAAATAGTGCACATAATATCTCATCTCAGAAATATAGAGAGATACTGGTCTTGAGAAATATTTTAAATGGGCCTGAAGAGATACCCTGAGTCGTGTAGTCATTGGATTTATATTTTTTATATTTTTTATATTTTTTATTTATATTTTTATTTTATTATATCTATATTTATAGTTATATTTTATATTTTACATTTTATATTAATATTTTCTACTACATTTTGCTTTTGTAAATAAAATGTAATTTCTATTACATGGAATTACTAGTTGTGATTATGTGGCCCGAAATCTTTTTGGCACCAAAAATGGACCGCGAGGAAGAACAATTTTAAAGAATAAATGACAGTTTGATATTAATTTACTTCAACCTTGAAATGGATTCTTCTTCTTTGTGCCATGTCCCTCCAAGACGTGGACGATCATGATTCTCCACAACTTCTTTTGTACCACTTTGCAATGTTTATCTTTTTACTATGCCCAGTTCTGCCGTTCATTTACATAATCTCATTAGGTAGATTGTTCACTGTTTCCCTCTGATGTTCTTGCCGTCAATATGCCCTGTAAGTGTTAAATTTTCCAAGCCCTCTTTCCTCAACATGTGTTCCAGTAATGTCAGTTTTTTCTTTCTGAGTCTAAGTATTTGCGTCTTTTTGTTTTCGTTTTTCTTTAAAACTTCATCATTGCTTACATGCTCAGCCCATAGTATTCTCATCCTCCTCCTGTAGAACCGTATGTGTGTTGTCTCAAGTTTTCTGTTCATCCTTAAAGAAATTGTCCAGCATTCAATGCCATAGACCGATATTACATAGCAGCTCAGCACTTTTTTCTTAATACTTTGTTTAGCGTTTGGAAGGCGTCAATGTACTTTCGGATGTTGGGGTCACATTTTTCGTCATCTGTTTAATTAATAACAAGTAATGTAATGCAAGCGGTCGTCAACCACATTTTTTTTACTTTAACCAATTCATATTACATAACAGCTCAAATAAACATATTCCCTTTATATAATTTTTTATCAAATGTATTACGTTGGTTAGATATTCCACCATTAAGTAGAATATTGTATCTTTGAATTTTTGCAGGGATCCCAACACGAACGTAAATGTAGACTTTGGCCCTTTGGAAACTCAATTAAATTATGACGTGTTTCTCTAATTAGCGAATGCTTCAAGAACAGCTACACGCATATGGTTCACACAGTAAAGCTATTTAAAAGCAAGTACGTTGTTAGATGTGCCTTTATAAAGGAGATACCTGGCACTTCGACGTGGGGTAACATTTTGCAAACTTGTTTGACTAGATCAGTTACGACTGAGAAGTGAGTTCAATCCTCATTGTGTCCTTCATATATTCAACCTTGTTCTACATCTAAGGTAAGCTTATAAAATCGCTATAAGAAAACGACCAAAGAAGACATTTCAATTTTGGTGCAAAACCTTATCTATCTATCTATCTATCTATCTATCTATCTATCTATCTATCTATCGTTTAAGGTTAAATGTATGTATGCATGTGTGAGCATTGGTAAAAACTAGGATTTCGAATACTGTCTAATGCAGACTGGCAGGTAGATGTTACCTTAGTTTCAAAATTCGTACGAAATAACCTTATCTGCGGGTACCCACTACCAAACTAAACTAAACTTAGTACATTTAGTAAATTTTATTAAGTTCTGCCATCCCTTCCCCGAGGCTAGATATCAACGAAATAAATACACTTAATCACGAACAAATAGTCTCATTGCAATTGAACCATATTCTAAACAATTTTCCATTCAATTTTCCCCAGATGTTGGTCGTTCCGCAAATCTCGTCACGGCAGTTGAAAGTCTATTCTCTCCGTCTCTAACTAAATCTGTTCATATCTATCTATCTATCTATCTATCTATCTATCTATCTATCTATCTATCTATCTATCTATCTATCTATCTATCTTAATCTGTTCCTTCCTATCTATGTATCTGATCAACATATGTCAACATATCTGGTTGGTTAATATTTACCTAAACACCATAAACGATCAAACTTGTATCTAGCTTAAACCCATAATACTACACTATCGAATAAAAAAATGTTGCTATCTTTAATCATATCAGACATGCCACTTGCATATATCCTGGAAAAGGTTGTACAGAATCAGCTAAAGATATTCCGATATGAGTTTGGAAAAAAATATTTAAAGGTTTATTGCAAAAGGAAAAACAATGTATAAACACGCAACTACACATATACATACATATATAGTATCTCGTTAACCACGGTACATTAGACGATTAAATTAACTATACACCTAGTCATGTCGAAATATTTTACTTAGGTACCTCCAAAAAAAGCAATACCTCAGGTTTAAAATGTATTCTAAAAATGAAAAATCTTTCTTAAAGCTTTTATCTTACTTTTAAATCCAATCTCATAGACTGAACTTAATATTTCCAATAATCAATACATTTTGCTATATTTCAAATTGAATTCAATTTTGGTGCAAACCTAATGAGAGCTGTAACAAATGATTGTAGCGATTTGTTTAAATGGCTAAATTATTTTTTTAAAATAGTGGGGTCGCTGAATTTTAGTGAACTTTTCCATTTATGTTTAGCAAATATTGTTTCTACTTAATGTACAGAGTGTTTAAAAAGATGTATCATTTGAGGTGCAAATGTCTCAGTAACTACATAGTCTACGCATGAGATTTATTCATCCAAATTCTAATTTGAATGTGAAATTCAAAGTTATTTGTATTTCCCAAGTTTTCCATATGAGCCTCGGCCGTGACGCAGCCTGCGCAGGAAGGGGGGGTTCAAGCAGTGAAAGGGAAGGAGAAAATATGAAGGATTGAGAAAAGGCTAAATGATGAGCAGGATTTAAAAAGACAGAAGATGGCGATTGATGTTGAATTTAAAATTTTGAAGATTTTAGTTACCATCAGCATAAATATTAATTTGAGAACTGATATATATATATATATATATATATATATATATATATATATATATATATATATATATATATATATATATAATATGCTTTGCACGTTCCCATGAAGCTTACTAAAAAGAAAATGCTGATAGCCCATGTGCTTTTTTTAAAATCATTATTCATCCGAAAGAAAATAACTACATTTATATGTTTACTAATGGGGAAATGGATTTACACTGTTTTCTTGATCACAATATTTAAGTGATTGTAAACTTGTAACATCTGTAAACGGTTGTTAAGAATCAGTTCCCTGGCAGTTGACTGTCTTTGCTGAAGGCTTACCGATTTCTGTCTTTAACGAGAGTGATAAATTTGAAACGATGACGGAAGAAGCCTAGAGACAGAGTCATCGAACGTAACCACTGTCAGCCGGGTGCCTTGCTGGCGGTTAATGAAAGTCAAGAACGAAAAGAGACGGAGAGAATAGACTTTAAACTGCTGTGACGAGATTTGCGGAACGACCAACATCTGGGGAAAATGGAATGGAAAATTGTTTAGAATATGGTTCAATTGCAATGAGACTATTTGTTCGTGATTAAGTGTATTTATTTCGTTCATATCTAGCCCCGGGGAAGGGATGGCAGAACTTAATAAAATTTACTAAATGTACTAAGTTTAGTTTAGTTTGGTAGTGGGTACCCGCAGGTAAGGTTATTTCGTACGAATTTTGAAACTAAGCTAACATCTGCCTGCCAGTCTACATTCGAAATGTGCAGAAGGAAGTGTGATAACCGAAAGATATGTTACGGCGAAAGTGTGGGTAATTTTGGCTTAACCTTGTGGGTGTATATATATATATATATATATATATATATATATATATGGATAAAAAAAAATCGTACCCTTTTTATGTGGATTTCAAAAACCATATTTAAAATTTGCTCATAATTTTATTCAATCAGATATGAAGATAGATAGATAGATAGATAGATAGATAGATATTAGGTTGGTGCAAAAATAATGACGTAATAATGTCGTTTTTTGATGTTAAAAATACGTCAAAAAATGACATTATTACGTCATTATTTTTGCACCAACCTAATAGATACATAGATATGAACAGATTTAGATAGATAGATAGATAGATAGATAGATAGATATGAACAGATTTAGATAGATAGATAGATAGATAGATAGATAGATAGATAGATAGATAGATAGAATCCGTATAATATAGATATAAATATAAAATGAATGCGGCTATGAAAAGAAATGCGACAAAAAAAAAAAAAAAAAAAAAAAAACAGGAAATATAGGGGACAATGCATTCAAATGTGAGAGAGAATTAATATCTGGAGACAGGATTGGCATTTATCCTTATAAGAGCTATTATGAGTTGAACAGTTTTCTGGAAAACTCAATCTAGTTACATTCCATCATCACAAATCGGACTGCGAACTGCCGTCAGTCACGCTGAGCGGTTGTCCTTTCGAAAAGGCTCCGTCTTTTGAGAGACTATTGAGACTTAAACCCATACAAATACATAAGATCCATCGCTTGAGACGCAGGAAAAATGGTCAGCTCCCTTTACCACCTCAGGAACGTACCTGACCGCACATGCTATCCTCTAACTTTACAAGAGCCAGATCAGGTCGAGAATGGTGGACTATTGTCATATTTGGGCGGGAGCTACCCATATCTAATTTTTCAGTCTCGATAGACTTTAAAAGCCTTCTGCGAGACTCTCTCACAGGCGGGATGTGGCAAGTCTCTCACTATTGTTTCACTATTTCGATGGAAAGTGCATGCACGGGCAGACTACATTCCTTGGTTCAACCAGTCTTAACCTTCACGGCTCTGGTCCAACATGCCACTCATATTCTTATAAACCATCCATATTCTCTCCGTATTCCATCGATAAGAAGGTCCACACGAACAGCTTCTAACCACTTGCTCTGTGGAATCAACCCACAAAAGAAACGTATTTTCATGAAGAAACGCATAATGACTTAAAAACAGTTTTTGTAAACTGTGTAACTTCACCCCCAAATCATTTTTGAATAACTGAACAGTTTTTTTCTTACATTGCAATATATATATATATATATATATATATATATATATATATATATAATATGTTGCCTCCTTCATAAATCACTAGCGGATCTTAAATGCCACATAAGATTATCGCACAAAATTTCATAACTGAATCAATAAGCAGTCAGATCCTCATACGTCGAAACCGACGGGAGTGTCCATTATATATATATATATATTTATGTGTGTGTGTGTGGGTGTTTGTTAAAATAGTTAACGAAACATCGATTTCTTTGGAAATAATCTTATAATGAGCCCCGAATTATACCGTAAAGATATTTATTACTTATATGTCTCAACTATGGATTAAATAGATTTTAGAAGTTTTTTTTCTTTTTTTTTTTTTTTTTTTTTACAGTGAGGTTCACCTTGTGCATGGCTTAGTGGGGCACTCGGCTTAGAAGGTTGACTTTGACTTGTATCGGTTTTCACCCTGGTCGGGTTGAACCGGCTTCCTCCTGAGCAAGGGCAGCATCACGGACCATCGCTGCCCACGCTCGCCGAACCTGAGCCAGGTCACACGAAATGGCCAGGCAATCGCGATTCCATCGTCGAAGACCAACTACTTGTGGACCCGATAGTACTGCTAGGTCATCCTTGATTGTGCTAGCCCACGTCCTCAGCTGCGAACCGACCACGTTTTCTCCAGCCAGGAAGAGAAGGAGGGAGAAGTACATCGCGGATGAGCTCTCCCTCCGGGCGTCGAGCTGCGTGCATGAACCATCGGAGACGACGCTGGAGCAGGACGGGTGGAAGAGGACGGAGACTCAGGCGACGACGTAGACTGGTTGTGGGTACACGATCGATTCGGCGGCATCGTAGAATGCAACGAAGGCAATCGTTGTCGAACACGCTTGGAAGGTTAGATTAACCTGTTCAGATCTAAGGTGAACCGTTATCTTCCCCTCCTATCTATATAAACTACCTCTTGATGCTTATAAGGTTACATTAAGAGGTAATTTATATAGATAGGAGGGGAAGATAACGGTTCACCTTAGATCTGAACAGGTTAAGATTTTAGTAAACGGAATATCATACTCTTTTCTTAAAGAGACAGCGTTCGGAGCCGGGCGAGTGTGGATTGGGAAGTGATAGGTATATTGATAGACGTGTCAACGATAAAGGGTTGTCAACGCCGGTGAGTTACAGATGGTATTTATCAATCCACACACGGGGATCGAATGTGGCAAAAGGCCTTTTTAATGTGGATATCTCTGAGCCCGTAGGCCCAGCCAAAAATAAATAACCATCCAAACCCGCCGAGGCGGGCCAGTTCCGTCAACCTCCCCCAACGAAACCCTACCCTTCGGCGGAGCTTCGTCCGGGTTCCTCTCTGCAAGCAGAAAGTTCGACAGACACCCGACCCGGCAGCTCACAAAGCGCAGATACTACACTTTGATCCTAGCCACCGGGCCGAGCGGGTATTCTTGTTATAGATACGATAGATACGGTAAGTTACAGATACTTACCTTCCCCCATGGGGATTTGCGCGTAAGTGAATATAACGCATACAACGGCAACTGGAATTCGTCTCTCCGATTAACAATTCGAGCTATGATCCATTACATCACTCTCACTGCAAGCATGCAACACCTGATATTCCCAAACGGTCAACCATCTAGGTACTGACTAGGCTCGACTTACCTTAATCGCTGTGATCATTAATTAAATTAAAAAAAATAACTTGCGCATAAATTAATTTTTAACTTAAAATAACGAAAATGAAAAAATCCGCAGTCAATCGCTGATATCTCCTGACGAGTGGATAGGACGATTAAAAAACGGTTCGTCTACGAAACTCCAGAGTCGATGTGCTGAATATGACATCAATCAGCTAAGTGGCAAAATTTATTTGTATTAATCCTATTAATGTTCTGTCTCTGATATCGAGCACTTTATTTTAAAGACTGCTAACCTTAATTATCCTTTCTTTCAGACTTCCACTGACTAACAGAATTTCTGGCTTCACAATATTTTTGTTACCGCAATTATATATATATACGCTGGAAATATCTTAACATTACGGCGATGGGAAAGTGACTGTTGATGAGATGCCAGGTCAGGAGCAAAAACATTTATAAAATTTAATTTTTATTCATTCCAATTCATCTTTTGTTACAGACATACAAGATAGCCAAAAAAGTTCTTATCTATTTTTTTATTTATTAGAAAAAAGTTATACGTCAACTTTGAAATAATTTTAGTCCTGAAAGTAATCGTCGTGGGCATTCCCGAAATTTCATAACTGTTCAGTTTCTTTCCTCATTTTCTTTATTAAGATTCCCGAATATTCAGGCCGGAAGGCGAAATAAAATACAGCTTAAAATAAGCGGACCGTCTACTCAAATATGGGTATCCATTAAAAATCACGTTTGAATTAAGACAATATGTCGTATTAATATATAAAATCCATTACTTCTTGAGGAATTACTTTGTTTACATTTCGGATACGAAACTGAACATTTATGAAGTTTCAAGAATCTGAAGACGAAAGATATGCTTAAAGGCAGTACAAAGTATTGCTTAATAGCAATGCACTTCGTAGCGAGTCGGTTAAATCCCTTTGCTTTAACGTCAGTCTTTCTTACAAAGGTGGGCGGAGTTTCGAATTTTGACAGACGGTGCATTTTTCTTCATTAAGATTTCTCGAAAATTCAGATTTGTAAACAAAATAAACTAATCTTTACAATAAACGCATGTCTACTCAAATATATATATATATATATATATATATATATATATATATATATATATATATATATATGAAAGATTACTTAACTTTGAAATATCAATTTTATCCCGACTTCGAAGTTTCTTGGTAAAATTTCCAGTCACCAGGATTATTAACGCTTTATCTTTAATATTATTTTGATATTTTAATATTGAGCACTCTATATAAAAATATCGGGTGTTTTTTAAATTTTTTAGATCTAATCAGTAATTCAGAAATGTATTATTAAAAATGCTCTGGTTAATAATAATAACAATAAAATGTTATGGTAAATGTAGTAACGTAATTACCGATACTGTCTGAATTGCAACCCATGTATCGGCTAAAATGTTTTGCTTTTTTATCATAAGTAAATTTAGAGAAACTTTATTGCCACTATATATATATATATATATATATATATATATATATATATATATAATAGCTGACCATTCGTATTCGTGGATACCAGTATACTAAGGCGGCTAACCATTCCCTATTGCAGACTCTCGTTCAGGCACATTTGTGTTTGTTCAACACACACAAAGCCAAACAATGGTTTATACTGCAACTATGCTGAGAAGGTCATAGTTACAATTTCTGAAAGAAAACGTGTTATCTAGAAGGATCAACACTGAACAACACCAACACACTCAAGCCCTCGGTCACGATGACTTGCGAGTTCGTGCGAACTCAGCCATCGACGGCCCCAATTGTTCCATTTACCCAATTTTAATCACAAGGTTTATGTCAACCTGTGGTATGGTTTTCAGGCACTTTACAAAGACAGACAGATAACATCCGAAAGTATTCTTTCCGACAAATCACCCCTGGTGAGATTCGAACGCGGGTATGTATATATATATATATATATATATATATATATATATATAGTGTATTGCGGTAGCTGATCATTATTTGAATACATATTGTTAGATATAACAGACAATGAATGCCTTTTATGTCTGATCATGAGCCGTTCTAATGTTCGTATCTTTTCTTTAATTTCGAGTGAAAATGTAAACAAAAATTGTACAACATTGAGATATTTATTAAGTTGTTCCTTGATCTAAGCTTTCGGCTCACATAAGCCATCTTCAGATTGGTTGTACGGGCATTTTAACAAAGATATTCACCATCGAAGATAGTATTTTGTTATGATGACATAGAAGTTTGCTATGCGACGACAACGGTCGTGGAATAGCAGATGCAGTCCGTAAGTTCAAGATACGGTTCTATGGCGTCATACCACGCGAGAAGCCGAAATATTAACAACAGAACCATATGTCTAGACGCAATGTAATGTGTTGTGACTACTTTTAATTTGTTGAGTGTGGGTTGCTTTGTTTTAATGTAGATAGACTCCAACATCTGAAGGTTTTTTTTACTCTGTGTATACGTGAGTATTATTGCGTTATCAACTAATATCTGTCTAATATTATGTACATGGCTATGTTTTGCTAAGAAATGTTGTTTAATAGAACTAAGATCAGAAATATGACAAGTAAGTCTACGGGAGAGCGTGGTTGTAGTAAAACCAATATATGTGCGGGTTTATTATTAGTATCAGAGATACAATCTCTGAATGGTTATGTAAATTGATACACTACTTTTTTTTGTCGAGGATTTAGTTATGTGGTTGAAGAGTTATTAGAGACTATGAGGTCAATTGTTTTAAATTTTTTATAATATATGATGAGCTTAACTTGTTTAATGGGTTTAACAATTCTCAGTGTTGATTCCAGTACACATAAATTTACTACTTCTCTCTATCAGAAACCCTCTAACATCAATTCGTGTATTCTTAATTATAATAGTGAATGCTCCCAACGATATGAGTTAGCCGTTATAAAAAAGATTTTAATCCAATGCACAAAATGATATCTTCTTCAAAAAAAAATGTAAAGAAGTACATAATATTAAACAAACACTTATTAATAAGGGATTTCCTAATACAGTCACAACGAAAGATTAGATCAAAGACCAACTTAATAAAAAAATACAATTGTTGCACAATTTTTATCTTTATTTCCACCCGAAATTAAAGCAAACATACGAACGTTAGAACGGCTCATATATATATATATATATATATATATATATATATATATATATATATATATATAATTATTTATTTTATGATATTAAAGCAAATACGTTAAAAGTCAGTACACAATTGCAATTACAGTGGAATTATACTTTATTTTTTCTAATTTTACCTGGATATATCTATATAAATAAATATGTATACATACATATATATATATATATATATATATATATATATATATATATATATATATGGAGAAATATAGTCTTAAGATGTGCTATATTTATGGGATAAAGTGCTCAATATCAGAGATAGAGCGTGTGTAAATATAAAAGTGAACATAGAAGTCAACACTTAGAGGCGACTGTCTGTTTCATGCTGGATGCAATCCTCAGGCCACCAGTGCTCTGAGTATTGCATCTAGCATGAAACAGACTGTTGACTCTAAGTGTTGACTTCTATGTTCACTTTTATATATATATATATATATATATATATATATATATATATATATATATATATATATATATATGTATGTGTGTGTATGTGTGTGTGTGTGTATATGTTTGTGCGTGTGTGAATAAAGTACAAAGCACTTTCTCATTTTTTTCAAATGAGCTGGTTAACAGGGTTATTCAGATAAAAGGTAGAACAAGGTTTGTTTTAACTTTGTTATTTTGATGTGACATTCTGAGTGCATTATGTAAATGCCACATTTCCATTCCTTTTTTATGAATATATTCATTCACGAAAGATATTTTCATGTCAAAGATAGAAATATATTTTCTTCTCATCACAAAAAGTCTGTTAAATTTCCTTATTTTTTTTTTATTTAAAATTACAGGATCTTTTTATAGACCGAACATGCGAGCGAGGCGGCAGATTTAGAGAAAATAACAACACAAACAACACTTATACTTAACATTAGAAAGAGACAGTTGAAATTTCTAGACTGTATAAAGAGATCTTGGGAAAATTTGATCATCACTACACAGAAGGTAAAAGAAGCAGAGAAGAATAACGCCTAACTTAACCTAGCCAGTAATTTCCTCATCCTAATTTGGGCTTTCGGCCATATCTGGTACGGCCACCGATGTTAAGCAACAAAGGGTCTGGTCACTAACTAAAGGGGTGATCGCTTGCGAATACCAAATGCTGTAAACCTGGATGGTCTGGTGGTGTAATGGATAAAGTCTTGGAATTGTTGGGTTCGTTATATTCAATTACGTGCAAATACCATTGGGAAAGGTATGAACCCACTTCTTCCCCTCAGATATGGGTTAATTAATAGAACTTGCAATTATGCTCTCCAGCCTTCATCAAGTGTTTAGTGTTCTTATTCACCCATTGAATTTAACTGAACCCTTTATTTAATCTACAGAGATGGACAATTCTCGCGTCTCCACTTCTAGGGATAGGTTCTCCTTCCCACTGTCTTGGGATATCTCGTCTAGTTCTTATTTTTATTACTGCATTAGATATTTCCATTTAGTTCCAGTCCATACTGCCCGGGCCAGGGATTGAACTCACAATTACTATGTCAACAATTTCACGGATCAATGTTTTAATCCACTAACCAACGTTTTAATCCACTATGCTATTCTCACGTGTATTAAAGCAGTGGATTAAACAACAAAGATTAAGGCAATTACCCGAATGGAAATAGCGTAAATCGTGACACTACCTTGCAATCTTGAATAAATGGATGGCGGTACAAGGTTTAAGAAAAATAATAAAAAGACAACATTTATTAAGAGCTACAAAGGACAGGAAATTGTGGAGAGCTATGATCGCCAATGTCTCGAATGTAAGGGACACGGCACATAAAAGAATACTGATAGATGAAAAGTCGCCTTGAATAACGCGCATTCACATGCATATGTCATTTCAAATCATCTTTGATGTCCATATTGTTTGTCGTTTATATTGGTTTCTGAAGGATTTGTAGAGTTCATCTTGACTATCTTCTATCTTTAATCAATTTTTCTAAGGCTCTTTGTTGTCGCGACTAAGCTTTTATTATTTTAGTCATCTGATGCAGAGAAAGTTCTGGTGTCAACTTATCTCGCCTTTTTGGTGAGAGTTTTTTTTTTTAAGTTATTGCTTCCATCTCGTTGCCAAAACAATGATTAAAACATTCGCTGTTGGAAATTTCGACATTGTGCATCGTGTGAGACAATATTAAATAGACGGAAAGTACCATTATCGCATTCTATAGCATGTAAGTCCTCAACGCTTATTTTTTTTTCCCAGGAAATGGCTTAAAATATCTCTAAGTTTGATGTTAAGATATCTGGTTGGTTAATATTTACCCAAACGCCATAAACGGCCAAACTCGTATCCATAATACTGCACTATCGAAAAAAAATGTTACTATCTTTAATCACATCAGACATGGCACTTTTATACATCCTGAAAAAGGTTGAACAGAATCAACTAATACTAAAATTATTTAGATATGAGTTTGGTAAAGAATAATATAATGATACAACAGAATCTAGTTATCCACGGTACATTAGACGATTAAATTCTTCGATAATAGTGAACTATATACATAGTCATTTTATACTTGTATATTCTTTCTATTTCGAGATGCATTTTATAATAATAATAATAATAATAATAATAATAATAATAATAATAATGGTAATATTAGCCTTTTCCTGTACTCGTAAAAATAATATAAAATCTTTCATTTGAAGTAATGTGGAAAGTCAACATCAACCGCCAATTGCCATATTTGACGGTATATAAGACGCACGGCTGTATAAGACGCACACCAAGTTCAGCGGGGCAAATCAAGAAAAAATGACTAATTAGTAAAATTAATAGACCTTCATATGGCATATAAGACACAGGTGAATTTTAAAAGATATTTTTAGTAAAAAATAAAAAAAGTACTCTTTATATGCCGTCAAATACGGTATGTCAGAATTTTATCTTCGAGTTACAGGTGAGATCCATTTTAGCTGTTTCCACTGTTGATCGTCCCTAAATGATGTGGTTTCTGTTATTTGGTACAGATCTTTGATTTTGATTCTGTAGCATCAGTCAACAAGGTTCGAAGAAGTGTGGTCTTCAACAAGACCCACAGATTCACACACTCAACGCCATTTTAATCATTAATATGGGAAAGCGACTGTATATAGCTTTTAGATAGTTATCTATTTCTGAAAGATTTTAGCGCCATGCATGACATCCATAGTAAAGTCACAATAATAATAATAACAATAATAATGATTTTATCTTCTTGACCGACTCCAAATAAAATAAATTAAATAAAATAATTTGAATGTATAATTAAATAAGTAATTTAATATTGACAAATAAATAATTGATGAGTTTGAATATTGCGAATTATCTGATCAATGGAAAATTTGCAATACTAATTAAATTATATATATATATATATATATATATATATATATATATATATATATATATAGTTAAATTCCCATATCAGTTCTGTAGACAAGACAGATTGGTATAAAATGACAATTGTTAAAAAAACAAAAACATTTCGATTTCATTTTTGCCTTGAAAAAGTCGGAAGACGAAACGCGTCGGCAAAATCTAAGATTTTTTTTCCAATTGTCATTTTATACCATATATATATATATATATATATATATATATATATATATATATATATATATATATATATAATCATTTCATTCCCAAAAAGACGGAAATGCCACTATTACACAGGGGGGACTACAGGGAGTGAAAGTGAAAGAGAAGAATGTGCATAAGGAGGATGGAGGAGAGCAAAAAAATGAACGGGATTCAAGAAGACAGAAGATTGACGTTGCGTTTAAATTTTTGAAAAGTGTCATTATCAGGGATGTAAGTAAACGGAAGGAAGTTCAATGCACGGACGAATAGCAGATGGATTTTCTGTCATGACACAGATGTATTAGATGCTGCTATTGATTCGATGTAGTCGCTCCACTTCAAATCAGTGGAGAACGTGAGGCAAAAAAGGTGCAGTGTGTTGCTCTATATAATTGATTGATTCGTTTTCTACGGCTTATCAACTCTTTGCAGATTATTTAAAGCCATAATTTGTATTTACTTCTCTCTTTCTGTCTCCCAGCCCCTCACTCACTACACACACACAAACACACACACAATATATATATATATATATATATATATATATTGAACAATAAAAAATATTAAAAAAATTAAAATCTCCAGACACAGAGTGTTGTATATTAATATTCCTTCGTTTTTATTATTATTTCATTTAGATTTTTCGACTAGTTTCAGCCAACATGGTCATCATCAGGAGAATAAAAAAATTCTGCTTGCTGGTAGCTGTGAACTACAGAAATTAATGTCTTGATGGAGAAAATGAACTTTTGTCTGCAGTTTTCATTAGTTTATTTTAGTTTTTTAACATCAACTTTGGTCAGTCCTTGTGTTGGTTAAACAGTCTCTTTTAAGTTGTTATTTAAGATAAGAGTTGGATGGATTCATACTGCTCTGAAATCCCTTAGTCAATTTGACAGTTTTATTGGTTCCTGGAAAGGGCACGTGTCTCTGTTAAGTGTGTGTGTTATTTGGTTCTTAAGGAGTGAGTAAGTATAATGTGTGTAAGCGTGTGTGTTACCATTTGGCTCATTAGGGAGTGAGTAAGTATGATGTGTGTAAGTGTGTATATTCCTGTGGGTGTGTGTAAGCATGTTTGTCTTGTGTGGGTGAGAAATGTGGGTAGGTTCTAACTTGTAGGGTTATATACTAATACTATCTATATTGTTAAATTTAATATATATATATGTGTGTATGTGTGTGTGTGTGTGTATGTGTGTGTGTGTGCGCGCGTGTGTGTGTGTGTGCGTGCGTGTGTGTCTAATTATAAAATTATGATATTTGTAGCAGACAAAGTTTGAAATTTTAGACAATTGGAAATCGTTCATATTCTTGTTCCGAAATATATCCTATGATGCAATTCTCTTTATGAAGCCTTAAACGTCGAAATGTATAATCGGATATATATATATATATATATATATATATATATATATATATATATATATATATATATGAGTGTGTGTGTGTGACGATTGCGTCTAGGATGAAACAGCCTGTCGCCTCTGAGTGTTGACTTCAATTTTCACTTTTATATTTATATTTACATAGGCTGTATCTCTGATATTAAGCACTTTACCCCATAAATCTGACACACTGTAAAACTATACTTCTTCATATATATATATATATATATATATATATATATATATATATATATATATATATATATATATATATATATATATATATTGTTGAAACTTGACTAATGCATGGAATAATAATGCAACACAAAATGTACTTAGAACAAAATGTATTGAAACAAGAAAGTGTACACAATATTTACATATAGTCTTTTGTATATTCCTGGGAAGACCGTTCCTGGAGAATGTGTTGACTGAGTCGCAGTCGGGCAGAGTCTCTCGTTGAATCTCTCCGATTCCTACCTCTCTTCCCGGTACCAACCATATTTATATGGTCGGCACTCCACTATGAAAATTAGGTGGATCCTACCACAACATATATATATATATATATATATATATATACCGGGTGTAACATCAGAATTGTCCAAATCTTGTAACAGCATAAATGTCTATCCCACAAAATGTTTAATATCTAAAAACTACCAAACTAATTGAGTTTCTTTTTTGCAGGCTTTCAGATATGACCTTTAGCCATCTAGACATCATTTGCTGTAAGAATCTCTGAAAAAATCCCTTGAGTTATTCAGCTAGAAAAAGAACATTTTAAAATCGTTTTGTGTCAGAGCCGCTGTCTTCTTAACTGAGCAATGGTGATAGAAAAGAGATCATTCAGACCTTCAGTAATATTAGCAACATTCATAATCTGGCTTTCATCTTCAAAGTCCATTCAAGAAGCATCAAAAGAACGGTGAATAAGTTTAAAAAGGATGGAACAGTAGGTAGGAAAACTGGATCAGGAGATCACAGCAGGAAGAGGGATTATGATTGAAACTTAAAGCTAAATACATTCTTCTTGTTTAAAGTAGAAAAAACCTCGGAGGATTCCAGTAAGATATCATTAATCATTTCTAAGATCCATCGGTTAAAATCTTAATCTAACAATAGAACAATTTTACTGTTATACGATTTATACAATTTTGCTCTTACACTCATATATATTCAAGCATGTTTCATGATGTGGTGGAGGCAGTATCACCCCTAAATAATAATAATAATAATAATAATAATAATAAAGGAGAATATGCTGGAAAAAAGGCGTTTTCAAAAGAATCAAGATGTTAAAAATACTATAAAGACTTTGAGATATAAATGTTACAGATTTTATTTAGAAAACGAAATACAATCGTTTTTCTCTTTAAGCGTACAAAAGATATCATTTATTAATAGAAAATAGAATTCAGAATGTCTTGATCTAAGGCTTAATTTTATCGATAAAAGACAGCATGAATCTATGTAAAGTTTACAAAAATAGATAAACTTATAACAATGGCAATACGGTCAAGGTACTGAAAGTTGTACGAGTATGAAGCTTTAATTTAGAAGTGTGTCGGGAACTAGGTCGATTCCGTTCCTAATAAAAGTAGGTCAGTACGTTCGCACTAGAAAAACAAATACGTCACCAGTTCTCTATACAACCAGAAGAAGGGCAGATTTGGCTTGAGATCGGAGCAGAGCATAGTTGAATTAGAGACAGTGAGGAAGTGACGTCAAAGACTAGAACAAAGCGCCGCTAACTTGTACGCTTGATATAAGTACCGCTGCTCCTGCTACCACTAATACTACTACTACTACTACTGCTGACACTGAAAACGGAACGTCGAACAAGCTACAGTAATCAAGAAGTGTTAAAACGAAGCAACCTCTCTCCTTTAACAAAATTACACGAAATATTTTTTTGTTTTGTTGATCATCGTTCATATAAAAGAGACATTCAACGTTTTGCCACGAGAATTGTACTATTATATGCTATATGCTATATATATATATATATATATATATATATATATATATATATATATATAAAACTTTTGTGCCTTTAAAATTGGATCGACTTGACCATATTTATTTGCTATTAACCCGATTCTCACCCGACAAGCTTACAGGTAGACCAACAGAGAGCTTTCGAAATTCTACCACCCGATAACTACTCGCCAGGATCAAAAAATCACAACGTGGCTGGCGTATGGAATCGAATCGATATTTGAAACCGGAGACTTAGGTCTAACCTGTAATACAGGACCATACAGGACCATACAGGACCATACAGGACCATCGGCCGGTCTTGTGTATGACGTCGGCTCAGTGGGATTAGGATATGGTGTCTCATGGACGCCTTGACCAGAGATTGCGTTACAACTGACACCGTGCGAGAGGGTCGGCGTTACATTAAATAATATCGGCATATTATGTCTATTTATTTTTATAATTTTCTACTTAATAACAATTTTCTAGCAAATCCAAGTTCTTGTGCCAGGCACAAAAGTTAGTAGACACTGCAAGTCACTATAATAGGCTCGAAATTAGAAAACAAGACGACCACCGAAAAATTGTTAAAAAGAACTAGACATTTATTTTACGATTAAAAAAAAAAAAATTAGTACAGATACAAAAATTTAATTTTGTGCGGCGATTACTGCGGGATTACAATTTTCTGGGATTAAAAAAGGGATTAACATCAGATACAAAGAAAAAATGTTACGATTTTTTGGAAAAATTGCTCTCTTTAAAATGATTGCACTCTTTAAAAATGGAAAAATAGGGAAAACTTAGAGGGAGCAAAAAATTGCACGTGACAAAAAATACAAAGCACATCCCCTCCGTTCTTAATTGAATCCCCAATAATAGGACAACTCAGCACGAAGGTATTTTCGTGTTTTCACAGGTTGTTTTCTTGAGGGCTTTTCGCAGTAGTTTGCAGCAAATTTAAACTTGAAAGTTCTTTCGGTGTAAGTTCTTCTCGGGAAAACACAGAAAGGGATATTCTGTCCTGGGGTCTGAATCTACCTTGAATCTGTTGAATCTGTCAGATCTTTATTTCCCCGTGTTGATTTATGACCCTGTTCGACTGGGCGCTAATACCTTCTACTGTTAATTGTTCTCCGCTAAAGCCATAAAAGAAATTCAACAATTTTCACACAAACAGTCTGGCCTTCAGAAAAGTACACTTTTCTCAAAAAACGTGTATTAAAAAAAAACAACCTAAACGATTACACATTTACAATTTTAACATTTTTAAATTAATAAAAATAATTTTTTTTATAAGTTCTCTAATTATCTTCTCGATGTTAAATTGAAAATCCTGAAGGAAGGCGCCGTAGTTCTTGTTAACTTTCGATCTCCTCTGAGATTATCCTCAGGGGTTAATTGCGAAGACAAATTTAATGTAACTGTAATTGCTATGATGGTGATTTTTGTAAACACGCGTGTGGGTTATAATTACTTTTAAATTAACCGTTGTGGTTACGATGTTTTGATTATGATCTGGAAGGACATCTTAGAAGAGATCAAAAGTACTTGTGTTAACAAAAATATCTCGCCTGCTTTAATGAATTTCAAATTAACATAAAGAAGATTATTAGAGAACTAGAAAAGATTATTATAAAAATAAATAGACATAATATGTCTATATTATTGTATGAAACATGCTTGAATGAATAAGACCGGTACAAGATGAGGTACAAAGAACAGTACAAGGAACCAACCATAGTTTTTTTTTCTAATAGTCGTTCCTGATGGGTCATATATTTGAGTTTCACTTGAGATCTGGAGTGAACTATATATATATATATATATATATATATATATTGTCATCCACAGAAAGACTGTTTCGTTGTATAACAGCTCATCGGTGTGGCTAGACGTCCGGATGCCTCTAGCTGGATCGAAACCCGACTGAATTGGCGTCAGTCGGGAATTCTACCACTAAGCCGTTGGTGCACGGCAGGGATAAGGTGAATTTAAGCGTATTTATTTTTACATAAACACACGGTGACTGAGAGAATTCGATTCAATTTACTGGAGAGTCTTGCATTATTAGCCGTAATAGTCACTGTTTACAAACCAACACTTTCTCTCCAGAGAGCTCAACCAAAATAAATTTTTCAGGAGCATATATATTGTCAAAATGTTTCGATGTATCACAGCTCATCAGTGTGATTAGACATCCGGTTGCCTCTAGCTAGAATCGAAACACGACTGAATTGGCGTCAGTCGGGGAATCTAACACTAAGCCGTTGGCGCACGGCAAGCGTAATTATTTTTAGATAAACATACAGTAACTGAAAGAATTCGAATCGATTTATCGAAGAGTCTTGCATTATTAGCTGTAATAGTCACTTTTTACAAACTCACACTACCTCCCCAGAGAGCTCAACCGAAATATATTTTTCAGGGGCACACACACACACACACACACACACACACACACACACACACATATATATATATATATATATATATATATATATATATATATATATATATATATATATGTATATATGATTGGGTAAAGAAAAGACAGGAACAGATTTCAATCTAACATGTTTTACTTTATTAAAGCTTTGTCAGAGATCAAGATAGAAATGCTGAAAATCAAAGAGACGCAGATTATTGGCATGTTGTGTTTGCCTAGTTCTTATTGGTTAGATACGTGTCACGTGTAATGAAGTAACAGGTAATATCCGAATATGTGTGAGAAACATTCTGGACGTATTTGTGTATTTTCTTCAATTGATATTCCCGGAAAAAATCACCGCATATACTGCATATGTGCCGTTTATGGAGATGATGCCATTGCTGAAAGCATTGTTTGCATGTTCGCTATATTCAGAAGTGGACATTTGAATCTGGAAGGCAAAGAACGTTGATGATGTCCAAAATCCAAACGCTGATTATGAATAATCAAGTTTATGTGACACGGGACATCGCAGAGATACTTCAAATATCTCAGATGGGTGTTTTAAGGCATTTAGAAACACTTAGGTGAATCACGATGACGTTTTGTACCTCATTATTTAACGGGGAAAATAATGGATCGCATTTCCATTCGCGGTTCTCTATTAAAATCCACAAAATGATTCAGTTTCAAGATAATGATCATAGGTGATGAAAAATGTATTATTTACAACAATGTGTTGCAAAAAAGATATTGGGTAAGACAAAATCAGACACCCTTAACTACTTCAAAGGCAGCCCAAATTCGAATAAGTTGTTGCTGTGTATCTGGTTAGATTGGAATAGTGTTGTGTATTAGGAGTAACTTTGGAAAAATGAGGCATTGAATTTAGACAAGTGCCATTCCCAGTTGGACTAATTAAAGGAGGCAGTCAATGACAAGTATCTGGAATTGGCAAACTGGAAGGATGTCATTTTCCATAAAAACAATGTCAGATCTCATATCTATTTAAAGACCCAACAGAAATTGGCACAGCTTAACTGGAATGTCTTACCAGACCCACTGTACTCACTTCACCTTGCACCTTTGGATTACCACTTATTTCAATTCTTACAAAATTCTCTTAATCGGAAGCACTTCAATCCTCTGGAAGCCTGTAAAAATCATTTAGGCTAGTTCATCACACACAAAGATGCCAAGTTAAGGGAGTTTAGAATTATGAAGCTGTCTCAATGATGGCAAAAGTTATGGCAACAAAATGGCACATATGTAATTGAATAAATCTATGTATAAATATCTAAATATTGTCTTTGAAAATCGCTTAAAAAACATTATACACTTTTGTTCTGACCCGATGCTGTAATAACCAAACTTCATCTACAAAATCATATGTTGAATTTAGATAAGTACTTTGCCAATGGGGATGGTATTATATTCCATCAGGACAACCACAGACCTCATGTCTTTTTGCAAATCCAATAGAAATTGGTACCGTTTGACTGGGAAGTCTTTCTACACCCACTGCACTCACTTGACTTTACACCTTTGAATTATCATTTATTTCGATCTCCACAAAATTATTTTAATGGGAAAACTTCAATTCTGTTGAAGCTTATCAAAAACACTTAGACCAGTTCCGGGACGATGGAATAATGAAGCTTTCGCAAAGATGGCAAGAAGTAGTGGATAAAATGACATACATGTATTTGAATAAATCTATCCAGACCATTTAAATAATTATGCTTTTCATTATTTCACCCCAGTCAATACGATAATGCCACTATGAAGTAAGTGGTTAGTTCGAGTGAAAGAAGAATAGAAAATGTTAGTGAGGCGAAAGGACAATTAAAGGGCAGGATCCAGGAATACAAAAGATGGCGATCGACGTTGCCTTGAAATTTTTCGAAGATCGTAGATGACAGGAAATAAAGAAAGCGGAAAAGATTTCCACAGGTGAGAGGTGCGCGAGAATAAACTATTAGAACTTACGGTTACATCTAGCTAATTCAATAGTAAATCGACGAGACCTATTTAACAACCTAGTATTACGCTTAAATTCATGACGTCAAGGTATTAGGTTGGTGCGAAAATAATATCGTTTTTTGACGTATTTTTTAACGTCAAAAAACGATATTATTTTTGCAACAACCTAATACTTAAGAGGAAAACTCATTAGAAGTCATGAAAATATTTATAAGAGAGAGAGAGAGAGAGAGAGAGAGAGAGAGAGAGAGAGAGAACGAGAGAGAGAGAGAAGCCACGCCAGAGCGGTGGAGAAATGACTGAAGTCGAGATGCCAGGTCAGGACCAATATTACTTCAGATTCTTCTTTGGATTTTGTCAAGAATCTAGAGATATATAGCGGAAGCACCGAAGCAGATATGGCAGCAATATTCAATGCATGGATGAATGGTAGATGCATAAATCTGAAAGTTGCATTCTAGCGAGAAAAATTGTCTGACTGCTGTGGACTGATTAGCGGTTAAGAAAATAAAGACACGGAAGACGAACGTAGTTTGAACAAGTGTATTGAAATAACAGATATATACAAAGCAAGAGTGTTAGCAATAAGCAAATAGAAGAGTCCATCCGAACGATCAGGTTACACTGCGTCTCGGCTGTCCATGGACTGCTCAACGACGATATTTAACAGTCCCCCCACGAGGAATGTATGTGACACAAGTCCGAGTTTAACGTGGGTTTCTCCGAGCCCGTAGGATCGGCCCAAAAGATTCCCTTTCTATCTCTCTCTACCTCCCCGGAGAAACTTTGCCGTTCGCCAAAGCTTCGTCCGGGTTCCTCTCTACCAAAGCAGAGAGTTCGACAGAAGTCGCACAAATTCAGAGACTGCTCAACGACGATATTTAACAGTCCCCACACGAGGAATGTATGTGGCACAAGGCCGAGTTTAACGTGGGTTTCTCCGAGCCCGTAGGCTCGGCCAAAAATATTCCCTTTGAACCCGCATAAGCGGGTTCAGGATCTGTCTACCTCCCCGGACGAAACTCTGCTCTTCGGCAAAGCTTCGTCCGAGTTCCTCTCTGCCAAAGCAGAGAGTTCGACAGAAGTCGCATACAGACTGTTCAATGACTGCTTAGGATGTCTCGCAGTTAGTATTTATGAGAGGAGGAAGAGTTCATTATACTGTAGGAGGGTTTACCACAACACTCACACATTACAGTAAACCAAGATTCCTAGCAATTGATTCAATATAATTATTCCACTTCATTTCAGTAGAAGACGTGAGACGAAGAAGGTGCAATGAGTTGCTACCCTGAGGGTTAGCATCAGTCATGTTGATGTTATGTAGAAATAATTGTATGATTATTAAAAGATAACCGTTTTGTTTCGGAGGCTTTAAAATTTACAAGTCATTTTTTCTCCCTATTTACAACTGATTGGTGGCCATCTTGGGATCAGCAGTCAGTTTTACTTTGTCAGATCTATTGGAGTTACTACTAAGAAAGGAGCAAATATTTGTGTCATCAGCATAAATAACATGTTGGGAACTGATGACATCGGGAAGGTTGTTGAAAATATAAGAAAGAACGTAGGTTTAAGGATAGAGGAATGGGGTCGCTTGCATTATTGTTTTTTTTTTTAAGCATATCACTCCAAGTAAGGCGGGAGTGCCACTAGCACGCAAGAGGTTACACAGAGTAAGAGTAAAGAGGGGGGTTGAAGAAAGAATATAGAGAAGGACGTGGATCAGGATTAAGGCATCAGATGCCCATTGACATTACATTTGAATATTTGAAGATTATAGCTATCGGGGAATCAATAAGAGGAAAGGAGTTCCACTAGCGGAAAGTGCGAGAGAAGAAGCTGTTGGGGTAGAAGAGGCGGTTTCATCTAACTATTTCAACAGTGAAACGGTGGAACCGAGATACCAACCCAGTGGTACGCTTAAATTCATGCAGTTGGGCTACCAGTGAAAATACCACGTCAGAGCAGTTACCATGAAAACATTTGAAAAGTAAATAGAAGAGTGGCCATTCAACAAAATTTTAGAGTTTACTTAAATGATTGGTTAAGAACGACTGCATTAAATGAAATATTGGGCAAGAGACGCGGTAGCATTTAAGCTTGTGAACAAGACCAGCATGCTGTGAAACGCCTTCGAGATAATTAAAGCCAGATCCCGAAACTCACCGTTTTTAATAGACAAATTCAGTAATAACCATTGTGACAGAGAGAGAGAGAGAGTTTGGGAAACACAGAAACACCCACATACATATATATATATTTTTTTTTTTTTTTATTGAAATTGGAGTAGATTTGAACGGCGAAATTAGATCAGAACAATTTTGTTTATTGAGGGAAACCTGATCTCGCCCATTTGTAGTTGGGTCATTAGAAAAGACAATGAAAAATCATCGAAATTACTTTTGTCGGTTAAAATTGAAATAGAGCTTACTCAGGCTATGAGAACTTTGAAACTCACATGGTTTTGGGTTGACATCGACACTCATGATAGTGAGTGATCAGCCAGACTTATCTATATAAAATCGCACAGAAATCTGTTGACAGAGTGGTTGCCTGGTCTGCCGTCAAGTGCAGTCGAGCTGGAGAGAGAGGTCGGGGATTGGAAGTGACGTCAGAGAATGTGAACTAAACGCCCGCTAACATATTTTGTTGATATAAGTACGAAGAAGTGAATTATTCCTTCAACGTCTAAGACTACTACTGCTACTATTATTGCTAACACGAAGATTATTACCATTGCTACTATTATTACTACAACTGGAAACGGAAACGTCGAACAAGCTACAATAATCAAGAGACGCATATCGTTCCGAGACGATTGCACAACAAGCTAATCACAACCCACTCTCTGTCTAGAATCCAGTGTATGAGTTTTTACGTCAATTACTTTTCTTTTCTGTAACCTGTTTCTTTTCTATACTATTCTTTTCTGTCATATAAAAGACATTAACAATTCAACCATTGAATTGTTTTTTGTTCGGCTTACTGCAGATATATATATATATTTTTTGCTGCATTCTAAATTTCTTAGCACAGACTCTCCAGCTGTGTCTACATCTCCAGTTGACCGTGAATGGATGAACATCACTTCTGCTTTCTGAATCAAACCAAACACAACGTAGACAGGAAGCAGGCTTAAACCAGCGAACCGGTCGAATGATCTACGGATGCTCAGGGGACCTACGGCCACTCCCTTAAGTTCAGTTAGGACCGGGTAGACACCTCAACCCAGAGAGTAAGACGTCGGAGTATGAGGGTCTGGGGCGAAAGTGGTTAGACCATTAACTGTTTAATCTTGATAGAGAAAACAATCTCGAACAACATCTTTAAATTAATCTCTTGCCAGCACCTCATGGAGCAATATGACAGGTTAAAGTCCATTCGTTTTCATGTATGACGCATCATTGAGAATTCATGGCTGTTGTAGAAAACATTATTTACATTATTCGAACTATTGTCCTCATCTTTGTCCCCATATTTATTACAACGTTTCGGCCGTTGTACGCTCCGGCCTTCTTCATGTGGTTGGAATGTCGAACTGAACCATTTATTTTGCTCACTTGACACAGTGGATAAAGGTGTTAGCTCCAGCGACAGGACCCAAAGAGTGTGAGTTCAATACTCAGTTAAGGCAGTGGAAAACTTTCCGAGGGAAATTAACAGGAGATAACTGACATCCATTAAACATGGCACGTGGAACTAGAACAGTCTATCCCAGTGAGCGAAATAAAGGAAGAAGACCGGAGCGTACAACGGCCGAAACGTTGTAATGAATATGGTGACAAAGATCAGGACAATAGTCCGAATAATGTAAATAATGTACATAATACTGCATCTCAGAAATATAGACAGATGTAGAGAACTTGGCAAATGAATGATATGCCAAAAATAACGCAATAAATTACTTGAGTGGATAACGAAATTTAAGAAAGATATTCACAAAATAGAAGGTAAAATCATTGTAGTGTTGCTATAATATGTGATCTACTTCATTTACTACAATAGTCTGCGGTCTACAGCTCATGAGTGACTACACTATAGGTAGTAACTACCTATAAGTATCCGCAAGGCAACGGACTACAGGAGATTTGCTGGGATCTGTTGAGTACAACTTCCAATAGTAGTACTCACTACTGGATTGACTTGCGACGATCGTGCGTATAAATTTTACCTTATTTCTGATTGTACTGGTTTTTACAATCAACCTTTACTTTTATATACATCGTGTTGTTCAAGTATATATTCCTATTAGCATGGAATATAACAATGAATTATATTGTGACCTCACCTCTCGTGCCGTCCACCTGCGGTCTGCCACGATGAATTCTAACATCACCTCACCCTAGGTCGGAAATCGTCAACTTCACTTAGATAAACTCTTAATTAAAATGTTGCTGGAAGATTTTTATGGACGTGTCATTTTGACCGAGGAAACATCATTCGCATTTTTATGAACAATCTGCTAGATACGCTATAGTGTTAAATAGACCGCATCCTATAGTAGTAAATGAGGTAGACCGCGTGCTATAGTGTCTGATACCGTGGTAACGCATACTATAGTAGCAACAACATTGTGGTAAATTCATCGACTCCAAAATATAGCGAATCATTTACTACAACAGTAAGGAATTTACCGCTCTATGAACTATACAGTGTCCTCATCATTCGGGCACCTGGATATGATCGGATCCATTGATATTGGTTTTAAATGTGCACCATGCCATACGATAAATTAGCACATCAGTTCCAAAACTACCTGGAGAAAAGAGAATTTCCGGAAAAGTAAAGGAAAAAAAAAAATTAAATGAAGAAAAAAAAAAAACAAAAAAAAAAAAAAAACTGAAATATTTTTAGTATCAGTCTGATTGAATATTATGATTGATGCTAAAAATAAGAATCTCTCAGGAATATCGAAAATCAATATTGTCAGAACATTTAAAATTAATGCAGAAATGCCGAGGCAAGAATTAATTATTAAAATAAAAATTCGGTATTATTTATAAAACTAAAAAACAAATATTCAGTATTGATTATAAAAATTCAACTAAATATCTAGTTTTCATTATTAAATAAAAATCCTGTTTTAATTATTAAAAAAAATTAAATAAAAATCCAGTGTTAATTTAAAAAACTAATACTAAAAATCCAGTATTATAAAGATGTAAATAAAAAGCCCATATTAGATATTATATTATATATTAATTATATAATAATAATAATAATAATAATAATAATAATAATAAATAAATAATCCAAAAATGAAATCCGTTAATCATTGAATATGTTTTAGAAAAGTCATTGTTCATTGACAAAATAACGTGCGAAAATTAATTAGTCGGCTTACTTATAAAACAAAGGTGTCAGTAGCCATGCGAAACAGCATTCCACTAGACATGAAGAGTCCAATTAAGTTAATGCTGACCATCTTGCATCAAGAAGCTTATTGACTAATGAATAATGTAAAGGTGCACATGCAATAAAAACAATGTCTGGACTTATAATTTGGAAATCTATTTTTGGTTTCATTACACAGCGAAGGCTGCTAAGGTGTAATCTGATTAGGTTGCAAAGCACGTATAAGTGGCATTTCTCCTTTTTTCTTTTTTCTTTCGCATTTTCTGTTTCTCAGGTGAGTGTGAAATATCCCAGGGTTTCTCCTTTCTGAAAGCTAGAAACTTAATACATTGTAGAAAACTATTTGAAAAGTACCATGAACTTTTGAACACACTTCATATTTCTTATGAAATATTTCTTTTTAACCATTCCCACCCAAGCAAGGAGGTAATATCCCTAAAACGTAAGGGGCTTATTGAAAGTGAAAGGAAATGATAAAAAGTTAACGAGGAGAAAAGACAATAAAAGAATAAGAAGGCTTTAAGAAGATGACAATTGACATTCCATTTAAATTTTTGAAAATCGTAATTGATAGGAAAGCAAGAAGCCGGAAGAATATGCGAGAGAAGAAACTATTAGAATAGAACTTACGGTTCTATCTAGCTGCTTCAACAGTAAAAAAATGATACCTAGTTGCCAGTCTAGTACTACGCTTAAATTAATAAGTTCAAGGTACCAAAGAAAGAAGCTCATCAAAACAATTACATGAAAATATTTATAAAAAAAAAATGTACAGTGAAGCTAACGTTACACGTACACTGTGAATCCCCTCCATTCCATTTTTATTCCACTATTTAGAAGTTCCACTCGAATGGGTTCTTTCCATGAAAAGCTACTTTTGGAAACCGACTCCCACAAGATACTTTCGCAACCACTACAAACTTAAACTCTTCAAGTCTAGGGTTAATCGTTATCTTTTCCTCATAAACTGTGCCTCTCACCTCTTACACTTAACTCCCACCGAGTTTAACTCCTTCAATAACACTCTATCTCGAGTGGCTCTTAAACATTGTACTGGGTGAACGTAAATAAAAATAAATAAAGGAAACCCTGTGTCCATTTTTTTGTGATACTTGATCTCTATTTTCAGCCATTAATCGAAATTTACGTAATTGCAACTTTATTGGCCCATTTCGTCTTTAAACAGTGATCAGTTCTAAGCGGATAAATTGCTTTAAAAGGTTGAGTTGATTAAACCATTTAAGCGGACAATAAGAAACATTTTTCTGACTCTTTTAAGACAAACAACTCACAATAGATAAAGGGTGCAAGGAGTAAACTGCCACCATTTTATATTTTAAATTTCGCGCATGCGTTTTGCTTTTGATTCCGCCGACTGCACAGTATAGTAGGGTCAGTCGGACACTGTCTATGAGAAAAAGAGCCACATGACGCAATTCATTCCGCTTCAAATTTGGAAACGCTATGCTCTGCTGCTTGGCATTCACGCCGGCAGCTCCAGTACGAATATTTCAGTGTTTGGGTGTCAATTTGAGAACAGTGCAGAGGATTTGGAAAGAGTTGATGAGTCTAGTAGTGATTAAGTAGGAGTTTAGAGGGATCACAAGTTATGGCGATGTTATGCTCCCGTTCATCTTCCCGCAGGGCTTCAGATTCAACACGATGGCCTACATCAAGTGCCTTAAGGAGGTAGTACTGCCCTGGGTGGCTGCTGGAAGAACATGTCTGGTAAGAGGACTCTGCAACATGCCACACAAGCAGGAGAACCCAGTCATGAATGTCAGACAATTTCTGCAACCACATCACCCTTTACATGTGGCCATCTAACTCCCCAGACTGCATTTGAGCGAGAGACCACCAAAACTTTTCGTAACACCTAAAATGAACTGAAGGCAAGGATTATTCAACAACTTAAACAAGGAGAACGTCTAGAAGAGCTGGAGGAGATTCCGAAGTCGTCTAGAGGCCGTGGTTGAAGCCAATGGCGATTTTCTTGAATAAATTTAATCTTTAGTATTTCAAGATATTTTTGTATAATTTTGGTAAATATATCTGTTAAAATGAGATGTCAGTACTATTTTCATTTTTGTGTAATTTATACGACAATTTATCCATCGCACTCTGTAATTATCGAAAACAGTTTGAAGCAGTCCGGAAATTCTTTGTAACGATGCTGACAAGCTGAGAATGGCCAAGGGGAAATAAACAGGTTATTGGACAGCAGATGCTCTAAGCGTGCTAAGCTCGTCTTATCTCGTAAACAAGGGAGCGGGTGGTGTATTTGGGTAGCGACTCTGAATGCGAAATCATAGAAGTCATTCCATTCGAATCCGTTAGATTATGCGTAAATACTGTTGGGAAGGGTATAAATCCGTGTTCTCTGTGGGTTACATGGTTTGGCTTGTAGCTGGATCAAATTGGTTTTCTTCTCAACAAATTTTTAATACTATATTTACTCGCAAAAATATTGTGGAGGACCCCCCCCCCCGAGCGTCCCCGTATCGCAAAAGGGGTGGTGAGGTCGCAAGAGGCCCCCTAACATTTCGAAGACGTTAAATCTGACAAGGTGAAACAACAGAACGAGGATATATGCTAATTTATTCTAGAAAGAAAAAAAGGTGGTCGGAAAGGTAGAGACGCTGACGTTCCGGTGCAGGCATTGATGGTCGAGGTTGGTTGTTGCAGGTGGTCGCTGCTGGTTGTTGCAGATGATCGCTGCAGGGATGCCAATGTTGGTCGTTGCAGATGATCGCTGCTAGTTACGCAGGTGATCGCTGCAGATGATCGCTGCTGGTCGTTGCAGGGATGCCAACTTTACGTGTCGGGAAGGAAAGAGGAGCTGGCGTTGCGATGTTGTTCGGGCATGTCAAAAATCCAGTGCTGGCGTTGCGTGTCTGCCGGTCGAGTCCGATATAAAAACCTCCCGTAATAATTACAAACGTAGTGTATGGGAAAGGTTATAGACCACGTGAAGGCAGCCAGTAGGGACGGGATGCCAAGAGTCCAACATGGACAAGGAGCCAGAAGTAAGAGGCGAAGTAGAGAGAGAAGGAAAGTTGCAGTCGCCCACCCTGAATTTGGCGAGAAGTCACTGTATTGTGGTAAGGGAGACTAGCAAGAGAATTGGTAAGATAATACAGTAAAATCTATCCTAAAAAATAAGTCGAGATTAGCTAAAAGGAAACGAAATGCTTAGAAGTATATTACGACTAGGTTCGCAATATAACTAAACTGAAAAGGTAATTTGCTCCACCACGTAATTAACAGCGTGTAAGGAGAACAACCGAAAGGTCAAGGTCGAAATGACCCGTTCTCTTCCGGTTTAAGGAGCGACCAAAGGCGGCCGCGATAATATAATTAAAGTCGAATCATATTCTGGATTATAGAATCCAGAATATGGTTCGACTTTAAATAACTCTCAAAGGGTTGATAAACTGTAAAAAATAAATCAATCAAAAATCAATATCGTGAATAAAAATCAATGCAAATCACAACGATTAATTATTATTGATGAATTTCTTCAGTCGTCCATTATTATGATATCATTAATATTGTAGCATTAAAGCAACATTATTGTTTCCGAATATCATTAGAGCATTATTTAATAACAATATTCCAGAGGATATCAAATGCAGAAAAAAAATTTTGAAATTTAAAAAAATATTCCATTAAACATATGGAACATTTTAACGTCAATATTTCCCTTTTTTTTTTTGCACGGCATAAGACAATAATGGAATTGAGCAAATAAAAGTAAACGTAATATTTGTCGTTATTTTTCAATTTAGAATTCTCAATTTAGAATAGCTTTTAAAGCATATTTGAAACTTGTAAAACATGTTCATGATCAATTAGCATATTACGAAGATTTAATAATTTTATTTATGCATTGAAAATATTCCCGCTAGTTTTCCTTACAAGGAAACTTTGTAATTTTCAGTTATACCGAATGAGGTAGAAATTCCTTTCAAATATACCTCCCAGAAATGTCTTCCACATATACCCCTGCAGAAATTACTCCCACATATACTTCCAGAAATACCCTACCTATATACCTTCCAGAAATACCCTCATATATACCTCCCAGAAATAACTCACCCATATATACCTCCCAGAAATAACTCACACATAATGGTAAGACATTAACTAGATGAAGACACCATTGCAACTAATGTCTTCACATTTTGTGGGGAGTGGGTATATGTAGGAGATATTACAGTGTAACCCGGATATAAGAGACTCGGATATAAGAGAAACCTGGGTGTAATAGAGATATTCTCTGGTCCCATATTAGAGCCACACTTACCTAAACAAAATATACCAAACCCGGATATAAGAGAAACCCGGATATAAGAGACTTCTCCGGTCCCGACAACTCTCTTATATCCGGGTTACACTGTACTTCACTGTAGATGAAGTAATATTATATGTGCCAGCTTCTTCATATCTATCTATCTATCTATCTATCTATCTGAATCTCTTCATTATCTATCTATCTATCTATCTATCTATCTATCTGAATCTCTTCATTATCTATCTATCTATCAATCTATCTATCTATCTGAATCTCTTCATTATCTATCTATCTATCTATCTATCTATCTATCTATCTGAATCTCTTCATTATCTATCTATCTATCTATCTATCTATCTGAATCTCTTCATTATCTATCTATCTATCTATCTATCTATCTATCTGAATCTCTTCATTATCTATCTATCTATCTATCTATCTATCTATCTATCTGAATCTCTTCATTATCTATCTATCTATCTATCTATCTATCTATCTATCTATCTATCTTTTTTATATCTTCAAGGCGTAATTTCTGGTTCAGCTTAATTCTGTAAAATTTTTACCTCTGAGATCATATAAAAAACATTTCTTACACTGCTTTTCATTTAATTAGTTCCCGAAAATGGTAGGGGACTACTTTAACTTGGGGTTAGCAACAAACGCGCACACGCAAACACATATGCACACACACACACATACACACACAAACATATGTACGTATATATATATATATATATATATATATATATATATATATATATGCATGTATGTATGTATGTATGCATGTAGGTATGTATGTATGCATGCAAACATACATATGTATTTGTCTGTCCGTGTGAGCTCTTGCGTGCGTGTGGTGATTTTCTCAATATCTCATGTTCAAAAACTGGGAACAGTATAGACACTTTTTAAAGTACCAAAGCGCCATTGGTAGAATGTGATTGAACGCCACAATACTGATTTACCGTAGAAAGGTGCAATGAACAGAAAATAAATTAGCGACTGCCATCTAGTTGTTTGAAATTTGAAATAGAAGAATAAATAGCGGTCCTGATTATAATCGACCAGGTCGTTCTGTTTCGACCTTTGCGTTGGAAAAGAGCGTCAATGTTTGGGGTGATAATCCTATATTTAGTTTCTTTTTACGAACTTTTAATCCGATATATCGATTAAACATATTTTTTTTACGTTTGCCAGCATTAAAAGTGGATAAATATCTGTTTTATAAAGGGAGAAATATCCCACAATTGATCAATATTAATTAAACCCGATTAGTTAAATATAAGAATTATATCATTAAATGTCGGATAAATATAGTTTTTGGTATAAGGACCAGGAAAGCTATGCTATGAAAACACTTTTCATTACACAAAGAAATACTAACAAAAGTATATCCAAAATGAATATAATAAATCGACTCTCTTTCGAGATTAGTTTGGAAGGTGGGGAATGAAATCCGTTGTTGTCGTGAGAATTGGTTCCATGTTCTGGAAATGTAAAATGATAAGGAATGATAATTTCTAGAAAAGTGATAAAATCGTTGTACCAGGCGGAAGTGTTTTTGGCGTGTTTCCTAATGTGGCTACGATTGCCAACTTTTTATCTACGGTTGGGGTCTGGAGAAAGAAATTATGATCAATCGGCACTACAATTTTCTGGGATTTATCTCTTGCAACTACTGAAAGGAAATTGCGAATTCGATTTGTATGTCTGTTCAGTCGTTGATTTTTCCAACTGTTTCCAATAATAATAATAATAATAATAATAATAATAATAATTGTTAATAATAATGATAGTAAAGAAAGTCCTAGTTAAGTCAACGGATAGTGTCCTTGAGGCTATCAAATCAGACGTCGCTATTGTTGACAAAGAAACTAAAACATGCCTCCTCATTGGCATGGCTCTTCCTGTAACTTCCATAATATTACGATAAAAACAATTGATAAGCTTAAGAAATACATCGGCATCCGGGTTGAAGTTGCCATAAAATGGGATGTTCAGGACATTATTGTTCCTGTTATTATTAGGGAGATGGTGTCTATAAAACCAAATGACTGAAGTCAAGTCCTACGCTGGGAAAATCAGAATAAAGCCTAATATCCTATGGCTTCAGAAGTCTGCATTGCTTTGCAGCACAAATATTCGGCGAAACGTGCTCTATGTTTGAGGCAATACAACGTGATGAAGAACACCCATAATGCAAGTGCCAAAGCGATGTAATAGTAGATTATAATAATAATAATAATAATAATAATAATAATAATAATCCAGACATTGTTATTAAAGACCACAAACAAAACAAGTGCCTCCTTATTGATATGGCAGTCCCTGCGGACTGCAATGTATCGTTGAAGGTCTTCACAAAGTTATCAAAATACAAGGACCTTGAAATCAAAATCACAAAAATGGGGCACATGGGAAAATCAGTTGGAGCCCTCGGATTGGTTAGAAAAGATTCCAGTAGACTCATTGAAGGGATTCCTTGAAGCCCATGCCTTAAAGAAATACAAAAAAATTGTTCCCACGAGTACAGCTCACACCTTACCAAGGGATTCTTTATCTATTTAAAATGTGTGTGTGCGTGTGTTTTAATTGGTCAGTGGAAAATGTCATGATGCCATTTCTGACCTTAGGTCTCTGGGTGGGATCTGGAAAGAAATGTGTATACTAGAGAAATCAAAGGATGCAATAATAATAATAATAATAATAATAATAATAATAATAATAAACTGTACATGCGCTGAGGAAATTTTTGACCGTCTGAATGCTCTACTTTAACCCCAAATTAATTTAAATATAAGCATAAACGGGTAGAGACATACATGCATTGAAAGATATGTCAATATTATGACTGGCTCCAGGCATAATAATGGTAGAACACAAACCGTCGCCAGTGCTAGAAAATAAAAAATATTACAGCACCCGGGAATATTACTATACATACCAACCTCAGTATATGAGCCAAAGAATCAGATATAATAATAAATAAAATGTAAAGCTAATGCAAAGTTAAACTGTTAAAAAGATTTTTAAAAAAGTCGGTAAACAGACACAGAATATCCGAGATAGGATTAAAAAATGCTTATATTATCTTATGGTGGAACCATTATGACTGAGCACCTTATCAAAACTCAAGTGCGAACATTACTGACGTGAACTCTCAACGAATAAGAACAATGATATGGTATAAGCAGAAAGCAGGAACTGCTGTTAGAAATAAGAACCGCTTTACGGCAGATTAAAACCAAAATAATAATAAAAAAAGAAGGAAAACTCTCTCCTATATTACATAAGACACTTCCAGCGAGTAAGAAAAGTGACAGAATGTGAGAAAAATATCTGTAAATTGCCCGATAGCATTGAAAATCCAACATTCAAATGAAGGAGTCGAGGATAGGTATTAAATACTTTTTCCCTTCTCTAAAAAAAGACAACAAAAACTGTCAAAGCACTGCAATACAGGGAAAAATAACATAACTTGAATACATGCTAAAAGAATGATGATAAATCAAATCAATAATTTATATCTCGGCTTCAGTCCCTTTATTCATCCACTTCACTGTGTATTTTTTATAAATGCTTCCATGATAACTGTTCTTGTGGGCTTTCCTTTGCAGTGAGAATGTGTTGTTCTGGTGTAAAGAATACTGTGGTATGTTTGGGTCAGTAATTGTAGCTAGCTAAGTTTAATATGATACAATGAAAACCAGTCTTTCCCTATCATTTTGGCCTATTGCCATATTTTTGTATTTTCAAAATAAATATTACTTTCGTTTGGGGTTAGATTTTTATTTTATTCCCCACCGCCACAGACTAGTTAAGACTTCATAGAGTCTCTGAGACATTATGACGACTGCAGTAAGAACAGGTAAGTAACAATGTGTTGTTTTGTTGCAAGGAACCTATAGTATGTTTGGATCAATGCTTGTGGCTAGCTAAGTTTAGTTATAAGGCAGATAAAGACCAGCCTTCTCCATCCCACATTTTTGGCCTTGTGCCAAATTTTTTGTTTTTTTTTTTAAAATAAATAATACTGTTAAATAATACTTTCAGACTATTATTTTTTAGTGGCAGTATATTTTGGCTGACCTTTAAGGTCAGATGATAGACAAAATAAGCATGTCGATTTTGGGAATGTTAGAGAGATAGAAAGTGGTTTCAAGGAATTAAGTTTTTACATGTCATATACAGCAGACGTAGTTATTTCGTATCTCGGGTAGTTTACTCCCCAATGGGGGATAATAGAGCGACCCCATTGGCTAGTTAAAAATGTACACGTCGATGTGTTTAATAAAATAGATAAGTTTAAAATCCCTTTTGATGAAGTTCTCATTTTACGTCGTAACTAAAAACCAACTAGCGATCACCTGTCGGCCGAGAGAAGCAAGAGAGGAAGACTTTTATTACGATCGCCTCAAGGCACTCAACGAAGACCTCCCCAAAAGAGAGAGAGATTATGCAACAATACCTTCCTCTATGGTACCTAGACTTTGTGAATTTAAGCGCAGTACTAGATTGGCGGCAAGGTTTCATCAATTTACCGTTGAAATGGCTAGATGCAACCGTAAGTTCTATGCTAACAGTTTCTTATATCTCGCTTGTGTAAATTTCTTCCGTCTTCTTGCTTGCCAGTCAACTTTGTCCGTCAACAATTGAAATGAAATGTCTTCTTAATTCTTGTTCTTTTATTGTCCTCTCTCCTTAATAGTAATTTTCTCATATTCTATAACACTCAGTAACCTCTTGCGTCCTAGTGGCTGTATTGCCTTGCTCGGGGTGAAATGATAAAAATAATACCGTATTGCTTACCTGCCTAACTGCACTTAACTACCTGCCTAGCTAAAGTGTGCATTACGCCCCAAAAGAAAAAAATAGATAAATCTCACCTTTTCCTACAACACATTTTTTTTATACATCCTGTTCGTTTTAGCCTTCACAGCTTCTTTCTATTTTCTTCCTCTCTTTAGATCACTACGTCAATACAGATTAGGATGTCATGATTGTATCAACTACAGAGGGGAAATATCCCATTGCAAAAGAGACAACCTTCTGGTAAGATAGTATGTCTTTCGTTTACATCTTGCTTTCTATCCGTTTCACTTTTCATTTTCTCTAACTAATCTTATTACAATCTCCTTTTCCACCCCTTCCTTGCTTGCCCAAGTTACGTTGTTGTGAGAAAATGAACAGATAGGCAGTTGGTAACTATATCTTATGTGTGTGTGTGTGTGTGCAGCTGCCAATTTGACCCTGTCGAATCGATCAGACTGACTCTTTAGACAGAAGTAAAGAGTTGTGTTATCAGCATAGATATCGAGTTGAGAATTGATGACATATGGAAGGTCATTCATGACAAAATAGAAGCAACGTAGGTTCCAGGATCAAGCCTTGGTGAACCTGCGTTTATGCAAAAAGATCTAGAAGAGAGATCATTCAAGACAACTTTCGTTTCGCGATTTGTTAAGTAAGACTGAATCTGTTGAAAACATTCCTCCAGAAATGTCATATCATTTCAACTTGTGAAGAAGACTCAATACCAAACCCTGTCAAATGCCTTCGAGATACCCAAAGCAACAGCCAGTTCTTATCTAAAGCTTGACAGACTCTTTCAGCAATAATCCTTAATACATCAGTAGTTGACCTAGAGAAGCGAAAGTCACATTGCTTATCTGAAAGAAGACTGTGTGATGTATGATGCTTAACCAGTTCTGGGTTAATTAAAGCCTCTACTAATGTGAAAAAAAGTGACAGAAGGCTAATATGACGTTAGTTAAAAGGAAGAGATGGTTTGAGTTCTTAAAGCAGGAATGCAAGAAATGTCGAGACATTTATTGTAGAGTTTAGAGAGAACAGGAGACAGTCCAGTAACATATTTCTTAAGGACTATTGCACGGTTACCATCAAGTCTACATGCTCTGTGAGGATCCTATTTAGAAATGATTACAAAAACTATGAACAGAGTTATATGAATATCACTCAATAGAAGCTAAGTGGATAGTCAGGAAAAAGTACTACAGATGAGTCAAAAGTAGAATTTAAAGATTATTTACGAGCAAAGCATTCTATTTTATCAGCAGAAGATGTTAACACATCGAATTGAGTGAAGAGAGGATGGATAGAAAAGTTACTGTTATTTGACACACTGCAGCCGCCACTAGTCACATGAACCAAACTTCTTAAAGGCTATACGGTGCCTCATTCTATCAACATGTTCTATTGAAGATACGATTACAATTGTTTCGAGGATTCACGAATAAGCCTCTGTTGTGATTGGAATTATCACGCAGATACACCCGGAAAAAGTGATCCCCATGGCTGAAGAGGCTGGTGTGAACCCAGGAGAATATTGTGATTTTACCTGATATTCGCTAGAAAGTACAGAAGCCTCAATACCAGCTTTAACCCAAGGAGAAACCTCTGTGGCACAACTGCCAATAGGAAGGTTAAGAATATCAATCCAAGGGGCGTCTCGGAATGAATCCTAATGGAAATATTGAAAGTCTGAATACCGGCAAAATCAGTAACATTAGAATGCTTAAGCCACTTGACGTGATGAGCATTAAAATCACTAAACACCACTCGTATAATGAATTCAATACTACCTGAATGCCCCGCTACTGTAGTGTTTCTCCAATCTGAGCTAAACTTGGTAAATGATTACAGAATAGTGGAAAATATTTACAAAAATGCTTTATCAAAAATAATCAATCAATTTTTCTTGTTTTTGCTATTATTATCAAGAACTTTCTGCCGTTATGTTTTCCGACATTCATCAGGTGATTGTCGACCCGGAAAACCTTTAGAGAAATTCGAACTGAACCCTTCATTTAATCTACGGTGTAGATTGTTCCCGTCCCTCTGACCATATCTAGGGATGTCTCATTTAGTTCGTATTTTAGTACTGCTCAATTATTGCTCGACCCGTTCAAAACCCCCAGAAGGTTTCTCGATCGACAAGCATCTGATGAAGACCGAAATGTTACGATAATAAAAGTAAAGATGAGGACAACAGTATGCATATAATGTAAAAAAAAGGCATAGAATATGTCTTGTTTACAGAAATAATAATATAGAGAAAATAATAAAGTTCCAGATGCGATAAAAATGTTTTTGCATCTATAAACAGAAAGTCGTAAGTATTTTCAATATCCTTATTCAAAGATCAGAAATATCCCTATATTATATCATTATATTATATGGCAAAACATTAATGACAGCGATTCTTTTCAAACTGTTTTATTATCTATATTTCTTGTTTTGTCTATATCCGCAATAACAAGATCCGGTATATTTTTTGAGTCAAATAAACAATTGGAACTTTTTGATCTGAGTTTTGCACAGAATTTCATACATAATTTATTCATGATATTTCTGATAAGAAGTCTTTTCAAGATTCAAAATACAAAATAAATCTTGAATACAAGGACGTTTCAAGGTTATTGGCCATTTTCAAGTGGTAAATATGTTTGCTTCTCCGACATTATGTATTGATTACTTTAGCGTTGAAATTCTGAATGTTTCTATCATGTCACGTTTTGTGATGTCATATTTTGAAATTGAATTTACTGATCAGAGGTTTGAAGAGTTTCACGATGATGCTAGTTCGATATTGTTATTTTTCTTTAGATATTTAACATTTCAATATAATTCTCAAACAAACAAAATAAGACGCCGGAGAACGCAAACGCCTTTACGTCTTCAAGATGGCTGAAGGTTCTTGGAGAAATAATATCAGGAATGATATCTATAAGCTTGAAGCATCAGGAAAAAGACTTGTAAGAATACAAGTAAAATTAAACAGTTTTCAAAAGAAATATTCGTTTGGTCTTTAACTATATATATATATATATATATATATATATATATATATATATATATATATTCTCCATGTTATTCCGTATAAATTCAAGTTTCTGGATAAAATTTCTACACGTACTTGATAAAGTTTCTCATATGTTTCGTTCGTATAAAAAGTCTTACTCTTGTCTCTTTTTCTTTATTAATAAAATTTAGTCCGATGAAGTCATGAACGACGAAGAAACATATCACAAAGTAAACATTTCTCTCACTTTCTCATACAATTTGCATATATATATATATATATATATATATATATATATATATATATATATATATATATATATATATATATATATATATATGGTGTACTCTCCTTTCGTGAACGATAAATGAGGGCCAGCATTGTATGGTGCCTCTTTTTTACACTTATTCATGCTAGGAGAGGGGCTATTGTCAAGAAAATCAGTTAAGGAAAATACATATTTCATTTGTGCTTTCTTAAGTCTCATACTAGCACTTTCTTGCTGCGGGCGATAAAGCCACACTGAGTGATGAAATTTGGTAAAGCTGGATTTTGATGGCGTCTCGCTACAGAGATTGATGAAACTGATCACGGTGCTTTGGTCTACTATCTTCAAAACCCTTTAACTTAATGAAACATGTCTTACGCCACTCCATTCGGTTTGATGCTTAGGCTTCCCAGGTTTTCAGATCAAAGTTGAGAGTTTTTAATTTGTCTTTGTAACGTAAGGGTGGACGTCCAACTGAACGCTTGGAGTTTGGTAGTCACAGCACCTTCTTTGGAAGCCTATGCTTATCCATTCTCACAACATGACCAGTGCACCTAAGTTGTATCTTTGTTAGAATGGTTTCAATGCATGTGATGTTGTTACATTTCATCAGTATTGCACTAGTCTTGACCCTGTCATCCCGTTTTATATCACATATGGCATGAAGACAGTGCACGTGAAAGGCTGTTGATATACGTGCCTGCGGTATAGGGTCCAAGTTTCAACACCATAGAGAAGGGTTAAGAGAACGACTGATCTGTATATGTCGATCTTTACTCTGAGAAAAACGTCTTTGGTGTTCCGTAACCTATGTTTAAGTTATATATATATATATATATATATATATATATATATATATATATATATATATATAAAAGTGAACATAGAAGTCAACACTTAGAGGCGACAGTCTGTTTCCTGCTATATGCAATCGTCAGCACACGTGGCCTGACGATTGCATATAGCATGAAACAGACTGTCGCGTCTAAGTGTTGACTTCTATGTTCACTTTTATATTTACACACGCTCTATCTCTGATATTGTGCACTTTATCCCATAAATATAGCACACCTTAAGACTATATTTCTTCATATATATATATATATATATATATATATATATATATATAAGATATGCAATATTTATGGGTTAAAGTGCTCAATATTAAGGATAAAGTATATGTAAATATAAAAGTTATATATATATATATATATATATATATATATATATATATATATATATATATATATATACATACTTCTTCACTTTCCTAAATAAAATTTCTACACTTACTTGACAAAGTTCCTTGTGTGGTTCATTGGCATGAAAAGTTTTGCGGTTCGGTAAATCGAATCGTGTTCTCTCAATCACTGTGTGTTTATCTAAAAATAAATACACTTAAATTCACCTTCATCCCTACAGTGCGCTAACGGCTTCGTGGTAGAACCCCCCACCACTGACGCCAATTTAGTCGGGTTTCGATCCTAGCTAGAGGCAACCGGACGTCTAACCACACTGATGAGCTGTGATACAGCAAAACAGACTGTCTGTTGATAACAATATGTGCGTGCATGTATATATATATATATATATATATATATAGCAGGTCATCACAAAAGTTCTGTCCGAATTTTAACTTCTTTTAATATGAACAAAATTTAAAGAATATTTATAATGTCTAATGGAGCTGAACATTATTTTTATGTTTAGATGCATTTAATATGATCAAATTTTATTTCAGAAAACAATAAAATCAAATTTTGTTTGATTAAAATCCTGCTAACATGGAAGTACCCAAGAATCATTCGTGGCACATAATGCTTTATGAGTTCAAGAACTCAGCAGCCGAAGCGGCGAGAAACATTCACTCAGTTTATGGAGAGGAATGTGTCAATGAAAGAACTTGCAGAAGATGGTTTGAAAAATTCAGAGGTGGAGATTTCACCCTTGAAGTTGAAGACCGAACCGGATGTCCAGTTGAGTTTGATGAAAAGCTTCTTGAAGCAGCCCATGAAGAAAATCCTGCTTTATAAGTTGAGGAATTGGCAGTGATTCTCAGTTCAAACCATACAACTGTTCATCGTCATCTTCAACAACTTGGAAAAGTTCCTAAACTTGAAAAATGGCTGCCTCATGAATTGTCTGAAAACAACCTCAAATCACGAGATGACATCTGCTCTTCTCTCCATTCTCGCCAACTTGTTTCACCTATTTTGGATAGACTTGTGACTGGTGACGAAAAATGGATCTTTTATCGAAATATTAAGCGTCGCAGACAGTGGCTTAGTAAAGGGAAAGGACCCCAGCCACAGCCAAGAAGGGAACTTCATGGGCAAAAGGTTTTTTCAATCTGGTTGGATCGCGAAGGAATAATCCACTTTGAATTCTTACCACCTAATGCAGCAATTAATGCTCAAATATACTGTCAGCAATTAGAGCGTTTGAACCAAGCTTTGAGGAAAAAAAGTCCTCCTCTAGTGAATCGAAAAGAGGTGATGTTTCATCAGGACAATGCGCGACCCTACACAGCAAGAATCACGTCACAAAAGATCGAAGAACTTCGTTGGGAGAAAATTCCTCTTCCACCTTATTCTCCCGATCTTACTCCTTCTGACTACCATTTATTTCGTAGCTTACAGAATCATTTGGATGAAACAGCTTTTGTAACACAGGAAGAGGTTAAAACTGACATTTGTGAGTTCTTCGAATCAAAGCCAAAAGAATTTTACAGTAATGGAATTAGTAAGCTTGTTAATAGATGGAAGGAAGTCATAGATAATCAGGGAAAATACATTGTTGATTGAATCTGTAATTTGGTCAATTGTTTTCTTTATTCAAAATTCGGACAGAACTTATGGGATGACCTGATATATATATATATATATATATATATATATATATATATATATTAAGGTATGCTATATTTTTGGGTAAAGGTTCTCAATATTAAGGATGGAGAGTATGTAAATATAAAAGTGGACATTGAAGTTAACACTGAGCAGCAAAATTAGTTTCATGCTTGAAGAAAATGTCCATGTCTTGTTTATTGGGCGTTGGCTTGACTACTTATATATGTTGGTTTATTATGCATTACGAGTAACAAGGTTCATTGTATAATCCCATCAGTTATTGGGTGTGTGGTAACGGTTATATTACAAGTTATTCTAGGGGTCAATGAGTAAAACAATTGTAGTTACGGATGCAGTTATTTGTAGTTATTTTATAGTGTTGTTAACTTTTTTTACTCGTCATTTATTATTGATAACTTTATTATTTGTAGTTGATTCTTATTATTACGTGCATTCGTATTTTGTTATGTTTATTATTTACTTACCTAAATAATTATGTTACATTATCTGCGTTTTATATATTGCATATACTTACATTTTTCCTGATGGTATTTTACAATATATTCGTTTTCAGTTTTTGATTTTTAAGTACGCAGATCATGTAACATACATTAGATAAAGCCAATACTTTATACTCAATAAATCAACTTGGTTAACCATTTCACCTCGCAAAGTCATCTTTCAGATAAGCATTATGGGTGTCGCTTCTCTAGATCAACTACTGATGTGTTTACAGTTATTTTCTGACAGAGCCTGTCAAGCTTTAGATAAGAATGGTGAAGTTCGGGCTGTTGATTTGGATATCTCGAAGTTATTGTATAGGGTGGACTTCTAAAGTTGAAAGGTTAAGATATTTCTGGGAGAAATTTTGAACTGATTCAGACTTTCTTGTCGAATGGAAAAAATGAAAGTTGTCCTGAATGGCAATTCTTCTAGATCTGTCTACATTATTGCAGACGTCCCCTGGGCTCTGTACTTGAGCCTACGTTGTACTTAATTTTAATCAGCGACCTTCCCAATGAAATCAGTTCTTAACTCGGTATCTATACTGATGGCACAACCATTTATTCCTGTATAAAGAGTAAGTCTAAGTTGTTCGATAAAGTCAAATTGGCAGCTGGTTTAAAATAAAAACGACCTACATCGATTTGTTAACTGGGGAAACGAATGATTCGTTAATTTTAACACCTTGAAAACAAAAGTGCTCTCTATCTAATCTCTGATGCTAACTTCCAGGACAGTGACTCGTTACGCCTTCTCGGGCTAACATTCTCAGCTGATATAAAAAGGAAACATTATATCGTATCGATTACTAGCTCTGCTATTCGGAAGGTTGTTATGGGGTCCACCCCTTTTTCATATAAGTGGACTCGACCAGAGTGTTACTGGGACTGCTGGCGTTAAATACCCACAGTCAGTCAGAATATAGAGAGATAGAGATTGATAGAAATTGGGAGAGTGAGCAGAGATTGTGATTGAGTTGGAGGTAGAGTAATAGTGTGAGGTAACCGCTTGTAGAAGTCAGTTACAAGCACGTAGACTCTAAGGAAGTTCTACTTCGAGACTATATATATATATATATATATTTTATTTTTCCTGGATTTACTAACAATATACCCATTGTATTATTGTGTAAATACATTTAATTTCTTATTTTTATTTCTTGCGTTTGTCATTCATTGTAGACCGAATTTCATCTCGGGATCCACAACAAAGGATTTCTCGTGCTCGACTCTTTTTCTCGTCCGAATCTATATTCCATTTTTACATTTCTATCATTCGTCCATGCCTAGAATATTTGTTGCCACATATGGTCTGGTGCTCCTGCTACATATTTAGAAATCCTTGATAAAATCCAAAGGATAATCAACAATAATATTGGCCCTGATCTAGAATCTCAACAACAGACACATTCTCAGAGCCGTAATATAGGTTTCCTCTGCTTTTTCTGTTAATACTTTCATGGTAATTGTTCTGATGAACTTCTCTGTGGTTTCGTAAAACGCATCTATTGGATGCTTTGGTACGCATGATCAGTGATGTTTCTAGCCGAGTTTCATTAAGGGTTTCGGGTCTTTCAACATCATACTCCCTCTCCACGGTGACCCAGCTGATGTTGATCGGGTATCGACTTGTGTACCTTCCGTCAGCAACAGTTTTTTTTTTTCATCTTTACAACTGCACACTGCGACTCCCCTTAGCAATTTATAGTCCACTTCCAGATAACTTCCGGTTCACCAGCAATGTGCGTTCTTCCATAAAAAAGAAAGCAAACGTAGACACAATTTCTATATTGTCAGAAACATCGGGGCGTGCTCGGCTTGAAGTGGTAAGTAACGATTTGTTTCTCTCACTGAGACATATACACATACATGTACACATACATATACACATACATGTATACATACATATACACATACTTGTACACATAAGCGCATTACTAGATTAGCGGCAAGGTTTCATCATTTTACAATCGAAATGGCTAGATGTAGCCGTATGTTATATGCTAGCAGTTTCTTTTCAGGCACTTCTCCCTTGTGGAACTCACTTCCGGCTTCTTGCTTTGCAGTCAACTTTGATCTTCAAAAATTTAAATGCAATGTCAATCATTATGTTCTGTCTTCTTCATTCTTCTTCTTTTATTGTTCTTTCTCGTTAATAATTTTTTTTCTTACATTCTTCCAGACTCAGTTACCCATCATGCTTGTTAGTGATTCTTTTGCCTTGCTTCTTCCGGAGCTAAGGAGATAACTTTACGCAGCAAGGATTCAGTTATTAAAGAGTAGAAATCATTTATATCTAGTTGTAAAAATTCATAATTATCATTTTTTTTTTTTTAGATTACGGAACCAGTCTATGAGTGTGTCTTAGTGAATCAAGGATTTCTAAATATTAGGTTGGTGCAAAAATAATGTCGTTTTCTCACATGTAAATCTGTTCATATCTATCTATTTATCTATTTCAATCTGTTCATCTATCTATGTAAATCTGTTCATATCTATCTATCTATCTATCTATCTATCTTTTAAAGTTAAATGTATGTATGCATGTGTGAGCATTGGTAAAAACCAGGATTTCGAATACTGTCTAATGCAGACTGGCAGGTAGATGTTAGCTTAGTTTCAAAATTCGTACGAAATAACCTTATCTGCGGGTACCCACTACCAAACTAAACTAAACTTAGTACATTTAGTAAATTTTATTAAGTTCTGCCATCCCTTCCCAGAGGCTAGATATGAACGAAATAAATACACTTAATCACGAACAAATAGTCTCATTGCAATTGAACCATATTCTAAACAATTTTCCATTCCATTTTCCCCAGATGTTGGTCGTTCCGCAAATCTCGTCACAGCAGTTGAAAGTCTATTCTCTCCGTCTCTTTTCGTTCTTGACTTTCATTAGCCGCCAGCAAGGCACCCGGCTGACAGTGGTTACGTTCGAAGACTCTGTCTCTAGGCTTCTTCCGTCATTGTTTCAAATTTATCACTCTCGTTAAAGACAGAAATCGGTAAGCCTTCAGCAAAGACAGTCAACTGCCAGGGAACTGATTCTTAACAACCGTTTACAGATGTTACAAGTTTACAATCACTTACATATTGTCATCAAGAAAACAGTGTAAATCCATTTCCCCATTAGTAAACATTATATAAATGTAGTTATTTTCTTTCGGATGAATAATGATTTAAAAAAATAGCACGTTGGGCATGATATATATATATATATATATATATATATATATATATATATATATATATATATATATATATATATATATAAGCTCTTGAAAATATATTTCAATTTAGTTCTTCTGAGATATAAGCTGATTCTATAAACAACACCCACCTTCACTAATGCAAAGGTCTTCAGTAAAATGAACTGGAGCCCTCTGACTGATTGGCGTTTGTTTACACTCATAAAAAATAATACGCTAGAATGAGCTGTTTCTTTCTGCTGAATGATGATAGCTCAGTGGTACAAACTCTGACTGACACCAAATCTGTCGGGTATCGGTTCTGGCTTGAATTATTCGGTTGTCTAGTCACACTGAGGATCTGTGATACAACGAAACAGTACTGTCTGCGAATGACATACACACATGTATGTGTTGTATGTATTTGATCTTAACAAATTTAAATGCAATGTCAATCGTTAAATACTGTCCCCTTGATTACTCTTCTTGCTCCTTAATAATATTTCTTCTTATTCTTTTTTGCCTTGCACATATATATATATATACATATATATATATATATATATATATATATATATATATATATATATATATATATATATAGCATAACATAACATGAATCAATTAAAATTTTCAATACTTTTGAACTTCTTGACCGTCTTCCTGTTTTCGCGTCAAAACTTTAGAGAAATTATTATCAGATCTGAGCAAACGTTAATGAAAAATTTCCAATTTTAAGATCTTACCACTTGAGTTACGTCAAGTGAAAATGTTTTTTGTTAATATCACTATAGTTAGTATCACTATATATACGTATATATACTAACCTGTAAATGTATGTACAATGATACATGCTTTTTTATATACATAATTTAGGCTTACGGTCCTATCCCGTGCGATAACCGATATTAAGCAACGTAGGGTCTGGTCACTAATTAGATGGGTAATCGCATGCGAATACCAGGTGCTATAAATTTGGATGGTTGGGTGGTGTAATGGATAAAGGCTCGGAATTTTTGGGTTCGTTATATTCAATTACGCGCAAATACCATTGGGAAAGGTATGAACCACTTCTTCCCCCCCAATATGGGTTAATTAGCAAAATTTGTATCACTAAATCCTTAACGTCATCAAAAATATTTTAGAATGTAAAATATTTTCTGGCTTTAAATAACCTGCAAAGAGTTGATAAGCCGTAGAAAACGAATAGATCAATTATATAGAGCAACACACTGCACCTTTTTTGTCTCACGTTCTTCAGATTTGAAGTGGGGTGACTACATCAAATCAATAGCAGCATCTAATACATCTGTGTCATGAGAGAAAATCCATCCTGCACATTAAAAGTCTGCTATTTGTCCGTGCATTGAATCTGGTGCTCCTGCTGTATATTTCGAGTTTCTTGACAAGACCCAAAAAAGGATCTGTAATATAATTGATTCTGACCTGGCATCTCGACTTCAGTCACTTTTTCGCCGACGTGACGTGGCTTCCCTCTGTCTTTTTCATAGCAACTGCTCCGAATAGCTTTTTTTCACTTGTGCTCCGACTACACGAATAGAAGCGTGCTAATAGATTGCTATCTAGGCCTCCACCCTTTTACTGTTGAAATAGTTAAATGCAACCGCCACTTCTACTTCAACAGTTTCTTTTCTCTCATTTCGCAGCAGTGGAACTCTCTTACGTTTACTTGCATCCCTGACAACTACAATCTTCAAAAATTTAAATGCAACGTCTTCTTGAATTGCCTTCATCTTTTGTCCTTTCCTCCCTATTCTCAGTCTTCTCTTTCACTTTCACTCCCTGTAGCTCCCTGCATACTATTGGCACTCCCGCCTTTCTTGGAGTGAAATGATATATATATATATATATATATATCGTTTCATTTGTATTGCAATTTTTCCAATGATCAGATCATTCGCAATATTCAAACTTATCAATTATTTGGTTGTTTATTTTAAATTACTTATTTAATTATACATTCAAATTATTTTATTTAATTTATTTTATTTGGAGTCGGTCAAGAAGATAAAATCATTATTATTGTTATTATTATTATTGTGACTTTACTATGGATGTCATGCATGGCGCTAAAATCTTTCAGAAATAGATAACTATCAAAAAGCTATATACAGTCGCTTTCCCATATTAATGATTGAAATGGCGTTGTGGGTCTTGATGACGATTACACTTCTTCGTACGTTGTATTACAGAATCACAAAGAACTGCACCAAATAACGGAAACAACATCACTTGGGGACGATCAACAGCGGAAACAGCTAAAATGGATCTCACCTGTAACTCGAAGATAAAATTCTGGCATGATCAATACGTTAACGTTCCACCCTACTTCAAATAAAAGATTTTATTTTATTTTATGTTCCCGAATAAAGGAAACGGCTATTATTATTGTTATTGTTATTATTATTATTATTTGTTTGTTTGTTTGGGTTTTATGGCATATCAACCACTGTGGATTATTTAATGCCAAATCCAGTTTATATGAATTTTAAATGCCTATTTTGTATGGAATAAAAAATGTATAGCTGGCAACATTATTGTTTCAAAAACTTAGAGCTGGCAACATTATTGTTTCAAAAACTTAGAGCTGGCAACATTATTGTTTCAAAAACTTAGAGCTGGCAACATTATTTTTCTGAAAACATTATCTGAGACCTTGCTGTTGGATGCAGTTTATCGCCATACCCAGGACGCGGATGTAGTTTACCGTCATACCCAGGACGCGGATGTAGTTTACCGTCATACCCAGGACGTTATTATTATTATTATTATTATTATTATTATTATTATTATTATTATTATTATATAATCAAATGATGATTTCTTCTGTGATTAGAGCTTTACAATAAAAGTGAAACTGGGTAAAGGAAAATATTCATTATATACCAAATATTATGTAAAGTATGGTTTTAAAATGCATCTCGAAATAGAAATAATATACAAGCATAAAAGTAGGTACCTCCAAAGATTCGCTAAAAATTGAGCATACATGATGAAAAAATGCCTCAAACTTAATAAAAACAAAGTTTTATAAAAATCAAAATATTTGTTTTTATTAGTAGAAAGGAGTAAATGATCATTTACTTATTGAATTATATTTCTAATACCGCTTGAAACCTTCGACATTCTGGTTAAAAGTGATGTTTTTCTTTCCTCGGAGGCTGACCATAAATTAGTAGAAGAAAGTTTGGCGTCTTTTTTTGCGTGTAAAAGCACATTGATTTGGAAATTCTTGCAAAATTCAAATAACAGCCGTAGTTTAATGAAACCTTCTGAACTAAATTATTTTAGAAACGTTTCTTTTTAAGAAAATCTTTGTAAAATATGTTTTTTTTTATATCTGTTACCAACTACATTTAATTTTATGAAATTTCGAGAAATGCATTTTCGAAGCGATTAATGTTTATATAAGTTATAAGCATACATTCTTGGAGAATTTAAAGCTTCAAAGTTTGTTTGTTTTTTTGGGTTTTTTTTTTATCAAAGCGGACACCCCAGTTACAGAAAGAATACAATAAAACTAAGACTGTATTTATTTAGAAAATCTTTTAATTGGTTTTATGAATAAGATATATTTTGGAAACTAATGTCTTAAGAAAAAAATTCGATGAATGATGAATTTTTACAATTGTTTTCATTTTTTTTATTTTAATCTTATTATAATAATTTATAAAGTTTTAAATCTTTTAAAATTTTGTGTTAATTTCTAGTGGTTAGATAATATTGTCTAAGTAAAAACTATATTTACTAATTATAAATGGAATAGCTCACTACAATTCAGTGACCCCAGTATTTTAAAAAGAATTAAAATCATTTGATTATGTGTATAAACGTTCCAATTTTTGTAAATATGGATATCCATACATGACATTATCAGAAAATAAGAGTGCAACTATAGTAAATTTAAAATTCATTGGTAATTTTATATCATTTCCTCAAATCTGCCTTCGTAAGTAACATTATAACTAAACTGCAATAAAATATTTTATTACTTAGAACATTTTCCTTAATTGTGTAGATAACTGAGTAGTTAAAAAATTTCAACGGTTAAGAAACCTTTACTTTAAAATGCCAAACATTAAGCTATGTATAAATCTATCAAAACCTCATAAAAATATCTACCAGCGTGTTAAAAAATTACTGTTCATTTTTACTTACTTTTATTTTAAAATACAATGATGTCGTTTTAATTTAGATTAATTAAGCTCTAAATCAATTAATCTTCATCAAATAACGTTTCAGAGAGGTATATTTTATGTTTGAAAGATTTCTTTAATTAAAGAGAATTATGTTTTATTGACAGATATGTCAATATGGCCGATTTTAGCGATTTAAACAAATCTTTACAATCAAAATAAATTCAGTTTGAATTTAAAGTGTATTCATTATTGGAAATATTAAGTTTAATCTATTAGACTGGATTTAAAACTAAAATAAAAGCATCAAGAAAAAATTTTCATTTTTAAAATTCGACGAATTTAATCGTCTAATGTACCGTGAATAACAAGATTCTGTATCAATTGTCGGTCACTAAAGGAATGTCTGATGTGATTAAAGATAGTAACATTTTTTTTTCGATAGTGCAGTATTATGGATACGAGTTTGGCCGTTTATGGCGTTTGGGTAAATATTAACCAACCAGATATCTTAACATCAAACTTAGAGATATTTTGAGCCATTTCCTGGGGAAAAAAATAAGCGTTGAGGACTTACATGCTATCGAATGCGATAATGGTACTTTCCGTCTATTTAATATTGTCTCACACGATGCACAATGTCGAAATTTCCAACAGCGAATGTTTTAATCATTCTTCAAAGAGATTAATTCTACTCACTGTTTTATTTTGGTTTTGGCGATGAGATGGAAGCAATAACTTTTCTTAAAAGATCTCGCCAGAAAGACGAGATAAGGTGATATCAGAACTTTCTCTGCATCAGATGACTAAAATAATAAAAGCTTAGTCGCGACAACAAAGAGCCTTAGAAAAATTGATTAAAGATAGAAGATAGTCAAGATGAACTCTACAAATCCTTCAGAAACCAATATAAACGACAAACAATATGGACATCAAAGATGATTTGAAATGACATATGCATGTGAATGCGCGTATATTCAAGGCGACTTTTCATCTATCAGTATTCTTTTATGTGCCGTGTCCCTTACATTCGAGACATTGGCGATCATAGCTCTCCACAATTTCCTGTCCTTTGTAGCTCTTAATAAATGTTGTCTTTTTATTATTTTTCTTAAACCTTGTACCACCATCCATTTATTCAAGATAGCAAGGTAGTGTCACGATTTACGCTATTTCCATTCGGATTATTGCCTTAATCTTTGTTGTTTAATCCACTGCTTTAATACACGTGACAATAGCCTAGTAGATTAAAACGTTGGTTAGTGGATTAAAACATTGATCCGTGAAATTGTTGACATAGTAATTGTGAGTTCAATCCCTGGCCCGGGCAGTATGGACTGGAACTAAATGGAAATATCTAATGCAGTAATAAAAATAAGAACTAGACGAGATATCCCAAGACAGTGGGAAGGAGAACCTATCCCTAGAAGTGGAGACGCGAGAACAGTCCATCTCTGTAGATTAAATAAAGGGTTCAGTTAAATTCAATGGGTGAATAAGAACACTAAACACTTGATGAAGGCTGGAGAGCATAATTGCAAGTTCTATTAATTAACCCATATCTGAGGGGAAGAAGTGGGTTCATACCTTTCCCAATGGTATTTGCACGTAATTGAATATAACGAACCCAACAATTCCAAGACTTTATCCATTACACCACCAGACCATCCAGGTTTACAGCATTTGGTATTCGCAAGCGATCACCCCTTTAGTTAGTGACCAGACCCTTTGTTGCTTAACATCGGTGGCCGTACCAGATATGGCCGTAAGCCCAAATTAGGATGAGGACATTACTGGCTAGGTTAAGTTAGGCGTTATTCTTCTCTGCTTCTTTTACCTTCTGTGTAGTGATGGTCAAATTTTCCCAAGATCTCTTTATACAGTCTAGAAATTTCAACTGTCTCTTTCTAATGTTAAGTATAAGTGTTGTTTGTGTTGTTATTTTCTCTAAATCTGCCGCCTCGCTCGCATGTTCGGTCTATAAAAAGATCCTGTAATTTTAAATAAAAAAAAAATAAGGAAATTTAACAGACTTTTTGTGATGAGAAGAAAATATATTTCTATCTTTGACATGAAAATATCTTTCGTGAATGAATATATTCATAAAAAAGGAATGGAAATGTGGCATTTACATAATGCACTCAGAATGTCACATCAAAATAACAAAGTTAAAACAAACCTTGTTCTACCTTTTATCTGAATAACCCTGTTAACCAGCTCATTTGAAAAAAATGAGAAAGTGCTTTGTACTTTATTCACACACGCACAAACATATACACACACACATACACACACATACATACATATATATATATATATATATATATATAAAAGTGAACATAGAAGTCAACACTTAGAGTCAACAGTCTGTTTCATGCTAGATGCAATCCTCAGAGGACTCGTGGCCTGAGGATTGCATCCAGCATGAAACAGACTGTCGCCTCTAAGTGTTGACTTCTATGTTTACTTTTATATTTACACACGCTCTATCTCTGATATTGAATAACCCTGTTAACCAGCTCATTTTAAAAAAATCAGAAAATGCTTTGTACTTTATATATATATATATATATATATATATATATATATATAGACACACAGGGAGGAAATAAAATTTCTATATAGTTACTCATAATAAAAAAAGCAAGCATTGAAGTAGGTGGCTTGCAGTTCGAACAGTATCAGTAATTAATTTACTAAGATTTAATGTTTAAGAAACAGCAGATATTTTTATATATTGTGCTCAATATTAAAAATATTAAAATAATAGTGTTGATAATCTGGAAGACTGGAAATTTTAACAAGAAATAAGTAATCTCTTCACTCTCTCTCTCTCTCTCTCTCTCTCTCTCTGACACACACACACATATATATATATTTATATATATATATGAGTAGACAAGCGTTTATTGTAAACATTAGTTTATTTTGTTTACAATTCTGAATTTTCGAGAAATCTTAATAAAGAAAAATGCACCGTCTGTCTAAATTCGAAACTCCGCCCACCTTTGTAAGAAAGACTGACGTTAAAGCAAAGGGATTTAACCGACTCGCTACGAAGTGCATTGCTATTAAGCAATACTTTGTACTGCCTTTAAGCATATCTTTCGTCTTCAGATTCTTGAAACTTCATAACTTCAGTTTCGTATCCGAAATGTAAACAAAGTAATTCCTCAAGAAGTAATGGATTTTATATATTAATACGACATATTGTCTTAATTCAAACGTGATTTTTAATGGATACCCATATTTGAGTAGACGGTCCTCTTATTTTAAGCTGTATTTTATTTCGCCTGCCGGCCTGAATATTCGGGAATCTTAATAAAGAAAATGAGGAAAGAAACTGAACAGTTATGAAATTTCGGGAATGCCCACGACGATTACTTTGAGGACTAAAATTATTTCAAAGTTGACGTATAACTTTTTTCTAATAAATAAAAAAATAGATAAGAACTTTTTTGGCTATCTTGTATGTCTGTAACAAAAGATGAATTGGAGTGAATAAAAATTAAATTTTATAAATGTTTTTGCTCCTGAACTGGCATCTTATTAACAGTCACTTTCCCATCGCCATAATGTGGCTTCCCTTTGCCTTTTCTATAAATACTTTAATGTTAATTGTTCTGATGAACTTTCCTTTATGTTACACTGACTTTATGAATTTAAGCGCAGTACAAGATTATCAACAAGGACTCATCATTTTGCTGTTCAAATTGTGTAGTGTATGCATAAGTTCTATGCTAACAGTTTTTCTATGACACTCCTCACTTGTAGAACTCTCTTCCAACTTCCCACAAAAATGTTTATGTCAATCATTATCTTACGTCTTCTCTCCTAAATGGTATATTTTTGTCATATTATCTAACACTCAGCTTAGTGGCTTTATTGCCTTACTTGGAGGTGAAAAGATATTAGAAATGAAAAAAGATAGAAACCAGAGAAGAGACGTTAAAAAATAACTAGATTGACTATTTAATTATCAACAAACGATTTAAAAACTCAATTCTTCATTTTAAAGTATACCTCAGTGCTGATTGTGGTAATTGTTCTGATGAGCTTTCCTTGATGATACTTAGACTTCAAGGACACATCATTTTATCATTCAAATAGCTAGATGCAACTGTAAGTTCTGTGTTAACAGATTTTCTTTCTCTCAAACTTCTTGTCCCGCCTTCTTGCTTTCCACTCAACTTTGATCTTCAAAAAAAATAAAGGAAATGTCAATCGTTATCATCTGTTTTCTTAATTCTTCTTTTATTGTTCTCTCTCCTTAATACACTCAGTAACCCCTTGCATTTTAATTGCTTTATTGACTATTTTTATAGTTGGATGTTTACTACTCTTGATGGAATGAAATGGTATTACCACTCGTGCACTTGGTCGACAACAATTCAGTAATTGTTTCGGCACATTTGACCTCGGGTCTTCCACTACAATTTTCTTGACGTCATCGAAGTTTTGGCAGCGCACACGAAAAGTGCACAAACATAAACATTTGAATCTTTTTTGTGGAGTTCGGTGGATGAATGATGAAGAAATATATCGCGTGTCTCGTGTTTGGAGCAGTGTAATGGTTTCTATTAATTATTGCATTTACTTCAATATGGATCGAATGTAAGAGCCCTGAATTCAGAGTTGTCCTTCTCCTAGATTGGTTGTCATCCATGGCTATAGGACCGAACCTAGATTGCCCTGATATTTTCCTGTAGATTTGCTAAAAAAGAGATGGGTTCATAAGTTTCTTAATGATATTAACACGTAAGTGAATATAATAAATTTTGATTGGAATGTGAATTCAGTCCGACTCGCAATCCATTACTCCACTGTGTTTCCGCTATATATATATATATATATATATATATATATATATATATATATATATATATGTATGTATGTATGTATGTATGTATAATAGCGGTAGCAAAAATATTGTGAAGCCAGAAATTCTGTCAGTCAGTGAAAGTCTGAAAGAAAGCATATTTAAGGTTAGCAGTCTTTAAAATAAAGTGCTCGATATCAGAGACAGAACATTAATAGGATTAATACAAATAAATTTTGCCACTTGGAGTTTCGTAGACGAACCGTTTTTTAATCGTTCTGTCCACTCGCCAGGAGGTATCAGCGATTGACTGCGGATTTTCTCAATTTCGTTATTTTTATACTAAGTTAAAATTTAATTTATTCGCTAGTTATTTTTAATTTAATTAACGATCACAGCGATTAAGGTAAGTCGAGCCTAGTCAGTACCTAGATGGTTGACCGTTTGGGAATATCAGGTGTCGCATGCTTGCAGTGAGGGTGATGTAATGGATCATGGCTCGAATTGTTAATCGGAGAGACGAATTCCAGTTGCCGTTGTATGCGTTATATTCACTTACGCGCAAATCCCCATGGGGGAAAGTAAGTATCTGTAACTCACCGGTGTTGACAACCCTTTATCGCTGATACGTCTACCAATATACCTATGACTTCTCCATCCGCACTCCCCGAGCTCCGATCTCTGTCTCTTCTCTCACTTTCCACTCCGTCGCGAGTCGTTAGTTTTGCTAGTTTTGTTTAGTAATACCGACCTTATGGTCATTCGGTTTTCTTTTGCCTCCTTTGTAAGGGTCGGTGTATCGTCGTGATAGGGTTGATTCGGGTTTCCCAACATCTTACGATATTGGGAATTAACGGCGAATTCTAGCGTGAACCGCTCTATACGTTGTGTACCCCAGACAGTATTACGTAATTCCCGCTTGTGGTCTTGGTAAACTGTCAGAATTCAAACTGGAATTAGGACTCCTGTAATAAAATGGACAACAGTTTTGAACTCTAGTAACAGAAAAACTGTTTCAATAAGATAACTCTATTAGCTACTGCAAATCAAACTACTCCACTGCAAGAGTGTTGATCTCGAGATTCTTGTCGCAAACTTTTAGTGATGTCCAGTTACACGGCTTCAAACACGACATACGCGATGTATTTCTTCATCGATTTTCACTCAATTCTTCGTTTATGCGTGTGTCTGTGTTTACGCATCGGCCCGAAAATTGCGAATGTGCTCTTCAGCAACGACTGCCTTACAAGCAATTCCTGGTCGTATCAAGCCTCCGAAATGCGGATGTGCACTTCGTGTCTGACGTTTGTTCCACGCACGTGGAAAAATGACCACCAAGCGACATGCACACTGGATTTATATAGATAAATCTTTTTCCGATAACAATGATTGATGACTTCCTTTATCTAGACAGACAACAGAAAATGACAATTCACAATGCCCAATTTTATTATCTCCAGATTCCCGTAAATTTACCAGCTGACTTCAAGGTTATTCATCAAAAAGCCAAAATAATGACAACCATAAAAATTGCAGACGATTGTTGCATAAAAAGTCAGATCGTAATCTTTGGCGGTCTTGCTAATTGGACATATTCATTGGCTTCCTAGATATCTTTCTGTAAGATAATTGTTTACTGGGTGGTCAAGATAAACAAATTTTATATAAATCACATGTTTCCTTGTTCTTTGTCCAGAATAACTTAGATCATTATTTTCTGTGATTGCAGACATTCTTTATAGAGAGCATATGGTAAACAAAACATCCGAATTCTAAGTTCACCGAAACCCAATGAATTTAGACAACACATTAATCGTCTTTTTCTTCTTAGCGGGAAGAGGGGAAAGGTAGGTGGTCTTGGTTTTGCTCAATCTTACTGCAATTCTTGTAGCTAAATCTGGGTTTGATTCTCCTTGGAACTGTTCTTAATTTCATTTTATTATTTTAAAACATAATTTTTAATGCGTTTCATTTTTAATTTTTTCTTAACCATTCAACCGACGTTCCTGAAAATTTCAACATTTATCATCCAAATAGTAGTCTCTGCAAATCACCATAATGTAATTTTATGAATTTAAACGTCTAAAGACGACCAGTTATAGATCCACATCTTTCTCCAAGCTATGGGTTAATTAGTAAAACTTGTATCAATAAACCATTATTATTCTCCATCCTCTCACCAAATACTTACAACCTAAAAATATTTTCTTGCTTTAAATAACCTTCGAAGGATTGATAAGCTGTAAAAACGAATCGGTGTATCATCTTGATAAGGTTGATTCGGATTTCCCAAAATTTTATGATATTGGAATTGACGGCGAATTCTAGCGTGAACCGCTCTAGACGTCGTGTACCCCGGACAATATTACATAATTCCCGCCTGCGATCTTGGTAAACTGTCAGAATTCGGCTCGCCGATTAACAATTCGAGCTATTAGCCATTACACCACCCGTACATGCAACCATATAATACCTAACATTCGCAAATGGTCACCCATCTAGGTACTGACCAGCTGGACTTTCAATCCAGATCAAAACTAAGCTAAACTAATTATGTGTATGTGCGTATGTGTTTTTTTATTTTTTAGGTATGTGTGTTCCTTTTTGTGCATAGGTATTTATGAACAGTTATGTTTACGTTTCATTTAAACGTGCATGTGTGTATGCGAGTGTATTTGCGTAAGCGTTTCTTTTGTACCAGTTTATGCCATTCTAATGCAGACATAAAACCCACTGGGCAAGATGGTGCACACTTTCTGGTTGGCAATGTAAATGCAGTAAACTCAGAGAAAATCGTTATGTCTCACGTCTGAAACAAGACTTGCAATCTGATTTCGACTGAATTTGCCACAAGAAGTGGATCAGTCCATAAAAGCAAGAATGAAAAGATGTTTACCACTGAATTCTTACTATTTTTATTTCGTTTTTGCCTTAATGCTTTTCCCTACACCCTTTCTTCTGAATCGTCGAAGACATTTACCAAATCTAGATTTCTCTTCTTTTGTCTGTTTTGTGCTACCAATAATAAATGCCGACTGTCGAAGTTTTGCTTGCAGTAAAGATGTGGATGCTTTATTTGATCTATTCAATATCTCCTTGGCCGCCAAAAGGTTACATTTTGACAAAATGTCTGCTCTATGCGCATGTGTAAAATGCTCAATAAGCGAAACTTAAACAGTTATTGATACTAAATCTCACTGGAAAAGGAATTTGATGACCAGAATATCCATGTATGTAAGCACAACAAGTTTTGATTTTAGCTTAAGAGCAGCACTTATTACACATGCTACCTAATATTTTAAAATGCATGACTTCCTTAATGAAAAACGGCTTTTTCAGTTAAATAAAAATGCTAGAACGAGAGCTTATTTATATTAGAGTGTACTGATTTCGAGTATTGTGTGAAGTGACACGCCAAGTAACTTGAAAGATTTGAAATTCTACTAGATTCTCGACCGAACTACGCATACATATTCATTTTTGTGTTCAAGAGAATTTAACCATTAACTTACTTCTAAGTTTAAAAGGCTCACTGTGATCATTTTTCCCGTGAATTGAGCATTGACTTCATTTATACGCCTATTCGGACATTTGTATTCGTGTTTTTTTTAACGGTTGTTATGAATAATCAAGAGTGGTCTCCCCTTGTTTTGTTAATCTCCTCTTTGAGAGAGCCATTTTTGTTTACTGGGACTATAAAAGGACACTATAAGCAAACCTTGTATTTTCAGCTGAATAAAGCTTTCTTAAAGCCTACACCTGCGTACATTTGTCATTACCCTCTTTTGAGTGTTGTTGATTCGGTATACAAGAAAAATATCACACTAAAAATATCACACTAAGAATGTAATTTCAATTCATTTAATCCCACTAAAAATGTCACATTATATACACAATCATTGCTTGTGATGAGGTGTGAAAAATCAAAGAACAAAGTCTTAAATATGCTTTCAATTCAAATTTAATATTTTTCCGTTTTTTTTATTTATTTATTTTTTCTTTCACCGTCGCAAGGGCGTTTTCAATTCTATGACACAACAAGGGAATAATGTGCATGGCGTTGATCTTTCAGTGAGGAAAATATCGATCTAATCTATTTAGCGTCATTTAGATAAGGCAGAGTATTGAGGATCATAAGTATAATGTCCAGTCCTATGGAAAAATCGGATTATGACTTTTTCGAATCACCGATTTGCCGGACGTTAAATTTTATGACATGTAAAGATCTTGACAAATATCTGTCAGAGATTAGTTATATCTCTTAACAATACATATTAATCAATTCTTGATAGCCGAACAAAGCAAAGCATCGGATGTGTTGTTTAAAGTCGCTGACGAAATTAAAACCGACCTAAGGATTTATCTTGAATAATCCGCGATAGTGAGTGATAAATAAGAATTTATTTTATTCTATTTTTGGCTTAACTGATACTGTTATTGAAGATATAACTTTGAGAGTATTATTTAAAATATCGATCAACGGGTGTTGCATTCCAGCCTTTTTTTCTTTGTTAGTTTTGGATTTTTATTTTCGTAACAAAACAATATTAACGTACATTTCAAAATGAATCTCATCTAACTTGTTTATATGTGTTTTAAAACATTCTTCGTTTACGTTCGTTGCCCTCTGGGATCAAATCTAAAATAAATGTCTATTATTCCTTCCTTGTGGCATCTCTTGACAAGTGCAGTATATAGGAATCGTATTTTTTTTGTTCTTAATCTTCTGAATATATCACATTGTTGATTTGAATTATCTCTCTTAACAACATAGCATAACTAAATATCCACTTAGAATTTTTCTTCTTTTATGTGCCGTGTCCCTTCAGGACGTAGGTGATCATGGCCCTCCACTTCCTCGTTCCCCTTCTAGCTCTTAATAAATTTTGTATTTTTGCTATTTCTTCCAACCCTGTTCTGCCATCCACTTGCTCAAGCCCATTATGTCATGCGATGATTTCCACTGTCCATCGTTCCTTCTATTCGTCCTCCAAATCCTCCTTCTTCATTACGTGTCCCAAAAATATCAGCTACCTCTTTCTGATGTTAAGTATAAGTTTCCTCTTTCTCTACATTATCTCTAAAACTTCATTGTTGCTCATATGTTCGGCCCCTAGTATCCTTAACATCCTTCTGTAGAACCACATTTCTGTTGCTTCTAGTTTCTTCTTCATCTTTGAGGAAATTTCCCAGAATTCGATGCCATACAGGAGGACAGATATGACGTAACAATTCAATATTCTTTTCTTTTGTTTCCAACGAAACTTGCCTGTCTCGTAATACTCTGCTTAGCTTTTGGAATGCGTCCCAATACGTCTTTCGATCTCAGTGTCGCGCTTTCCGTTCTCGGTTAAAACACTTTTCCACATATTTGAATTTTATTACCTGCTTAACTATAGTGTCCCTGATCTGTAAATTGCATTTTAGACACATCTTTTTCCTGGTGACCGTGCATTCTGCCTTATTGTCGTTTATGCTTAGTCCCTTCTTCTCGCTCTCTTTCGCTACATTCTGTAGAAGGTTTTGTAGTTTCCTTTCTGTGTCTGCTATCAGCACTGTGTCATCTGCATATCTTATATTGTTAAGATTGTTGTCGCCAATGATCAATCCTTGTAGGATTTCTAGTTTCGTCGTGGAAGAGACCTCCAATATATTCGTTCCAGCTTTGACGAATTTTTCTTTCTCTAATTGACGTCCTCGGGTTTTATGTAGTAGTTTTTTGTAGTTTTCTGTATTTTGTTTCATGCCTTGGCATTATTGTTTTTATTATGGGGTCCCACCACTTTTCTGATATAAATGGACTCGTCCTGCTGCCATAAAATAGCCACAGTCAGTCAGGGAGTCCGATAGGAGAGGAACAGAGTGGAAAGTACGTAGACACTGTGATTGAGTTGACGTTAGAAGTCAGTTACAAGGACGCCCGACTCTAAGGAAGTTTACTTCGAGACTGTATATAGCGATCTTTGATTAATACTAACCGGCGTTCCTGGATTTTACTAATAGCATTACCTTTTGTATTTTGTGTAAATACATTTAATTTCTTAGCTTAAATACTTGCGTTTGTCATTTATTGGAGACCGATTTTTCACGCGGAATTCACAACAGTTTTCTGTTTCCTTTGAATCATTTCGAGAATCTCATCAGTCACCCATTCATTTTTTCCTTCTTCGTCCATTCTCCTTTGGGATGATGCCGATTGCTGATGTCACTAAAGCTTTTTAGTGTTTCCCATTTCAAGTTTCCATTTCTATTTTGTCTCTCGTATCTTCTTTTCACACTGTCCATATATTTTTCATTAACGTTCCGTTCTTCGATGAATCTGTTGTATTGCAATTTCGGTGCTGCCTAGGGCTTCTTCAATTTCCGTAGTTTCAGGCTTAATTTACATACAACAGGGAGGTGGTCGCTTTCACAGTCGGCACTTGAATAAGTGTTGAAATGAGCAACTGCATTCCTGAATATTTTGTCGACAGTTATCTAGTCAATTTGGTTTTAGTTTCTCCTCCTGGGCTTCTTCACGTGCATAATCATCTTGGATGTTCTTGGAACCAGGTATTTGCTATTATCATTATTGGGCGTGCTCCATTGGACCCATTTTTCTCCGCGTTCGTTGCGGGTTCATAGTCCGAATTTGTCAGCTATCACCACTACCCTCTCCTTGCCTATTTTGGTATTCAGTTCTCCCTTGATAATTATAAATTCTTGTGATTTTCTCTGAGCCTTAGCTTTATCGAGCATGGAGTAGAAAGATTCGATTTCTTCTTCCGTACTTTGCGCTGTCGGTTCATACACTACTAATAGATATGTTGAAAGGATTTTCTTTCAGTTTAACTACAAGAATTCTTTCAGATGATTGACAGTATCCAAGAACGCATTTCTTGATGTCTTTATCTATTATCAATCCTAATCTCTTTTTCATTTTTCTCTCTGCCTGCATTATAATCCTGGGGTTGTCGCTGATAAAATTTCCATTGTTTGACCACCTAGTTTCACATAAAGCTAAAACGTTGACATTTAAGCCACGCATCTCGTGTTTTACATTTTTTCAACTGACCACAGTTGTTTAACGTTTTAACGTTCCATATCCCGAGAGTTATTTTCTGTTTGATGCGAGCAGTGACACCTGACGCTCCTTTCCGGGCGACGGATAAGTTCCGAGAAATTGTATCCCCTTTACGCCGTTTATGCTAGCAGTCGCTGGATGACGGTCAGCTGACACCTGTTGCACATGTCGGTCCTTACCGGGTGAGGATTTATTTCCCATAGACTTAACTCCCTTCAGCTTTCATAATTTGTTTGTTAATTGCCATGATATATCGTGGTATTAATAGTGGAGTGATTTCCCGTTGCTTTCTTCACAGTGGTATATTGAGACACCAGCTCTAGTTAGCTAGCTGTTGACCCATCGAAAGTTCTCCCGCCCATTATTAGGTCTTATTTTTCTTATTGCAACAACCCTCCCCACTCGCAAGAACATGGGGTGGTAGCCGGTTTAGTTGCCTTCATTCCAACAGTGGAATACTTACCTATATATATATATATATATATATGTGTGTGTGTGTGTGTGTGTGTGTATATATATATATTCTTCCGTAATGTGTTTACTAATGCAATGTTAAGTGATTGGGGTCGTATCTTTTAATGATGTTTTATTTGGAGACTGACTATGAAATATGAGATCGCGGTTAAAAAAAGTGGGTATTTTATTCTCTTCTCCCGCCTTACTAATTACAAATGACCTATGCTACCATAAGAAAGATTGGTCTCTGCCGTGTTAAACTCGTTATCACAATTTAATCTAACGTTGCTAAATCAAGAGCAAAATATGCCACCAATCAAATGCTTGAAAATAGATCAACACAATTTGACTAGATTGGTAAGATTCTTTCTTCGAATCATAGAAGACTGAATCGAATAGTTAGCAATAAGAATCTTGGATCTGCAGTGTAATATGATTAAGAAAGAACATATTTGCAACTCACAAAATATTCTCTCCTTTTCCGTAGACCTTGTCTTGTATACACTGTATTGTTTTCATTTTAATTGCTCCCTACGTAGACATTTTAGATTATTACATTCTATCGGTTTTTTAATCTCTTGTCTAAAAGCGGCTAAAAGTTAGATACATTCTTTATATATTCTATACATTCAATAGAAATCCAAAGATACGTGATTCAGAAACACTTTCAGATTATTCTTCTTCTATGTGCCGTTTCTCTTCATGACGTTGGCAATCATGGCTCTCCACAATTTCTTGTTCTTCGTATCTCTTAATAATTCTCCTTTTCGTATAAACATTGTATTGCCATCCATTTACTCAAGCTCACTAAGTAGGTTATGCGTTGTTTTCGCTGTCGCTCTTGCCTTCAATCTGTCCTGTGAGTATCAAATTTTCCAGCCTCTCTTGCCCTCGAAATTTCAAGTGTCACTTCCTGATATTAAGTATAAGTTTCCTTTTTGTTTTTATTTTCTCTAAAAATTCGTCGTTTTTCACATTTTCGGTTTATGGTATTCTCAGCATCCTTCTGTAGAACATTTTCGTAGTTTCATGTTTCTTCTTCATCTTTGCAGTACTTGTCCAGTGTTTACTGCTATATAGGAGGACTAATATCACGTAACAGTTCAGTAGTCTTTTTTTTGTTTAGAACAAATTTTTCTATTTCTTAATACTTTTTATAGCTTTTAGAAGACATCTACCGCTATCCTAGTGAGCATTCGGATTCTAGTGTCAAACCTTATTTGGTAAGATGCCGTACAAGTCTGACACAATGTTTCCTAAGCTGAGATTAACAAAGTAGAAAGACATATGTAAAGAGAGTTTGTAAAAGAAGATTGTGTTACACCAATCTTTCAATTAGGAAAAATTACTATGGGAAATCATAGAAAATTACTATGGGAAATCATAGCGTTCTACCTTGGTTCGAACACCGATCTTAAGCAAGAGTTAGAAACACGGAAATACTTTAGCCACGAAGTATGCCGATACTTATCTGCTACTAAGCTTATATACATAGGTAAATACGAATGATATAATTCAAGAGTCGTTTGCTATCTATATATCTATATACCTGGCATTTATATGGGAGCTAATGTTCCAGAGAGTCATATTTATTCAGCAAGTATGTCGTGTTCAGTGAAGTTTTATGCTGTCTTTATTGCGTCTTAACGCATCCTGTGGATTCCTATTTTCGATGAAAAGGAATTTTTCTCCCCACAGGCTTGCCGCCTAAATGGGCAAGGTCTGACGTTTGTGTATTTCATTATAAAATGCTGGATGGAACGGGAATTATATAATTGATTAATACAAAGAAGCAACGGTTCCTTTACAGAACTAACTTACAAACAAAGCCGTACCCCATACAGAGATTCATTCTCTCTCGAGCCATTCACGATTTCTTTATCATTAAAACGTTGTCAAGAGTGATGAAATCTACAGACAGTTTTACGATATCCCGCAAGTGCTATGTAGGGTGACGAGATTATAAATATGGCTCTGTAAAAGTTGACATTTTCTTTTATAGTCTTAAACAACTGTAAAGAAGCCGGGGTGCCGATTAAACGATATCAGGAGACGTGAATCTTCATTACTTAACATTTTATTCGCTCGAATAGTTATTCTCGTTCAGTCTGTGGCGTGAGCCTCGGGCCCGATACATGGACCTTACATTGTGTCTGCGATATGTGAAAGACTATCCCAAATCATCTCTGTGACGGTTGGTTATATATCCATCGCACACTTGCAATACGAGATGCATCATTGAAATCCAGCAAAATCCCATGGTCAACACGGCTTCCTTTGACGTGAAATTTGAGTGCTATATCTAATCCGGCATAATACCGCAAAAATTAATTAGATTCATTTTTTGTTGATTTTACATGTACAAATATTAAAAAATATGAGCACCACATCGTGTGGGCAATGGTTATTGAGTTCAATCCTCACTGAATGATCCATACTTGTGGTCTTGTGCCAAACTAACTTAAGATTAATAACTAACAACATACTTGAAGATATTTCCAAGAGCAAAAGGTAGACCTGTCTGGAAAAGTAATGTTTGACAGCCAAGCTTTTAATCTAAACTCGAATCTCCTGGGCATGACGATAAACTACATCGAGCAGCAATGCCTCTTTTCTGGAGTTTTTTTTTTTTTAATTAATCGCTGTTGTTCCCATGTCCATACTGACCCTGAGTGATAGGGTAGTTCGCTACAATGTGCGTGACATGGCGAGTCTGAGCCGCAAAGATTAGAAATGGTGGAATTAAAGAAATGTGCTTCGTTTGAACATTTTCTATGCAAACAGCGATAGAATAGCGAAAGACTTGCCATGTTTCGTCTGTGTAGAAAAGGGGTTGTTTGGTTGGAAAATCACTCGAAAAGACGCGGGGAGTATTTTGGACTTTATCCAAACCGACAAGTGAAGAGTGAGCAGCTTCTGCACATAAATGGCATCGCTATTCCATTTTCGTCCTGATATAAATTTTGTAAAGGCAGAGGATAGCAGGAGAAGTCAGGTACTTACTGGAGTGGTATAGAAAAAATATGGAACGCTTCACAAATTTGCGTGTCATCCTTGCGTAGAGGCCATGCTAATCGTTGCAATTTTAGTATAGGTACTATCATATGTTGTCCGTTTATTAATGGATATTAGTAGATATTAGCAACGGCAGACAGAATTTTTGAAATGCTCTCAGTTGTGATATAGTCCCAGTGTTATCGTTGCCAATGTTTGAATTGTAAATCTCATCAATGATCTCCTACTATCTCGAATTTCGCGTAAGGCTAACGAGAGAAGATGGAATGATGAAGTTGAGGGAAAGAGGGTAGTAGATGACGGAATAAAATTGTAAATATGTTGTTCAATAAAGATAGCGCTTCCGTTGTACTAAACCTAATTATGTCCTTATGAAACCTGAAATTGTCGGTTCCTTGCGTTTGTTTTATAGGCTAATAAGTACTTAGTGTTATTTCTAAATTAGAGTAGACACATAATGGCGTACAATACGACCTGATTTGGGTTGTATTTCATATCTATTATGTTGTCGGGGTCATTTAGTGTAGTCTTCATATTGGAGTATCTGATAGAAATCAAATTAGTAGCGCCATGGAGAAATCGTTGTCACCGTCTAAATGTTCAGCAAATAGACGGGCCAGCAAAGCTTAGGAAAAAAAAAAGCTAGAACAATGCAGCAGGATTAAGTGTTAATGTAGAAAAAAAAATGAATCTATACTTTTTATTAGGTTGGTGCAAAAATAATGACGTAATAATGTCGTTTTTTGACGTTAAAAAATAGGTCAAAAAACGACATTATTACGTCATTATTTTTGCACCAACCTAATACTTAAATCGAACGACCCTTTATATTATCAAATATATGCCTGAGGCTCCGAAAGTAATGCTTATTTCTTAGGTGCTACAACAGATACAGTGAGCATTCTCGGATAGAGCAAGCAAAACAAGTATTTTCTACAGACACCTCATTTAGCTATTTATTTTCGAGTTACTCTTCATTTCATTATCTGACTACTATTCAGAACTGCTCATATTTGTAAAAATAGATCTTAATACCAGAAATACTTTGTAAAAAAAAATTATTACGAGCAATACATTATCAACAATACATTTTAGGCAAAAAAAAAAAAAACTTACCAGCAATACTTTTTTGAAAAACAAATATTATCAGAAATAGATTTTTTGAAGGAAAAATATTACTAGAAATACATATTTGAAAAAAAAAATTATTATCAGCAATAAAAATTTTGTCAACATTAAATAACCCATTGAGGTGTTGATATAACGTAAAAGAAATCAAACCAAACCATAAATACACAGCGAGTGTTGATAAATGTCAGTGGGGTAATTTTTTTTTTTTTTTTTTTTTTGTTAGAATTGATCGAGTGACTCATCTTTTTCCTGTCAAACTCCATTTTACCAGACAGATATCTATAAAAAGGCAAAAATGAAATATGGATTATCATGTTTCGCTCCGTCTGCTATACGACCAACATCTGCTTCTACTTCTCATACACTGTGTCAACATAGGAGTTATAGTATTACATTTGGAATGACTGCTAATTGTTCTTCTTCTTTTCTGTTTGTGTTGGTGATATGTACGCTTTAGGCAACGGGACATTTAATATGTCGTGTTTCTTCTTCTGTTATGATGTGAAAATAAGATAAGAGAACCTGAATTATTATTTAAATTCACCTACATAACAAAAATCTGACCATTTATTAATGAGTATCTAACCATGCTTTATACTATGTATGTGCAAAAGTTTTCAAACCTTTTCTTTTTATTATTAAAAGTTATTAGTTTATTATTATTAGGTTGGTGCAAAAATAATGACGTAACAATGTCGTTTTTTGACGTATTTTTTAACGTCAAAAAACGACATTATTACGTCATTATTTTTGCACCAACCTAATAGTTTTCCGAAGGTGTGTTCATTTTCTTTTATTTTCTTTTGTTTTAAAGAGCGCTGAGAACTTTTGCACAGAGCAGATATTGGAAAGTTCTTGGCTCGACTCACTACGCAAAATCAGTACCATGATGTTTGGTCATGTAAATACTGTTTTTATGAAGAGGGTCATGCGTGTTAACATTTCAGCACGTCTTTGGGAACTGAGTTTTATATAAAATTGAGACAGCATGACTGAATAAGGCTACCGGAAATGGATAAACCGAGGAATTTTCTTTCTTCGCTCGCTTCTTCGAGTGAGAGTATACATCCATTTAATTCGATACACCTCTTTAGCAGTGACATTAAACGGTGTTTAGGTTTACTAAATGCACATTGCCTCGAGAGGAGAAATTATAATGTAACTACGGAATTATATGGAAATCTATTACTGCTATAAATCTACAGACAACACGCAAATCAGTTTGACCTAGAAATGTACATTTCAGTTATACCTCTTTTCATATCGTTCGGTTTTACAAGCACGATAAAAAAGGAATTAAATTATTTAGGAAACTGATCTTAGTGGAACATTGGAACAAGTTCTAGAAAATCAAAACAGTATTCCTTAACTTTATTATTGAAAAAAATATTTTAATAGAAAGATTTTACAAATTTCAAACGACAGTACAACATGCTGTTCGGTCAATGAATGTTGTGTGTTTCAACTAGGAAACTACTAATACTATTATTTCCATTAACGAAACATTTCAAACATTACCAGTAGTACAAGGACGAAATCAGAGCCTCACTCTATTTAATCTCTTCCTAGACTATGCCCTGCCCATATACAAGCACAGATGTCAAGAGATGGGCACTGATCATTTAAGCATTCCATACTATATCCTAAATGAATCTGCGTCCTGTGTAAGACGATAAACTACGTCCGACAGTAAGGCCTCTTGTCAGGAGGCTTTGAGGACCGTGGAAACACCTCTTAATTGCTGGTGTTCCCACGTCTACTCGGATCTGGGGTGGTAGCACCTGTTCGGATCCCGGAAATGGGCAAATAGTTAAACTTCAAACTGGGATCAAAACGTAAAAATCGGTTTTAATACCAGAAATCCTTTTTAAAAAATATTACCAGCAATACATTTTTGAAAAAAAAATATTACCAGTAATAAAAAATCTTGTCGGCATTAAATAACCCATTGAAGTTGATATCCCGTAAAACAAACCAAACCAAAACCTAAATGAATCTATTAATAGAAAACAGCATCCTTGCTTTCCATCTCGACCCAAGTGTACTCTGATGATGAGAGGTGCATGCTGAAGACATAGGTATTGATAGTTGAGATGAGAATAATCTTGAACAAAAAGTCAATATCTTCTACAAAGTGTTACAAGAAATACGACCCAAGATAAATGTTTCCGAAACAGGAATTAATGATCTGGAATTGAAATGAAAACAGCGATGGTACGTATGCTGAATCTATCGTAAGAATTCAAGATGTGCAATTAGTAAATGCGAAACACTTCAAAAGGTATAGTAGATAAGAATTTCAGACATAGCATAGATTGCTCGAGGGATAGTTTCATCCAACACTGTAAATTTATACAAAGCCCCCAACGTTAACCTAACAACTCTAGTTATGTTCTTAAATAACCTCGTCAGATCTAGACTTTCATATGGCTGCTATACATGACGTTAAACCTGTTCATAAATATCTAATACTATCTGTATACAACTGCTTTCTCAGATGAATGATTAAAACGGCTTCGAGTGAATGAAGCCTGTAGATCTTAGTGTGGACTATACTTAGTCGAACATTGTGGACGACAGCTACAGGATCACTAAAAAATATTCCAAAGATCAGACACCACATCAGTTGAGAACTACCAACAGCAGCAACAACTAAAATGGATATGACATGTTTAAATCGACCATTCGTCCTTGTATGAAATACTGTTGTATATATAGTCTGTTGCCTCCGCTGTTCATCTCGAGGTTCTCGACAAAATCCAAAGACAGATATCCTGATCTGGCATCTCATCTACAGTCACTTTCTCACCGACGTAATGTGGCTTCCCTCTGTCTTTTCTATAAATATTTTCATAGCATCTGCTCTGACGATCTATTTTCACTGGTGCCCCTACTGCATGAATTTAAGCGGGCTACTAGATTGGCGGGCTACTAGATTGGCATCTCAGTCCCACACTTTTACTGTCGAAATAGTTAAATGTAACCGCTTCTTCAACTTTCATACTTTCCGACAGTGGAACGCACTTACTCTTACTTGCTTCTCTGATAACAATTATCTTCAAAAGTTTAAATGTAATGTCAATCGACATCTTCTGTTGCCTTGATCCTCGTTCTTCTTTTTATCCTCCACTGCTCTTCTTTTTATCCTTTCCTCAACACCCTCGCCTATAACCAGTCTTTTCCCTTACTTACACTTTCTGTAGCCCCTTGCGCACTAGTGGTATTTCTGCCTTGCTTGAGGTGAAATGCTTAAAAAAAAACTAGAGAAAATAATTAAATAATCAAGATATTGGTGCCTACTTCGAACAAAAGGTTGGAAAGGACCGCCCCCCCCCATCAATATTGGAAGGCGCAATATCAGCTTGTTGACTAGATAAAACTATTTTGCTGAAAATTTGTTTTCAGAGAAATATGTAATAAATTTCAACCTGATGTAGCACTAGTTTCTTGGTCAATGTTCCCACATATGGAAGCCCCCGCCATTACCATTACCAAAGGTAGGAGTTGAAACATTCTTAACATTTGGAGAAAACAAATCGAGCGTTAAAAACAGTAAGTATTCGGCAAAGTTTAATAGACGTATCCGTAAAAAATGGACCATATTTACATTATTTGGCTATTGTCCTCATCTTTGTCGCCATATTTATCACAACGTTTCGGCCGTTTTGGTCTTTAAGGCCGGAGTGTACAACGGCCGAAACGTTGTGATAATATGGCGACAAAGATGAGGACAATATTCCGAATAATATAAATAGTGTACATAATACTGCATCTCAGAAATATAGACAGATACTGAAGAAGGGTCGGAGTGTACAACGGACGAAACTTTGTGATAAATACGGCGACTCGGCCCAAAAATTTGCCTTTTGAACCCGTATAAACGGGTTCAGGGTCGGTTTACCTCCCCGAAAGAGACTCCGCCCTTCGGCGTAGCCTCGTTCGGGTTCCTACCCGCCCGAAAGCACAGAGTTCAACCGATCAGCCGATCAGCCGATCAGCCGGTCGCCCGACTTTGGACTGAACGGTATTTAGTTAACCCCCCACCCCCACCACCACCACCACGAGGGCATCATGTGGCACAAGGTTTAACGTGGGATCTCCGAACCCGTGGGCTCGGCCAAAAATATGCCCTTTGAACCCGTAAAAACGGGTTCAGGGTCGGTTTACCTCCCCGAAAGAGACTCCGCCCTTCGGCGTAGCCTCGTTTGGATTGTCACTATGTAAGATGTTGTCAAAACTAGATGTAACAGGCTTGGAAAAGAACAAGGCCATTCGATCAATAACTAGGGCAGCAAAGGACGCCTCCAAATGATTATGGCTTAAAAGATTAAATGATTGGCAGTCAGTATGGAAGTGAAATTGCGGCTGATTATTATTATTATTATTATTATTATTTTCTTTTGAGGGAACTGGAATGTAGGTCTTGGGTATGACCTATGACTAATCCCGACAATGGAATCTCGACTAGGGGACAGAATTAAGGTATCCCGAACTTTTCTTATCTGCGGGTGATCTGTGGCTAAGATCTAGCATCTGTTTGCCCCCTTACCAGAGTTACAAATATATATATATATATATATATATATATATATATATATATATATATATATATATATATATATATATAAGGCAGGATGTGTGTGTGTGTAACGAATGCACGGCCGCAATTTTCGACGGATTTGCACCCAAATTTACATGCACATGCTCCAAGTTAGCGAGAAGGCCAAGACCGACTTTGCATTTTCCAACTCCCATCGATAGTGGAAATAATCCATTTTTTCATGCTTCTGCAGCAGTTTTCATGTAGTTTGCAGACATTTACTACTGGCCAGCATGAGAGCCAACAGTGACTGACACGAATGTTAACTAGCATGCTAGCATGCCAAAAAATCAATAGCTGCATTCGCCACAAGTGGGAAAAATTTAAAGCTGCATGGTACTTTACTCCAATTAGCTCATTCGCTTGCTTAAACTCAACGTTGATTCTGATTCCGCAGAACTGGGTTGGGCGTTCTTTTTCCTTCGGTTTTTCCAGTTACGAGTCCTTTTTTAAAGCTGATCGTTTTGTGTTCATTTTGTTTAGTTCTTTTTTCGTAACAGATTTAATGTTTAGTATAGAGCTTAGAAAAAATTCGCAGTGTGAGATAGGCAAGAAGTAAGGCATGTAGCAACATCAGCACGGTAAAGGGCACTCCTTTAAAGGCAAGAAAGGGCAAAAATATTTCAAGTCAAGTGATAGCGATTGCTGTATGAGTCGTACGATTTTTGAATCAAGGACGGGCAACGCCGGGTTACGCTGCTAGTATATATATATATATATATATATATATATATATATATATATATATATATTCAAATAATAGGAAAGAACAGCCAGATCTATAGCCCAGAGTTCTTTAGTATTTATTTTTATTTAAAAAGACAGTCTCCAATACAAAGTAGTGCATAATATTATAATTATTATTTTTTTTAATATGTCTCTATCGCGACAAAGAAATTACTATATTTCGAAACATAGTAATTTCTGTGTCGTGATAGAGACATACTTTTTAAAAATAATTGTAATATATATATATATATATATATATATATATATATATATATATATATATATAATGGACACAGGGAGAGAGCCTTACATTTTTTTTTTGATTGGATGATTAACATGAATGGAAATAGGCTAAGAGAAAGTAGAATGTGATCCATGCGTGTGTGTTGCGTGTGTGTGTGTAAATGTATATATCCCAGTGAGAGGAAACAAAGATCGGTACGACATCAAGCCGAACGCGTCGCCATGTTCCTTACCAGATCGAAACCGTTACTGCATTTGTTTCCTTTGTTTATGGAAGATTGCTGGTGAACTGGGAGTTATCCATGATTAGGCTATAAATTGGCAAGAGGAGTCGCCGTCTGTGATTTAAAAAAAAAATGGAGAATTTTTTAGCTAACGGATGGCACTCAATTCGATACCCGATCAGTATCGGCTGGGTCTCCGCAGAGAGGGGTTATGATGTTGAAAGACCCTAAACCCCTAATGAATCTCGGCTAAAGACATCACTGATGATGTGTGTCAAAGCCTCAAACGGTTGTATTTTATTAACTATGTATTGGTTTGTATTTGTGCAGCAATTCCTCTCTAATATATATTTCATTGAATGTAGTACGTCATGTTGCTTTCATTCTGAGAAAACATCAAAATTAATGTGCAAAATATCTGTCGAAAATACAAATATGATACAGACGTTTAACTGTAGAAAATGTTTAAACCTAATAGAAGTCAAAATCATAAATCCCTGTACTACATTCATTCCAAATAGGGTTATAATTTACTGATCATATTCAGGAATTAAAAAGATTTCTATGTATCAACAAGCTACACACCACTTTCAATAGTTATAATTTGATGTCACTGCTTGGACATTAAATGAACTCTTTTAGTCTAAGCTTGATGAGGCGTACACTCGGATGCTGAGAGCTTTACATTTCGAGAAAATATCCAATGAAACTACAGCTCTATGGACCCATCCATCATATTTAGACAATCACATGTGGACGTAGAATACGCTTTGCAGGACACAACTGGCGAGCAAAACATGAACTTCCGTGTGATCTGTAGCCATGGCGCAAGACAGGTTGGTCGCCCAGCAACCACCTACATTTGTCAACTAATTACTTTCCAACCTAGATGCAGGACCGTGATGGTTAGCGTGATACACTAATAAATGTGCAAGCTACCTCGACCGAATAAAAATAATATATTAACCCTATATGCCTATCAATGTGTTCAGCTGTATACATGTGCCCATGCAAACACACACTCATTTATACTTTAAGACGTCTGACTTAAAATCATAGTCAATTTGAATGCTTTCGGGGAAATTTTGTTTTATATGCTAACAAATACGTTATTGTAAAACTGTATCGGACTTTACTAATCGTAGTGAGCAAATATTTCACAAATACAAGACGCATCTGAATAAGTTCAGCAAAAGAGAATCATTTTAGGCGTTTATTCTAAACTCTCTTCGATAATGTTTATCTAATAAAAGTAAAGGACAATAAAAAATTGTGCAAAGTAAAAATCAAAATTATAATTTTGTTTAGGTTATTCAAAGCACAAAGAGAATTTGGCAAAAGTTTGGGAATAAACTTACTTAAAGAGGTTCCTGTTCTTTCCGAAAGCAAATTAATCCATCAACTGAAGTGGGCTGGTCCCGTAGAGGCCAATGAAGTCACGCGTATTGTTTACTTTTCCATTACATTCGCCGACAGGGGTCTGTAAATTCACCGTGTGAGAGAGACAGAAAAGAAAGCAGACATCTTTCTAATGCATATATATATATATATATATATATATATATATATATATATATATATATATATATATATATATATATGTGTGTGTGTGTGTGTGAAAAGTGTGTGTATATAAATATAAATAAATATATATATATGTATAATTATTTATATATTATATGCGCGGTACTTATTAGAAAGCGCTCAATATCAGAGATAGAGCTAACATATATGGTTGGATAGATGTGAGCTTGTGACCCTGGGTTTCACGCTTTAGCGATCGTCAGACAAAATGATTAATTTTTAAAAGTTTCCCCCACCACTTCCACAATAACACCAATACACGCAATCTACATAAAACCAAAATTTAAAAAAAATAATCAGTTTGTCTGACGATCGCTAAAGCGTGAAACCCAAGGTCACAAGCTCACATCTATCCAACCATATATATATATATATATATGTATATATATATATACCGAGTGTTTCAAAAATACTTTTACAACCTTGGGGTTAATATATATATATATATATATATATATATATATATATATATATATATATATATATATTAATCCCTCACCGATAGCACGACTCGAAGTTTCATGCACAACGCAATCTTCAGGTACTGAGTATAGGCTGAAGGTTACGTAATTTAAATTTTAATAAAAAATATCTGGTTATCGCAATGTTGTCGCAGTTATATATTAAACTGAGATTACAGTTCCCTTGTTACTTTTCATGTCAAGTGGGTGCCACCCAAAAAATTCCATCGGCCGATCATAAAAATAAAATATTTGAGATCGAGGTAAAAGGTGAGCTTTTGACTAGTCAGTCGCAAATGTCCAGTACGCAAACCGGCTAGAACCAGCTGAAATTGATTGTTGCTGTAATGAAGAAAGATGGCTTGGAGAATTTGACACCCATAGGAAACATTAAAAGCAAGAGGGGCAGAAAAAAGCAGCGAGTAAACTATCTAAGATGCTTGCATAAATGAATGGTAGAACAGGGACTGAAAGGAATAGTAATGGGACTTGTGGAAGACAATGGTCGCCCACCTGCTGAAAAGACACGGAACATAAAAGAAGTATCTGTCTATATTCCTGAGATGAGGTATTATGTACACTATTTACATTATTCGGACTATTGTCCTAATCTTTGTCGCTATATTTATTACAACGTTTTCGGACGTTGTACGCTCCGGGCTTCTTCAGGTGGTTGGAATGTCGAACTGAAGCCTTTATTTCACTCACTGGGGTAAACTGTTCTAGTTCCACGTGCCATGTTTAATGGATGTCAGTTATCAGTTATCTCCTGTTAATTCCCCTCTGAAAGTTCTCCACTGCCTTAACCGGGTATTGAACTCACACTCTTTGATCTTGTCACTGGTTCTAACCAACGCCTTTATCCACTCTGCCATGTGTTCTTGAGCACATCTGTGTATGAATTTTTGAAGATGAGGACAATAGTCCGAATAATGTAAATAGTGTACATAAAAGAATGTTTAAATATTTGGAGACATTGCACATCAAGTACATTTTAAAGTAAACATTAACTGAAAATACAAGTTAAATTCTGACTAATATACCATATTTTAGTCGCCGAAACTGCGAGGGAAATAGTGAATAATCAAACCTAGCAGTTTTATATATTCAATTTTCAGAATAAACTCGTCAAAGTTCAATTCTTGAATTATATTCGAAACTGGCGAGGCAGTGACACGTTACATAGAGTTGCGGCCAAAATGTTCAGAACGGCATTGTTGTCGTCATTTTTTATCAAAGTTGTTTTATATTCTATAATTTTCACAGACAATAAGTACAATATTAATTGTTATTGTCTGAGATTTTGGTGTAATTTGAGAGGATAATACAAAAGTTATGGATGATTTAGTGATTTACTGTAAAACCCATGGCGGCCAAAATGATCAGAACGGTTGCTTTTTCTCCGTGTTTTAGTATATTTAACCGGCGAACTCTAATTTTTTTAATTTGTTTACGTGACGGTTCGTTTACTAAACATTAGTAAGAATATCTGCAGTGTACTTTGTTAATATAATGCCACTTACTCCGTTACCAATTCGTCAGCAGATTATTAAGCTTCGAATGAAGGATAATTTAAGTATTGGGTCTCTTGCAAAGATTGTTAACAAGTCAAAAAGTGTTGTTCACGGTATTCTTAAGGTCTACGATGATTGTGGTTCGTATGAAGCAAAAAAGTCTACAGGTAGGCCAAGAAAAACGACCAAGAGAGAAGATCGTGCTATGGTATAGTTGGTTGAAAAGGACAGATTTAAAAATGCTGCTGCTGTTTCTCGGGAAATGAGCATTGTACTGAAGAAAACTTTATCTCGAAAAACTGTGTCTCGTCGTTTAGTCGAACATGACCTACAAGCAAGAGAACCTGTAGTGAAGCTACTGATCAGCTCCAAGAATAAAAAGTGTCGTCTTAACTTTGCAACCGAACATGTGTTGTGGTCTCAAGAAAAATGGCAAACGGTGCATTTCAGTAATGAATCTAAGTTTATGTTATTTGGCTCACATGGGAAAAGGTACGTTCGTCGAAAAGTAGGTGACAAATTGTCGCCTAAATGCCTTAAGACTAGTGTTGATATCTAGAGATAGTGTGGGCCCTTTGGTGCGATTACATGAGTAAAGGTAAATGCAAGAGTTTATAAACAACTTGTAAAAGATCATGTCTTGCCTGTGCTGAGAACTTCAACTAAACGACCACCCATATTCATGCAGGACACTGCCCCATGTCACAAGGCTAAGGTTGTCATGAACTTCCTCAAGGCTGAAAAGATTATTGTTATGGATTGGCCTGCTCAAAGCCCAGATCTCAATCCTATTGAAAATGTGTGGAATATTCTAGGAGAACATTCAGCCAGAAATCCTAAAACAACCGAGTAATTATGAATGCCCTTCAGGAAGAATGGAATAAGTTCACCAAGCAAGATATTGAAAATATAATTTCCTAATGCAGTCGAAGATGTCAAAATGTGATTGAAGCTAAAGGGCTTCACACTAAATATTAAATATTAGGTTGGTGCAAAAATAATAACGTTTTTGACGTATTTTTTAACATCAAAAAACGATATTATTTTTGCACCAACCTAATAATTCCAGTATTCTCTCATTTTTGATTATTTTGTTATTTTTACAACCGTTTTGACCATTTTGGTCGCCATGGGTTTTGCAGTAAATCACTAAATCATCCATAACTTTTGTATTATCCTCTCAAATTACACCCAAATCTCAGACAATAACAATTAATATCGTATTTATTGTCTGTGAAAATTATAGAATATAAAACAACTTTGATAAAAACTTATGCCTACTTTTCTGACGAAAACAATGCCGTTCTGAACATTTTGGCCGCAACTGTAAGAATAATATTGGGAAAAAAGTGCAGTAGAGCAAAGAAGGTGATGGGAAGAGATGTAGTAAATGCAAGCATAGAAATGCACTGGCTATTCGGTCAATGAATACCGAATGTTTCTTTATAGAGAAATGGGTAATATTTCTATTTCTATTAGCGATGAGGAGGATTATTTTCTTATAAGGAAGTGTCTAATAGCCTCGGTCCCATTAGAGCTGAGGACAATATATACTACACCTTGATCCCAGCCAGGGTTCTATTTGATCAAATTTCGGCTGCTTGTCGCGAAAGCTGACTTTCTAACAATATCTTTTATTGAACATAATCAAAACCTTTTGTCGAATAAATACATAGAAAATAACTCCCAAGATTCGCACTCATGAGACAATAAGATAGAAGTCACCTTTGAAAATGCTTTTAGTCAAAGAAGCGACAATTTTGTCTTCTTAGAAGAGATGACATGTCAGGCTGTAGAAACGAAGGATCTGTGGTTCGCTTCGGTGGAATTCAGATTCTACTCGGCGATTTGGTTCTTCTTTTCTGAAAATAGACAATCACCCGCTATTTTAAGGCATCTATGCCAGCACCCTGCATAGAGAGAATAATAATCATTTCCTAATTTAAATGCTTGGATTAAGGAAAGTTAAGTCGATCACGTGTTTTCATTTGAAGAACTTCGAGCAAAGTGAACATCTACACCGCTTGTTAGATGGTTATCTCCCACGTTAACCCTGTACCTAGTTTCTCTGAGGGACACGGGGTATAAATTCAATTCTGGAATCATGTGCTCTTTGTTATTCTGACAGATCCTTTAAAATCTAGCCGGCTGAAAATAGCTATGAAATTATGTTCTAGACAAGCCACTTGCTTAACATGAACCTAATTAAGAACATATGAAGTTTGATGCAATGAAAAATAATCAATCAAATAATTATGGTAGTTTATAGAATGCCGTCGATAAAAACTGGGATTTTCTGTGCTTTTTCCTTTTTCAGAAGCTGTGCGATTCCTTGTTTTAAATCTTGATTAAAACCGAACTGACAGTGTTCATATTAATATGCTTTAATTTCTAAGTTTCAAGCGAAAAAAAAAACAATGTCTATCAAGCTTTTACACAGATATTTATGTTTGAGTGTACAAATTTCGTCGTTTAATTGAGTCAACGCAGGCAACTTTGAACAATTGCCTGTTGGCATAGGTAAAGAACAGTTTATATGAATGTGCGTGCATGTGTTGCCTTCATGTACATTTGTGACAGAACGTGCAGCCCTCTCAGAGTGTTACTCTTTTATTGTGTACATCATCAATCCGAAAATCAGTAATTCGGTTCAATCAGTTATCAAGCAATAATATACACGAGAGAAATTTTAGAATTCGCAGGTTACCGCAAGGACGTACAGCTACTGATTATTGGTCATGAATTTTCTACTTTTGTACATTTTTATTATAACATTTTGTTCCTTAATCCCGGTCTTGGCTCCTATAAATAAAAGAATCCTTTCCTCTGTTGAGACATGCAATCTCCATATATTGTCCATTACAGATAAGATAGAACTACTATATATTTCGAGATTCTTGGCAGAATCCAAAAAAAGAATCTGCAAAATCCTGACGTGGTATCTCGGCATCAGTCACTTTCCTACAGCCATAATGTACGTCACTCTAACTTTTCTATACTTTCATCGTAGTTTCTGATGAGCTTTCCTCTTTGGTACTTCACGAATTTAAGCGCAGTACTAGATTGGCAGCTAGGTCTCATCATTTTACAGTTGAATTGCTAATGATTTATTCTCTCTCATTTCTATCTTGTCGGAATTGTCGCTTCACTCTTCCGGCTTCTTGCTTCCCTGTCAACTACGGTGTTCAAATATTTAAATGAAAGTTAATCTTTATCTTCTGTCTCCTTGAATCCTGATCTTTTAATGCTCCCCCCTCTCCTCAATTTTCTCAATTCTCAGTTTCTTTCACTCTTACTTCTAATTATGGGAATTTCTTTTTTAGAGAAAAGGACGAAGAGTGAGACTGAAATTTTCAAAGTTACTTTTTTCTGATTGCGTACGTAAAGAGTAGAATGGCTTGTACAATTTCTCCTGAATTTTCGACAAATAACGACGTTTGTTCTTAAAAAATAAACAACAAAAAGTAGAAAAAGATCACTAACTCTACGTCTAGGTTTTAACTACGAAAATATTCCCACGTACCTTGTATTTTTCTCTCCTAAATTGAAAACAGCATAATTTTCCCGACTTTTATTTTCTATCAGAAAATGTGCACCCGTGAGCACTGCAGTAGAAATTAGAAATGTTTCTTTAAAAAAAAAAAAAAAATACAAGAAAATGGAATAAAAAAATATATAATAGAGGCAAGCAAAACTTTTTTTGGGAAAAAAGTATATTTAATATAGAAATTTTTTTAAGAAAAAAAAAAACGCGTATCATTATTGTATACAAAATTATCAATCTTTTATTTTTTTATTGCGAATCCATTATGAATCCTTATACACCTTACTGAAAACAAAAACATTTTTTCAACATTGTGAGTACGCCTGTTTCGAAATCATTTAATACTCGACTCCTGCTGATTAAAGATTAGTATAAGTATAAGTAAGGCAAAAAAGGATAAAATCTGGTCGGAACTTTACGGAATAAACACCAGCCTGCTACAAACATCAAATTCCAAAGGGAATCAAAATCGTTCGAAGGAAATTCTTTTTAAGATATTTTTCTTACGTCGATGTTTTTATAATAAAATTTATTTGGCAACACTTTCAATATTCTATCAAAATCCAAAATCGCAATTCATTTTATTGCAAATCTCAAAGTGAAGTCATCCACATTTTCCTACTCGTAAGCTCATGGTTTGTCAATTTTTCACTGCAAGTGTCTGTTTATACATTTTTTATGGGTTTTTCTTATAATTAGTTTCTATTAGTAATTTTGTATTGGTAGTCTTTATTAATACTTTTCCTTAGTAGATTTGTAAATAATAATTTTCGTTGGTGATTTCATAATTAGTAATTATTCAATTATTACTTTTCATTAATAGTCGCATTAGTAATTTTTTCATCATCAGTGTAATGGGATTGGCAAATAGGATTTTATGTATTTGCATATGTCGTTTATAGGAGAAATAAAGTTTACGTTAAAGAGTCAGACAAGAAAAAATTGAATACTGTATACAATAATATGGTTTGGACGGATCCTACTAACATCAATTATTTTTTTCTTTGTGTGTGTGTTTTTTTTTTTTTGTTATATTTTAGTTTGTTTTCGTGTTCATCCTCGCCCCCTTATTGCTTAACATCAATAATTTTTTATTTTTTTTAATTATATATATATGATTTTGCACGTGCGCATTGTTTTTCATTTTGTCGACTTCACATTATGGTAGGGACAGTTGAGCACCGTCTGTGAGAAAAAGAGCACCATGGTGCAATTCACTCTGCCAGAAATTTGGAAACGGCATGCTCTACTGCTTGGCATTAGCGTCAGAAGCTCCAATACGAGTATTTCAAAGTTTTTGGGTGTTAATATGAGGACCGTGCAACGGTTTCGGAAAGAGTAGGATGATATATCCAGTCAGCATCATAGTAATTGGAGTGATCACTAGTGATGGCGACGTTATGCTTCCATTCACCTTCCCAGTGGGCATCAAATTCAACGTGGGGGCCTACATCGAGTGCTTTGCGGAGGTAGTGCTGCTCTGGGTCAAGAGGGTGGCTGCTGGAAACCCTCTATCTGGCAACATGAATCTTCACCATTCTACACATGCAGGAGAACCCAGTTATAGCTGTCAATTTCTGCGACCACATCACACCGTATATCTGGCCACCTAACTCCCCAGGCTGCAACCCCTTTGATTATTACGTGTGGAGCTCAGTTGAGCAAGATGCCAACAAAACTGAAAAAAACACCAAAGCTGGACTAACGGCAAGGATTATAGCAGCATACATCAAATTAAACAAGGAGACTGTCCAGAAGAGTTTCAAGAGATCCCGATGTCGTCTGGAGGCCCTGGTTGAAGCCAGTGGCGATTTGTTGAATACATTTATTCTTTAGTATTTCAAGATATTTGGGGGTAATTTTGGTAAATATATCTGTTAAAATGATATGTCAGTGTTATTTTCATTTTTTGCGTAATTTAGACAATTTCTTCATATATATATATATATATATATATATATATATATATATATATTAATCCTAGCAGGCTCGCTGCCCAGGCCCTGGCAGGACTCTCGTGTTACTACGTTGATTTGGCTGTACGCGTGCCAAATATACTGGAAGCCAATCCTTTTGTCATGACAACTATGATGGACAACCAAGATGGCTTCTTGTCGGTTCTGATTCTTCATTTGACCAATAAGTCGACTTTCACTATTAATGTGTTTCTCTCTCAGGAATCGGAATCTTTTGCATTTTATTATTTTTGGTAAATATATCTTATTTTAAAGTTTTCTTGGACTGTTTTATCTACTGGCTAGCCATCTGGGGATTGCTAACCTTATACTTTGCTAGCTCGCCCAAGTGGTCATAAACGTTGATGGTGTGTGTTCGCTTTATAGTTAATCTATCTGATTGACAGAAACAATTTATCGGAGCCAATTAACTCTCTTAATTAGATCTTTCTTTTCATGTGTAGAGACAAATTATCTGCCTCTCGAACTTCGGACACAAGTGACCGTTTCTACTTTAATCTATTATATACACGATGGCACCCGTTTACAAACCTCTCAGGGAATCAGTGTGTAATTCTTATCTTCCTTTCATTTATATTAGGTTGGTGCAAAAATAATGACGTAATAATGTCGTTTTTTGACATATTTTTAACATCAAAAAACGACATTATTACGTCATTATTTTTGCACCAGCCTAATAGTTTTGTATTTAGTAACTGCCATTTGAAGTTTTCATTAGTCATTTTGTAATTAATACTTTTCATTGGCAGTTTCGCTAGTATTTATGTAATTGGTAGTTTTGTAATTTAGTAACCCTTTTGACTACCGAACATTTTAAGCAACATATTTATTCGGGTTTATATGCTTGAAAATTATCATAAAGATAATAGCGACGTATAAGTAAGTTTCTTTTCTGACCGTTTTTTCTCCTGCATGTTTGCTTTCTTGTTAACTATGAGCTTAAAAACATTAAATGCAGCATCCATCTCTATCTTCTTTCTGAAACCTGTTCTTTTATTGTCTTTAATGTTTCCTCTTTCTTTCACTCTTGTCTTAGTGGCGTGATCGCCTTGCTGGTGGATGAAATTTAAATTATATATAAAATAGTTTTTACCTGAATTGCTCATATGCAATAATTCTGGTCGAGTTGATATTCCGAGACCGAGATTAAGATTGTCATTATCTTTTTATAGAAATTTATGTAAATTTTTAAGAATTTTTTTAAGAAAAGGCTGACTACTTTTCGAGTAAATTTATAAACAGGAAAAAACTGAGTTTTTAACAACAGTAAATTATTTCTTTAATGGAGAAAATAAATTTTTTCTCTATTATTTTACTATTTTTTTCTTGCGATGTCCTAGATGAGGAGTCGACGGAAACTGACCATGCCTATAATTAAAACTATAAGGAAATATGTATCTTTTCGTATGAATAATTTTAAAAATAGAACTTTCTCTACTGTCATAGTGATAGATATTTAAAAAAAAATGTTAATTTATTATAGAATCTTCAGCGAATCTCAGTGGGTATTTTGGACACGTCAAGCGACCAGTGTTCTCGGCTAGACTTCACATATGAAAAATAGTTTCAGAAGTCATATCTGACAAGAATTTAAAAAATATATATATTAATATGAATTCATATCATCATTATTGATCCATTAATATGTTACCTTTCATTCTCTGGTCTAAAGTCACATTTCCGTTCAGCTATTTATTCCTTAATATCAAATTGATGGAAAAGTTTCTAGAATTTTTGTCAAACTCTTATTCATAAAATCTCATAATCATTATTCACCGATAAAACTATCCTCCTTCGCTATCGATGATCTTCCACTACCTTTAATATAAACAGGATAATCTGAATTAATAAAATGATAAAAACGATTCCGGTTTTAATCCGATATACTATCCAAAGCATCTTTTCGATATCTTCAACTGTAGACTCCACCGCATGTAGCAGAACTTCCCATACAAGTTCGCCGTTCGCGCGTTCCAACAGATTTGCAGCACAAAGTCGGGCGCTGTGAGACTGCAAAACCCATTCGTGACCACATTGACATGGTTTGTGAGACAAATA
>OZ010583.1:29343875-29436375 GCA_963932145.1 Acanthosepion lycidas | reverse complement strand
AAAACTCGAGTATATCGAATAAGGTCAAAGCTACATTTTATCACGTTCAACAAATCGTAAACAAGTATACACTAAATTTATTTTCTATTCATTTAGTTAGAAGGAAGTTCCACTCAGACAGCTTCTTCCAGAGAACCACTACTTTGAGGAACAAACTCCTGAGAGGATGGTTCCTCGATTACTACAATGTTAACCATTTCAAGTTTAAAGTCAACCGTTATCTATCCTATCTATCCTCATAATTTGTACTTAGTTCCTTCTCTTACGTCCATACAACAACCTTATTCAGTAACCCTCTACATTGAGTGGCGCTTGGGCCTTGCATGGGATGAACATTTCAAACTTTAATATTAAATAAAAAAAATAAAAATTCTAAAAAACTTTTTGACTTCAAGTTTCAAAGATGTAAGCAATATATAATACCCGTTAATAATTTCAGTTGAACTATAAATCCTTGATGACCGGATAACATCTCCGAAACTTTATATATATATATATATATATATATGTGTGTGTGTGTGTGTGTGTGTGTGTGTGTGTGTGTGTGTGTGTGTGTGTGTGTGTGTGTGTGTGTATTTTAAAAATCAGGAGATCAGTTGAATCCGCTACCTTGGTTGCAACCTTACGGTATCCTCAGGCGTTTTCTATCAAATGACCGCTTAACGCTTATTTAAAAAAAAAAAATAATGAACTCTATATTATTTTTAAAAAATAAACAAATACACTGCGTTGGTCGTATTAGAAAGGGGGGTGGAGGATGTGAAAAAGGAATGAGAAGAAGAAGGAAAAGGAGAAAATCAAGGGTATTATAAATGTATCGGAGGGGGGTAATTGAAATGTACTTTTTTTTTTATCCAGCCTCATATGTGCTTAAAAGGAATTTCTTAATATATAAACAAGGACCCAAGACTTCGGATTTCTGGTTCAAGAGGTTCTTTGGATCCGGAAATGTCATAATTGCTAATTCTTCCTGTCGGCAGAGGTTGCAAATATTGTTCTGGTTGTTATAAGGTTTCGCCTTTTTTTTAAATTTTCCAGCTTACGATCGAATCCCTGTTGCTTTTCTTCTTTTAAATTCAACACATGAGCAGCTAGTTTGATAGAGTACCTAAGATTTACTAGCTTGAATGACGACCTATGATTGTACCATCTACGTTTGAAAGTATCTTCAGTACATCTTATGTACGTTTTATTCTAGCCATTAATATCGTTTACTTCTGCTTTATAGATTATTGCTTCTGTTTTACAAGCTCCGTTTAATGTTCACCTATTCTTATTCCTACAGTTGCATAAATTACTAGTGTTAAGTATATTTTGTTGCGCGTTAGTCTTGAAATTTCTGGCGTTTTGTTTATTAATTATTGTTTCTAAATTACTTGTGTAGCTGTAGCTTAATTTAACTGTGTCTTTATTGAATATCTTATGTAATTCTGAATTTTTGGGGAAGTGTTTCGTAAGTAACTTGAAAAATAATTTCCCTATTTTACATTTTACCTCTAATTTAAAAGTGTGTGTGTGGGGGGGGGGCGCTAACCAAATGATATTTTTTTTCTTTTCCTCGAATTGTTCTTCATATGTTGTTTGATATGAGGGCTAAAGTCTAGTTTGGTTTTGTGAAACACTATATTTAACTTATTTTCATATTCTTTCTTTTTATCCTCAAAAATTATTTTACTTTCTTTTTATCCTCAAAAATTATTTTACTAGAAGAGTTTCTTGATAACCTAGGTTCTATTCCTTTATGGGTGTGCTTTATTATTTTTATTTTTATTTTTTTTGTCCATTTATAAAATGCTAATTACGTAAGGCGAATATTTAGTGATGTCTGCAAAAAAACCGTTATATCATTTCTTTGATTTAGTAAATTTTTAACTTAATAATGTGTAGTTTTTCATGTAGGCATAAAGGACATGGGTCATCCCAGGTTTTACAAGTTTTTGTTCTATTTATTATTTTCCATTTTACTTTTGGTGTTTTACTTGTTTCTTTAAATGTCAAAAATATTTAGATAGGGGTGTCTGATTTATGTTTCTTATATTATTGAAGGAGCTTTTGTGTAGTCTCCACCTTATTTTAAATTCATTCTTTGTAGATCCTATATATATCTTTTCAATATCTGGATTCTCAATGGATGAGATTGTGCATTGGTATACCACAGATTCTATGCGTTTTTATCTACATTATTAACGCAGCTATAGCTGATTTTAATATTATTTTGCTTAAAAATCCTTTTCAGTGTTGGTGAATGGTTAAAATGTTTATGTATTAAATTTAGGAACATTCTCTAATATTCGTTTGAACATTGTGTATGCTTAAATAAATATTTAAGCATTGACATAAATACACATACGCACATTTCTTTCTTTCCTTTCTTGATCTGATGGAGCCTTGAATTTCGAATGTATAATCAAATCTACTTTCAATATATATATATATATATATATATATATATATATATATATATATATATATATATCGGAAGCTCCAATGCGAACATTTCAGAGTTTTGGGATGTCAATCCGAGGACTGTTGAATGAGTCTAATACTGATTACAAGGGTGTTTGTAATGATCACTAGTGATGGTGACATTATGCCTCCAATCATCTTTCCACAGGGCATCAGACTCAACACGAAGGGCTAAATCAAGTGCCTGCACCGGAAGTCCCTATATCTGGCAACACGAATCTGCACCATGCCCCACATGCAGAACTCAGTCATGGCTGTCAAACAATTTCACCTTACATCTGGCCAAAGACTGATCGAGACTGCAAACCTCTTAATTATTATGTGTTGGGCGAAGTTGAGAGAGAGAGACCAACAAAACTCCTTGTAACCCCAAAGATGAACTGAAGGCAAGGATTATGCCAGCATTGACCAACTTAAAAAAGGAGATTCCAAATTCTTCTGGAGACCTATGGCGATTTTATTGAATACATTTTCACTTTAGTATTTCAACGTATTTTTGGTAAATATATCTGTTAAATTGAGATGCCAGTGTTATTTTCAGTTTTGCATAATTTATACATCGAATCATGCGTGTGTGTGTATATATATATATGAGCCACCTGATGAAACGTTGTAATAAACATATATGCTATTTAGATTATTCGGACTATTTTCCTCATCTTTGTCGCCATATTTATTACAACGTTTTTTTAGATGGTTGGAATTATTTCGCTTACCGGGGTAGACTGTTCTAGTTCCACGTGCCATGTTTAATGCATGTCAGTTATTAGTTATCTCCTGTTAATTCCCCTCTCCAAGTTCTCCACTGCCTTAACCGGGTACTGAACTCACACTCTTTGGGTTCTGTCACTGGCGCCTTTATCCACTGTACCATGTGTCCTTGAAGACATCTGTGTATGAATTTCTGGGTATTATAAAACTAATGTCTTCAACATCCATTTTTTTACCAGTGGTCATATTGCAATTTTTGCTGTTGCATAGTATTTGTTTACCAGAGCTCATATTGCAATTTTTGTTCTTAATATCGCTTTTCTCTGGCACTCCTTATTACTGGTTCCTACATTGTATTCATTTCTATGATTGGTCGACTCAGGAGATTTTTGTTGCCTAGCATATGATTCCTAGCATATGATTCTTAAGTTTACGTCGCCTAGCATATGATTCCTTAAATTTACGAATTTTCCAATGATGTTCTTTGTCTATGATCTCAACTTGATCCCACAGAGGCTGGTAATCTCCCTTTTCTCACCATATATATATATATATATATATATATATATATATATATAGGCTGGCCACACGTATTCGAGGATACATGTCTTCTAGGGCGGCTAGCCAATCCCTATTGCAGAGTCTCGCCCAGGTACTTTGTATTTGTTCAACACCCACAGAACCAACCTGTGGTTTTTACTGCAACTATGTTACAGTTTCTGAGAGAGAGCGTGTTATCTATAAGGATCAACGATTTGAACAACACCAGCACACTCAAACCCTCGGTCACAATGACTTATGACTTCGTGCTAGCACAGCTATCGACGGACCGAAATGTTCCGTCTACCCAATTTCAATGACAAGCCTTGGGTCCAGCTGTGGTATGGTTTTCAGGCACTTTCCAAAGGAGCCGCACGCTGGTATCGTCCCCACTCCAGACCGATGACACCAGGAAATTTCCTTCCTGACAAATCGACCATGGTGAGATTCGAACCCGGTCAGAATGTGAACGTTCTAACCACTCGGCCGCACGTCCATATATATATATATATATATATATATATATATATATATATATATATATATATATATATTTAAAAAAAAATTTATGCATAAATATATTATAAAATCACTACAAAAATAGCCATTTTGTTTCAACACCCTCGGTGTCTTATCAAGTGATGACGTTGAATGTAAAATAAATGGTTTTAAAAGTTTCAAATTAATTAACAATCCTTCGCAAGGGGAAAACGTTGTTACAAAGGCTAGATGGACCAATCAAAATACAAGTATAGGAAAATTCAAAAAGCTTTACAACGAAGTCATGTTATAATATCTATTCGGATGTTTAAAATATGGGTAGTATTAAAAAAGAATTTATTCTAACCAATAATTACTAAATTATATGATAAAATTTAATATTAAAATTAAAAACTGCTAATTTCAAAATCAAAATTTAATCGCTATTAAGTTTACAACTATAAAATTACAGAGGAGAAAAGAAGAAATATATATGTTATTCAATTTATTTCTTCATTGAAGTTACTTTAGCTAATTTAATATCCGGTCCTTTGACAATGTATACATTTTAATCCTAAGAGTGTGTGAATGGGGTCCTAAACTCACGCGTAAAACAAACGCAATCAGATTCTAATATATAAGTACCCAGGCATATTTATATATATATATATATATATATACACACACAAAAAGAGACGAGACAGAGAACATCTTCACAGTCTGTCATGAACAAAAAAAAAAAAAAAAATGAAGTGGGGGTAAGGGAAACCAACACACACGCACATACATACACAATTAAAAGTGAATGCACTTTCCATACACATAGATACCTATAAATACATGCACACACATCCACAGACATTGACCCATATATGTATATATGTGAGTATATCTATGTGTATGTATATGTATATATATATGTGTATATATGCTTGTATGTGTATTGTTATATTGTGTACCTAAATTTATTTACGTATATTTCTGTTGGTATGAATGTGTTTTTATATGTATGTTAGGATACGTGTATTTTTGTGTTTGCCTGTATATGGATGTATGTCTATGTCTATGTATGTGTATGCATGTATGTTTATATATGTTTTTGGTTAAATGTCGTTGTGTGTATGTACGTGTATATGTGTACTTGATATTATAGATAGGTATTTTTATGTATATATTTATGTGTATATATATATATATATATATATATATATATATATATATACATGTATATATATATATATATATGTGTGTGTGTGTTTACTTAGGTAGGTGTGCAGTTGTATGTGTGTATGTTGACTCCTATTGTATATGAAATTGTTTATGTGTACGTGTAGGTAACTTGTGTATATCATTACGGTCATATGTGTGTATATATGTTTACATTTGTGTATTGCTGTGTGTATATATGTATTTATATGTGAGTATGTGTACACATATATGTGTGTATATTTGTGGGTATATATGTGTATGTATGTATGTGTATGTGTACTTATTATCATGGAGATATATACGTATTTATATGTTTATGTATGTTTGTGTAGGTATTTAGGTGTGTATGTATGTATATTTATGTATGTGTGTGTATATATATATATATATATGTGTGTGTGTATATGTGTGTGTATGTGTGTGTGTGTGTGTATGTATATATGTATATGAGGTGGACATCGAAGTTAACTATGGGTGTTGACTTTGATATCCGATTTTTATATTTACATACACTATTTTAATATATTAAATAATATTATTTTTAATAATTTTTATCTTTGTATATTTACTCGCTTAAGTTATATTTCAATAGGTTGTTAGCATTCGTGTAATGACACTTTTCGTCTTAAATATTTATCGGTTGTGGTATCCGATTGTCTGTGTCAATGTCTGTGGATGTGTGTGCATGTATTTATAGGTATCTCTGTGTATGGAAAGTGCATTCACTTTTAATTGTGTATGTATGTACGTGTGTGTTGGTTTCCCTTCCCCCACTTCATTTTTTTTTTTTTTTTTCATGACAGACTGTGAAGATGTTCTCTGTCTCGTCTCTTTTTGTGTGTGTATATATATAAATATGTCTGGGTGCTTATATATTATAATCTGATTGCGTTTGTTTTACGCGTGAGTTTAGGACCCCATTCACACACTCTTAGGATTAAAATGTATACATTGTCAAAGGACCGGATATTAAATTAGCTAAAGTAACTTTAATGAAGAAATAAATTGAATAACATATATATTTCTCTTTTCTTCTCAGTAAATTTATAGTTGTAAACTTAATAGCGATTAAATTTTGATTTTGTAATTAGAAGTTTTAAATTTTAATATTAAATTTTATCATATAATTTAGTAATTATTGGTTAGAATAAATTCTTTTTTAATACTACCCATATTTTAAACATCCGAATAGATATTATAACATGACTTCGTTGTCAAGCTTTTTGAATTTTCCTATACTTGTATTTTGATTGGTCCATCTAGTCTTTGTAACAACTTTTTCCCCTTGCGAAGGATTGTTAATTAATTTGAAACCTTTAAAACCATTTATTTTACATTCAACGTCATCACTTGATAAGACACCGAGGGTGTTGAAACAAAATGGCTATTTTTGTAGTGGTTTTATAACATATTTATGTTATAATTTTTTTTTTTAAATAAATATTTATATCTGATCTACTTTGTATTGAGCACTCTTTTAAGAATAGTAATTGTTGGTTATTGGAATTCATTCCATATACACCAATCATATACTTGGATATATATATATATATATATATATATATAACCATTTTAAAAAATAACTGTTGCTGATCGCATAATCATTGCGCGAACACGCATGAAACCTTAGGTTGTGATACACACTTTAACGTCCAAATTGTTCCTCACACATATTCATATTTTATGTATTGACTTATTATATTCTTTTCTTTTTAGGATTAAACTTCCGGTTACAGAGAGGAGTAGCAATAGGCGAACCCATCTATTCCTATTGAGAAAAAATAAATAAATAGTAAATAAAATTTCAGAATTTAGGCGGAGACGTTAGAAGTATAAAAGAAACCATATTTGTCTTCAATATGTCCTTTGAGTGTCAATTTTCCAAGTCCTCTTTCCTCGTGTCGCTTTCTTATGCTACGTGTAATTGTTCTTTTTTTTCTATTTTCTCTAAAACTTTGTCTATTCTCAGACACGTGTTCAATCCATGGTATTCTAAGCATACTTCTGTAGACCCACATTTCTGTTGCCTCATCGGTGATGAGGTTGTTCAGAATTCCCCCAGTCAGTCAGCTATGTGCCATACATGATACACGCTTAGGCGATCATGTATCTTTCGATACATGCATGACTGACTAGGAAGATTTCCCCGCAGTAGATTTCCATTTCTCCCTGTGGTAGACCAGTTGCCATGGATGGCATATAGAACCCGGTCTATTTACCCATAGCTGGGTGGGGGCGGTAGAAGAAGAGGATTCATACCGTTCCCAAGGGTATCAGAACGTAAGTGAATGTAATGGGTTCGACTGGAATTCGAACTCGGTTCTCCGATTCCTCAATCCGAGCCACCGTTTCTCCATATATGGCCACCGATGTTAAACAATAGTCCAGTACTCACTTCGTTCTTTACAATGAAATTTTCCTGTTTCTTAATACTTTGCTTAGATTTGGAAGGCACCTTTCGCTACCCCAACACGCCTTCGGATTTCGGTGTCGCATTTTACATCCTCTGTTAAAAGACTTCCTAGAGATTTAAATTTTTGCCCTTCTTTACTAGCAGAAGTGAAACAGATTTCATTTTCTTATTGTATATTTAAATGCGCTATGGCACCAGTGTGCCTTTTGTAGATGGCTGGCTTGATCATTAAAAATGCTCACTTCATTTGCCGAGAGATTGTGTACCTAGCTGTAGAATAAAGACGAGCAAGATTTTCTGGCAAAGTATTGCTACTGTTTCATGAGCACAAACCTTATTAGGAGCTTCGTCTTATCAGCTTGTCAGACTTAAATTAGCATAATTAACAAGATCATGTTATAAACGAATTCACTAATGCAATGTTTTTGATCTTTACTCGGTGCTTTCCACTTATGACTTTCGACGTAGTAAATACTGATATTATAAATTGTCAGGTAGCCACAAAACATCGAATGGTTTTCCAAAATCTTTTTCATGAGCTTAAAAAAAAAAAAATAGAATAAAAAGAAGATAAACACTTCGAATAGCAAAAGTATCTAAGCGTTTTCAGAAGCAAGGCACAAGCGCTTAGTTTTTTTTAGTGATGTCAAAGAACACTCGTTGCCACTTTTGTAATGTCAACGAATACACGTTGTCACTTTCGAAAAGCTCGTCGTAGTGAAGACTTCGTAATCGCAGATAAAACTATAGTAACGCCGTTGAACAATACAGGTGTCAGACGACTTCGAATATCATTCGCACTAATAGTACTTGATCGATAATGCTCGTTCGAAAAGTAACCACCGAATAGTGATCCGAATAGTAATCCGTATAGGGAGATATTAACTAACCGCCCCACGCTGTTGGATGCGGCACAAGGCCAAGTTTATTTTGGGTATCCGAGCCCGTAGTCTTGGCCAAAAATTCCCCGTAGACACCGTAAAAAATGGGGTCGAGATGAGATTGTCGTTCGGCAAAGTCTCGCCTGGGTTTCTCTTTTCCCGGAGGCACAGTTTGACAAGCACACTTCCGAATTACTTCGGCAGCGTCACTTTATTCCACTTGATAGCTTCCAGAAAAATATACTATTAACCAGTGAAATTCTGGTAACAGCTTGTATAGAGTCTGAATATATACTTAAACCAAAAACGTATAAATCTTATAAATTTTGTCAGTATCTTTGATTACCGAATGTTGCCTTTCTAACCGAGTCCAGTTTTAGCATTACGGAAAGCTTCACCTTCGACCGAGAATTTTATCCTTGCCGTTAATGGTTGAACAATTTTTAAATATGTATTACACATTCTCTGACATTTGATTCTGATAGAAAGCTAATAGTTTCATGAAATGAGGAAATTACTCGCTGAATTATTCAAACAATTTCAAAGTTTCCGTCTCCTGTTTAAAGGGATGGTGTTGTAATTAAGTTCTCCTCAAATTTGATTCACTGAATAAATGCTAACAGCGAGTCATTTCTAAATATTTAACACATTTTCACAGAATAAAAGCTGTTACTTATATACTTAACACAGCTTACCTGTAAAAGTTTCTAATGACAAATTTTTCAATGACAAAGAGAAGTCATCATTATTTATGTACTGTGCCCTTTCAGAACGTGGGCGATCATGTCACGCCACAACTTCTTCTCGCTTGTAGTTCTAAACTACGTTTGGACTTTTACCATCCTACCCCAGTTCCTTTTCAAACAAACTAATTAGGTAAGTTACTCACTGTTTCCTTCTACCTTTTTTCCTCTTAATACGCCCTGTGAATATTAAATTTTCCTAACTGCCCTTCCTCATAAATCAGTCAATAAAATGACTGCAAAAACCGGAGAGCTATTTAAAAAGGAATTATGGAAAACTTTCTCAGATCGATGGTTAAAAATGTCTTCGAGCGGGAGAGGTCAGTAGGTCTTAGCAAGGATCATCCTTCATCCAAACTCGTGGACTGGGATGGCACAATCACAAAGAACTATATCAATTCACAGAAACTAAATCACTTCAGGACTTTCAACAAACAGTAACAACTTAAATGAATATCACAAAGAAAATAATGGTATAATCATCTTGTTGACGTTCCACACTACGTTAAAAAAAAGGTTAGGATGGAAACCGTCATCAACACTGGATAGCGCGATGACACTGTACTTGAGAAAGCTATCACCCAGAAATATTGTTTTAATAGAAAGATTTTATAAATTTTAACAGATAGTGGCACTGGCTGCTCGGTCAATAAACGCCTAATATTTCCTTATAAGGAAACGGCTATTACCATTAAGACTTCTATATTGTTAATTATAGCCTCAAAACATCGACTTCGGGGGTTAATAAGAACTGAAGGCAATAAATTTGTCACATTAACCCTGCGTTAGTCAAATCTTTAAGTACTCGTATTTCCTAGTTGACAATTTCTTTGTTTTGCTCCCATTACTCTACTGACCCCGTGTGAGTGTGTAGCACGAATTGTGGGCAATTGCAGCTCAGTTGTCATGAGAGGAAGACGTAGCTTTCTCTTCTTAGGAGTTTAATGTCAAACCACACCTCACTAAGGAAGGTAAGTTTTCATGATGTATATTGTTTCTCTCTCTTTCTCACTCTTTCTCTCTCTTTCTCTCGCTCTCTCTTGTTAGACATTTTGACGTTCGTCTTCGAGTATAGAATCCAGAGGTTAGCAGTGAATATTTCGGAGACAGTAGGAAACCGTAGTTCAGGTTAGCAGTGGATATCGCAGCAAAGTAGCAGAGCGTAGTACTTCCTTCTGTTCATCTTCGCCTGACAAGTTGGCACTGGTCATTCGGGTAGGATAAACAAAAATGGCCGCCTTTATACACGACGGATAGAATGTTCTGCGTCTTCTGATTGGTTAACCTTCTATTGGTAGACTATAAAGCGAGTCAAGGCATTTGGACCAACTGTAACATCTCTCTCTCTCTCTCTCTCTCTCTATATATATATATATATATATATATATATATATATGATGAAATGGATATATTGACGCAAAAATTAAAATAGCACTGATATCTCATTTATAATAGATATATTTACCAAAATTACATAAAAATATTTAATAAAATAAAAGAATGTCATCTTGTTTAAGTTGGTCAACGTTGCGATAATCCGTGCCTTCATTTCATCTTTGGGGTTACAAGGAGTTTTGCTGTTCTCTCTCTCAACTTCGCCCTACACATAATAATTAAGAGGTTTGCAGTCTCGGGAGTTAGGTGGCCGGATGTAAGTTGAAATTGTCTGACAGCCATGGCTGAGTACTCCTGCATGTTGGGCATGGTGCAGATTTGTGTTGCCACACATAGGGTCTTCCAGCGGCAACCCTCTTGATCCAAGGCTGCACTACCTCATCAAGGCACTTCATTTAGGCCTTCGTATTGAGTCTGATGCCCTGTGGTAAGATGATGGGAGGCATAACGTTGCCATCACTAGTGATCACTCCAAACACCAGGATGTTGACTGAATATATCATCCAATTCTTTTCGAGACCTTTGAACTGTCCTCTGAAATGTTCGCGTTGAAGCTTCCAGAGCGAACGATAAGCAATACAGCATGCAGTTTCCAAATTTCTGGTGGAGTGACTGGCGTCATGGTGCCCTTTTTCTTATAGACGGTGCCCAGCTGACCCTACTATACTGTTGTTGTAATCCAGGGAAGGTTACTGAATGGAATAATCACACGAAGGCTAGTAATGAACGATAATACTTAGGATAAGAAGAACACATATAAGATTCGCCAGCGGCGCGTAGAAGTAGTCAACTGCCAGAAGCGAGTCAAGTGAATTCCACAATGGATCTCCAACTGCAGACCGACATACAGTAATCAAAAATATAAAATCGTGACAATTTAATATATATATATATATATATATATATATATATATATATATATATATATATATATACGAATGTAATAAGAACCAAAGTAATATAAATTCTAACGTTCACAGCATTAATTCAAAAAAGGCCTCAATAGCAAGGGTGGAGCAGTAAATATTTATTATAATTTTTACATGCGGACAAAACAACCTACTCACTACAATGATGCATTCTTGTTTCGATGTGTATGCATCTCGAGATGTATACACATCGAGTCAAGAATGCATCATTGTAGTGAGTAAGTTGTTTTGTCCGTATGTAAAAATAATAAATATATATATATATATATATATATATATATATATTTATATATATATATATAAGGCTTATCAGAAATACTTATATCAGAAATACTTTTACAAACTTTGGGGCGAGTTTCTCACGCCAAAACAATAGCAAAAGTCTATATAAACATATGTCCACTAATCCTTCGTTTTTGCGCTCTTATGTTTTGACTTTACGCTAGATGTTGTTATATGTACAATGTTGACTGTGTAAATTTGTTATTCCACCTCTTACAAGTGTTGCCTATTCCGTAAAAAAGCCTGAAGAGACATACAACGGATCGGTAGTTTGTTCGATAAACCTTCTACAATAGTTCTCCCGCGGTGAGTGATCAGTGCGCGAAGACCCTGTATACGTCGCAAATGATACGGATACAGGAGCTACACTTGAAGTATCCTTCGTGCAGTATTATGATATGTACGACATGCTAGGGCCACTTGGAGTGGGTTGATACCTGGATCGTTCCCGACAACCTGTAGAACGTGTTCTTTGTTGTCAGGCGTACAAGCGGATCTTGATATTTCTCGATCCATAGTTTCTGGTGCCATAGATCCTGTTTCAACAACGCGACGATAAACAGCAACAAAAGTTGGATGACTCGGCTGCTTTCGGCCTGGAAACACAACCTGATACAGCTGTGCAGCCTCGCATCCATTGCTATTCGCGCAGCTGTATGTAAAATTCATATCTGCCTGCTCACGATATGAATATCCTGCCATTGTTAAACGGAACACTTCACAGTTAACTCACTAATACACACGTTAAACATTAACGACAGACTAGCCACAAATGTACACGAATGACAAATATATCAAGGTGCACATTTAAACACAACGCTATCTACGGTAAACTTTCTTTAAACTTAATAACTCAAAATCGAAGGATTTGTGGACATATGTATATATGGACTTTTGTCCTTGTTTTGCAATGAGGAAGCCACCACCAAAGTTTGTAAAAGTACTTTTGATACACCCTGTATGTGTGTGTGTATATATTATATAATTATAATATATATATATATATATATATATATATATATATATATATATATATATATATATAACTCTTTCAGCCATGTAATTATGAGTGTAGAAAATTTAATATCTTTCTATTCATGGAAAATTTTTGTGGCTATTTTTGATGAATAAAACCTTTCACTATAATTATGTTGGTGTGTTCCACAAATCATTTACAATATATGTTTATGCAATAATTTTTTTAGAACTTTTATTTCAATGAATAAATATATCTTCATTTCAAGTTTTAATTTAATGTGCATTGTAACGGAGATTGCCTGGTACGTTTTATTTTTCAGCAGTATGCCAAAATTTCACATAATTGTAACACTATAAACATTTTTGTATTGCGGTGTGTAAACAACCCAGGGGACGATCCATTTTGTGAAATCTGCGATGAGTAACATATGGTTAACAAAGAATTTATTAAAATTTCTAGTACATATTGAAAGTATAAAATATTCAACTGCATTGTCTGTAAATATATATATCTTTATCTATAACTACAGAATCAACTCTTCCTAACACTATGTATACTACGCCTCTCAAGGGAGAGGGACGAATCGAGTCGATCCGATAGTAGTTCACTCCTAACCAGACTGACAGTCATACTAACACCTTCCACAACTTGTATTATTATTAGGTTGGTGCAAAAGTAATGTCGTTTTCTCACATGTGAGAAAACGACATTATTTTTGCACCAACCTAATATTTCGTGTAATATACCTTCGTTATTTCTACTCTTGTGTTCGTGTTGTTCTTCCTTGGTCCTAACCTGGACCATAACATATATATATATATATATATATATATATATATATATATATATATATGTATGTATAGAGAGAGAGAGAGAGAGAGAGAGAGAGAGAGAGAGAAATGACTGATTATTCCAATTTTATCTGTTTTTGAATGTGTTCTGATAACTGCTTGGTTTCCTTGTACCACGAGTCACTAATAAATTATTTAAAGTGAGAATTTTTCTCTTGATGTGCAGGTAGTGTAACAGAGACAGGTACGGAATGTGGAATCGGCGTGCCGAGTTCAAATTCCAGTCCAATTCCCTTTCGCACTAATCCCTTTGTGTAAGGCATTCGTCCGTCCCTTCTCCAACCATCTCATTAGGTAAGTAACTCGCTACTTCCTTCCACCTCTTTTCCTTTCAATACGCCGTGTGAATATTAAATTTTCCGAACTGTCCTTCCCCATACATCGGTCAATAAAATGACTGCATTACTCACGAGTTATTTTATTAGGTTGGTGCAATTATAGAAAACTTTCTCAGATCGATGATTAAAAGTGGCTTCGAGTGGGTGAATGTAGTAGGTCTTAGCAAGAACCATCCTTCATCCAAAATTGCTACACAATCACAAACAAAGAACTATACCAAATAACAGAAACTACATCACTTTAAGACTTTCAACAAATAATAAGAACTAAAATGGATATCTCGTGTAACCTCTATGAGTAAATAATGGCATATTTATGTCGCTGACATTCCACGCCACTTTAAACAAAAGGTTAGAAAGGAAACCGTCATCAATAGAGCGACAACACACCAGTTTAAAAAGCAGGTGAGACTTGTCTTTAGGTCTTTGAGTGCCAAGCCATCTAAGAGAATTCTGTATTGAAAACTGTAAAGAAGGCAGAGGAAAACCACCCCACTCTCTTTCCCAATAACTGATCACAATTCACAAAAAAATAAAGTCAGAGAAGCTGTAGAGAGCCATGATCTCCTACATCTATATAGAAATATTGCATTACAGATTTTTTTTTTTGACGAACTGAACAAAACAAAGGCTGAAACGTGTTATAATAATCTGAAACAAGGTTTTTCTCTGTTACTCACTTCACTATTTCTCAAAACGAACTAATATCGTGTGCCAAAACAAGTTTTCTTCTATTTTTATGTACCGTGTCCCTTCAGGACGTTGGTGATCATGACTCTCCACAACTTCTAGTCCTTTTGTATCTCTTAATAAATGTTGTCTTTTTGTTATCCCTCCTAAACCCGGTTCCACCATTCATTTACTCAGGCTCGCTAGGTAGGCTTTGGTTTTCTCTGTCGCTCTTGCATTCACCCTGTCTTGTGAGTATCAGATTTTCCAAGCCCACTTTCCTCGTCATGTGCCCTAGAATTTTCAACTGTCTCTTCCTGATGTTAAGTATATGTGTCCTTTTGGTTTCCATTTTCTCTGAAATTTTGTCGATGCTCACGTATTCTGTTCATGTCATTCTGAGCATCCTTCTGTAGAACCATACTTCATGTCTCTTCTTCATCTGTGAGTAGATTGTCCAGCATTCACTTTCATATGGAAGGGCAGGTTTTACATAACATTTCAGTATTGTTATCTTTGTAAATAAATTCTGTTTCTTAATAATTTGCATTCGCATTTATAAGCTGTCTTTCACTATCCCAATCCGGATTTGTATCGCTGTGCCGTCCTTCTGTTATAACACTTCCGTGCTATTTAAATTGATGTACTTGTTTGATTTTGGTGTCTTCAATTTGCATGTTGGGCTGTCCTTTTGCTAAGAACCATGCATTCTAGAGATTTCAATACGCTAGTATACCGATGGAATTCATGCTGAATTCGATACGGACTTCATGCATTTAATAGCGTGTAGGTCAGTGACAAGGATAATTAAACCGTGAGAGAAGATCCTATAACCCGTTCAATTGTGATTGATCGTTGTAAAGAAACTCTATTATCCAAGCAAATAATTTCTCAACCCTCTCTACACAAACAAAAACGCACACAAAAGCGAAAATAAAAATATAGGAATTAACGTACCACTCAGCTGGGTCGGTGATGAGTTTGCTTTTTTTTCGGATAAGAGTCAGGATAAAAGTGCAAGTTTTGAATACTCGGCTTGAAGATAAGTATGTTTTCACTCGTAATACCTGACTACATAAAGATATTTAACGATTTTTGTCTTTATTATTTTCGTTGCAAATTATTATATCATAAATCTTTGGTAATCAAGAGATATTAAGATTTATACACCTTCTTTTATGTGCAATTTTCACTTCCAGAACGCTTGTGAACATTGCTCTCCACAACTTCCTATCGTTCTTAGCTCGAAGTAATATTTTTTTCTCCTTAGTAACGCGCCCATTACGTGATCTTCCATTCATTTTTCAAAGCTCATTAGTCATGTTACTTGTTGTTTCTATCTACAACTCTTGCTTTCAATATGTCCTGTGAGTGTCATATTCTCCAAGCTCTCTTTCCTCATTATGTGTTCCAGATGTTAGTCTTTTTCTGTCTCTTTATGATTCTAAGTATATGGTGACTTCCTGTTTATCCTTAATGCTTCCTCATTGCTCACATGTTCTGTCTGTTGTATTCCCAGCATCTTGCTATAGAATCACATGTATGTTGCTTCTCCTCTTCATCTGAGAGCAAATTGTTAATCACTCTCTGCAGTATAAAAGGATTTATGCTACATAGCAGTTTAGAACGAATACATGTTCATGGAACACATGCTACAATTGCAAAGTACCATAAGTCTAAAATGTTCACTTGATTATTGGTGATTTTGGTGTAAGATTTGTCGAGCAAATATCTACTAGCGCTAGTAATTGTTTTTTTTTTTATTGTTAATTTATGTATTGTCATATCTTTCCAACCAATCTTAAAATCCAACCATCAGGATAGCCTACCTATCTATCAAATTAGTTCTCATTGTCTGTCACTTTAAGTGTCAGTATGAGGCAGAAATATTGGAAAGGAAAATCTCTCAGCACGCGCCAGAATGAGCTCGGAAAGGTTAACTTAAAAATTTGCGTGGTTTGCTTTTTATGCGTAATAATCAGACTAACCTATATAATTTTGTTGAATTAGGTGCATATTATGACACAGAACAAAAATAAAGCTTTTTATCTATTTTATTCAGGATTGACATTGCTTACCTTGCCTACCTAGACGACAAGTCCTTTATATATATATATATATATATATATATATATATATATATATATATATATATATGTGTGGCCTGACGATTGCATCTAGCATGAAACAGACTGTCACCAGTAAGTGGTGACTTCTATGTTCACTTTTATATTTACACACGCTCTATCTCTGATATTGAGCACTTTATCCCATAAATATAGCACATCTTAAGACTATATATATATATATATATATATATATATATATATATATATATATATATATATATATATTACGAGGCAAAAAATGGACGCACCTATAGAAAGTCGATTTTTGTATTTTTACTGAGATAAGTGAGTAATGGAATTTGTTGAGTATCTGTCTATATTTCTGAGATGATGTATTATGTACACTATTTACATTATTCGGACTATTGTCCTCATCTTTGTCGCCATATTTATGACAGCGTTTCGGCCGTTGTACGCTCCGATTTCTTCAGGTGGCTGGAATGTCGAACTGAACCCTTTACTTCGCTCACTGGGGTAGACTGTTCTAGTTCCACGTGCCATGTTTAATGGATGTCAGTTATCAGTTATATCCGGCTTAATTCCGTCTCCAAGTTCTCCACCGCCTTAGCCGGGTATTGAACTCACACTCTTTGGGTCCTCTCATTGGATCTAACTAACGCCTTTATCCACTGTGCCATGTGTCCTTGAGGATATTCCAACCATCTGAAGAAGGCCGGAGCGTACAACGGTCGAAACGTTGTAATAAATATAGCGACAAAGATGAGAACAATAGTCCAAATAATGTAAATAGAGAATTCGTTGAATGTTGTGGTATTGATGCTGGTCTATGATTCCCTTGAATTTGTACAAATTACCAAATCCTGCTGCTGAGAATGCACCCCAAACATTGATTTTTGTATCGTGTTTAACAGTGTCCTTGGTAGTCACTGGAGTACTCGTTTCACCGGGCCTAGAACCAAACACGTATTCGTTCTTCATATGTAAGAGTAAAGGGGCTCTCGTCACTTCACATAACATCTTCCCAATCAGAATTAGTCCAGTGTAAAGGAACTTTGCACCAAGCTAACCGTGTTGTCGATTTTTTTTCCAGATACGAAAGGTTTCTTTTTATGGATTTGGAAACAATGCCTTATGGTTTAAACCAGCGTTTGACTGTTCTTGAAGAAAACGCCAAACTAGCCGCTTTGGAAACATCTTGCTCTGTTGTGAATCGATCTTCATTTGCATTGACGAACCAAGTTTCAATCTTCCCTGTCGGTAGTTTTTAGCGGTCGGCCAAATCCGCTACGTCGATTATATGTTCAAGTTTGATTTCTATTTTTGATTAACTTGTGGACACACGATTCACTTCGATTAATCTCATCAATTATCGCTCTATTCGACAGCCCAAGATCATGAAAAGGGCCGACTTGGCCTTTCTCAAAGTCAAAACAATGCTTAGGCAAGTTAATAAATGTAAATTCAAATGGAATAAGCTTTATTTTTTGTTCATCATCATTTCTATAGGGGCGTCTATTTTTTTTTGCCTCGTACTGTATATATTATACAATGTTCACTTATGTATGACTGACTAAATGTTTCATGCTGTTAACACTCTTTAGAGTCAAATAATAATTGGTAATTATTTATAGAGCATATAGCTTTATATTTTAAATTATATTTTATATTCTTTTATTTTAATATTTCTTAAAAATATATACATGCATATATATATATATATATATATATATATATATATATATATATATATGTGTGAAAAGTGTGTATATAAATATATATATATATAATTATTTATATATTGTACGCGCGGTACTTATTAGAAAGCGCTCAATATCAGAGACAGAGCTAACATATTTGGTAGGATTGATGTGAGTTTGTGACCCTGGGTTTCACGTTTTTGCGATCGTCAGACAATCGCAAAAGCGTGAAACCCAGGGTCACAAACTCACATCAATCCAACGAAATATATATATATATATATATATATATATATATATATATATATATATATATATATATATATATAAGTGAAGTCAACACTTAGAGGCGATAGACTGTTTCATGCTGGATGCAATCGTCAGGCCGTCCAGCATGAAACAGCCTGTCGCTTCTGAGTTTTGCCTCCAATGTTCACTTTTATATTTATATTTACACACGCTCTATCACTGATATTGAGCACTTTATCCCATAAATATGGTACACCTTAAAACTATGTTTCTTCATATATATATATATATATACATATATATATATATATATATATATATATATATATATGATGTATGTATGTGTATATATGTCTGTGTGCATGCATTTATTCGGTTGTAAATATATTTTAATGAAATATTTTTGCTAAGTAAGTCCTCAAATTTTTGGGGTTTGTTTTTAATATCGATTGATGCTTAGAGTAGCAGCTTGCGAAAAAAATAATTTGAGGAAGCCCATCTGCTTGAGCAGAAACTGTTTCGCGCGCTTATCTATCTTTTCCCGCCGACACAAGTGTTTCTGAAATATTCCCGTTAATCGTCCTATACACAGACATAACAAAAGCGAATGGAAACTCCACTATTCAAACAAGTGTCCTTATTCCAGCATCGAACCAGTTCAACAATGTTTTATTATGCAAAAGACAACGATGTTTTGCTATTAACAGTATGTAATGACATCGAATTTATCAGATTCGACATCTTTACTTCCAACCAGGCTATAATAAAAGACAGAATTAATTCCATTTTGTTTCTGGACAATTTTCTCCCCTTATTTCACCACTGAAGATGTTGCAGACGTATTCAACGGAATTGATATCAGGAAAATGGCTTGCTTATGGCTTTGCTTAATATATTTTGGAATATGTCAGTCTAAATTAGATTTAATATATGGACGTTCCGCTGACCCTCTTTGAAAAATCTTTGTCCAATCAATGAATACTGGGAACAGTCACGGTCTCTGGAATACGAGGGTAAGTCGAAAAGTTCTGATGTAATTGAAGAAGTATTGGAATTCCATTTTGTTTTTAGATATAAACCCTATTGTGTCCAGAAGCCTAAGTGAAAATCTTGGAGTTGCTTGGAAACAAATACCACCAGTTGACATTCAATTAACGCTTGCAGTGGGTGTGAGAACACTCATGCGTTTTATCCTTGACGACAGTTTGGATTGGTTGATTTTGTTTAGAGGCATATCTACCTCTATGAGTTACTTAATGCCGAAATCTAAATATTTTGAATACACTTTTCTGGCTTCAACTGAATATATTTTGAGCGCAATTGTACGTCTTCAACTACCGATAAAATGTATTGTTGACCATTTTGCTTTAAAAATGGATTTTTTAATTTTACTATAGATATATATTGTTAGTAATTTTTTACTGTATTTCTGGTATTTTTACTATAAAATATATTGCTGGTATTTTTACTGTAAAAAGTATTGATGGTATTTTTAGTATCAAAATGTATTTTTATACCTTCATAGTTTTGGAGGGTTCACTATTTTCTCATAGGTGGGGCCCTAACAGGTGCTACCACCCCGGGTTAGGGTGAACCTTGGAACAACAGCAGCTGGTTCCATGTTCTTCAAAACATCTAATCAGAGGCAGTGTTGCTGGATGTAGTTTATCGTCATACCCAGGACTAACTGACGACAGTGATGTGTTTGACAAACCACACGATGAAAAATGTGGATTGCTTCTGATGGTTTCATATGGACACGCGATCTCTTGTTGATCGTTGGCGAAAATCCATGACCTATGTGGAAGCACGGTGAAGTAATGGATTGCGGTCCGGATTGAAGAATCGGAGAGCCGAGTTCGAATTCCAGTCAAATGCATTACAATCACTTACGTGCTAATATCCTTGGAAAATGTATGAATCCTCTTCTCCTCCTCTCAGCTCTGGGTAAATAGCAGGACAGACCGGGTTCTATAACCTTCGATGTCAACTGGTCTACCGTAGAAAGAAATGGCAACCTACTGCAGGAAAAAAATCTGTCTCGTCAGTCACGTATCGAAAGACACATGATCGCCTAAGCGTGTATCACGCATGGCACATAACTGATGTGGAAAGAATAATGTTCGAGCTGGTGTTACTGGGATCTCTGTGTTTGTTTTAGTTTCCATGCAAATAAATAGAAGGAATTACTTTCTGGGCATCGCTCATCCATTTACTGTTTTCTTCTGGATGGAAACTCTCCAAAGAACATGTTTTCTGAGTATATATTTTAGAAGTACTGGGTGGGAGCATCTATCACACACTGCGAGTGTTGTTAAGAAAATGATGATGGATGAGAAATGGCGGGAATCAAAGTCAGGGTGTATAGAATTGCATGTAAGACGAGAGACGATCGAAGATGAAGCGGAAAGATACGGTCGATTACATTACAAATCTTCCTGGAATTATATTTTTATGGCAAAGACAAAGTAATTTCATTTGTTTGTTACAAGAATAAAATTCCTATCACTAGATTATTATTGCAGGGTGGATTTGTAAAAAAAAAAAAAAAAAAAAAATGAAAATTAAGTAAATTCAAATCTTTATAAAATATAATGAAAGGAATGTACAATCTGCTGCTTGGGCGGCTCACCAGCGGCTCACCAGCAGCTCACCGGCGGCTAAACTAGTTCCCTCAACAGACATTTTCACCAAAGGAGGATGTCAACTGGTCTTTTTAAAAAAAAAGGCCTATCAAAGGGCAGATTAAGTTTCTTGTAGTGTCAACGACCATATAGTGTATCCGTCAGTGCGACGATGATACGGAGGTATACCATTCTCGTTCCACTATCGATTTCTAGGGATATTTCGTCTATTTCTTAGTTTTAATACTACTCAGCTATTGCTCGTTCTGTTTCCACTGAGTCTAAGTCCACGCTGCTCGAACCTGGGATTGAACACACAATTGCTATGTAACTAAATTCCCGAACTAACATTTTAATCCTCTAGGACATTTCTCTATGTAGAACTTGTGGCCTTAAACTTAATCTGCCCGCTATTTTCATGCTATATTCATTTGTGTGTGTGTGTGTATATATATATATATATATATATATATATATATATATATATATATATATATATATATATATATATATATATATATATATATATATATATATATATATATATACAAATGACTTGTATTTGGTTTGCCCTTTTTTATGTCATCCAGCTGTTTGGATGAAAATTGTTTCTTGTCTTTTTTGTTTGGTCTTATTATCTAGAGATGTGTATCTGCAGACTGACCGCCAACAAATTCCAGTTAGCCAATGTGATGGTTCCATAAATGCCAAATATTCATCGTTCTTGGCTATAATGACTTCTAGGAAATTTACTTTTGGCAATCACCGATTTTCTCTAACCGGAAACCTTATCCAAGATCCCCGAAATTGAATTGGGCTGTTAATTATCCTTGCAGATGATACTTCTCTTAGGTAATTAAACCTGGATTGAGAAATATCAATCATGGTGTGGCACGTCTTTAAGAAGTTTTCATATGTCCAGAGATATGTTAATAAAATAAAGTCCTTGTATGAAATTCTACATTTCTGACAAATATTATGCTTTTTTAAAAATAATTTTCCCCTTGTAGTTTAGGGCATCGATATAAAAGTGTTCCTTCATCTCCAACCATCACTTTCCTCATCCTAGTTCGATAAACCATAGTTCGAGATATCTCATCATAATATTCTTCTCTCCCAAACAAATTGCTCTGTATTCTTTTTTTACGGGCGTCCAGTTAATATTAGTAGTGGCATATAATGATAAGCGGTGATACAGCTAAACAGTCTGTCAGTGGATGACTACATGCTCTCGAAATAATTCGATTGAATTCTCGGAGAGGAAGGGGTGATTTTATAAACAGTGGCTGCTGCTGCTAATGCAATGCTCTTTTACTAGAATCGAGCTCTTTCGTATAGTAAAAACGTTAAAATTTCCCTTTCTCTTCGCGACGATAGCTTGTATGTAGAATCTCTGACTGGAGGCAAAATCGGTCGGGTTTCGATCCTGGCTTGAAACAATCGGTTGTCTAGTCACACTGACGAGCTGTGATACGGGAAACAATCTGTCTGTGGATGACTATATATATATATATATATATATATATATATATATATATATATATATATATACAGTCGGCAGCCGCTCTCATCCGAGGTCGTCATCCTCTCTCTTTATTCCCTTTCTCCCCTCTGGTTGTAGTGACGGAGGTGGCTGAGAAGGCCCAGCCTACTCCTGAAGAGTCATGAGCTGGAGTCACAGTGGAATATGGGTGCTGGACAAGGCTGGGCGAGTCGGGCCCTCCTGACAGCACGTAGCAGATATACTCTTCAAAAAATTGTCATAAATGACAAGGGTACACCCAGGCTAGTTGACCACTTGAAGCTGAACCTGTAAGTATATATATATATATATATATATATATATATATATATATATATATATATATATATATATATATATTAAAGATGCTATATACTAACAAACAAATAGTTGCCGTAAGTATTGTTTGTCCGTATGTAACATCTTTATAATAAATAACTATTACTCTACTCTTGATATTGAGCCCTCTTTTTAAAATGTTATGGACGTTTCAATTTATATTCTTTTCGTTCTCATTACATTTGTGTATATATATATATATATATATATATATATATATATATATACAAATGTATATATATATATATATATACAAATATATATATATATATATATATTATAAAGAAGTAGCATATGCAAAGAATTAATTAGCAATGTTAATGAGATTAATGGTGTAATCACGTTGTTAACAATACTTAATGAGACATTAACTTACTATCAATTCCTTGAATAATACGATCCTTATAGTTGAGTTGTTGTCTGATAGAATTGACTAGCCAAGTACTTTCAACAATTTCAAATTGTCATCTTCGGGGCTCATTTTTTTATTTACATGCAAAACAACAAGACAAAATATGACTGAAGAGTTTTCTTTAAATTAGACTTTTTATTGACAGTTATATTATTTTGTAGCGTGCGATGTCACAACGCTAGAGTTCTTGTTCAAATTTACAAAGTGCGAATTTTGTTTGAATTTTGTAATGGGATAAATACACGACATTTTGTTGTTATATATGTTTTTCAAAAGTTATTTCACCATTAATCTCATTAACATTGCTAATTAATTCTTTGTATAAGTTACTTCTTTATGATATAATATAAAAGCTGTACACTCTAAAAGATTTGCTAAAAAATGAGGATAGCAAAATCAACATTTAACCCAAACATAATATTAAAAAAGTTTTATCGTCAAAATCTTTGCTATTATTAATGGAAAGACCAAAGACTTTTTAATTATTAAATTATTTTTTATCCTTTTTAGATTGTTCGAAATTTTAGTTAAAATTTAGATTTTCTTGCGTCAGCGGTGAGGATGGCATATAAATTAATATAGGAAATTTTATCGTCTTTTTTGCGCTGAAAAACACATTGATTCGAAAATTCTTGCAAAAGTAATATAATTGTCGAATTTTAAATTTTCAGGAGTTATTCACAAATGAATGAAATTATTTTAGAAATGTTTCATTTTTAGAAAATCTTGTTAAATTATTTTTTTTTTATCTGTTATCACCCACTTATTAAATTTTATGAAATATTGAGAAATTCATTTTTGTACAGCTTAATGTTTATATTAGTTATACGCGGAACTCCTTGGAAAATTTAAATCCTCAATCATTTTTTTTTTAAACCAGGACTCCCAATTACCGAAAAATCTGCCCTGAATCGTAAAATAAAAAATGCGATAAAACCATATCATTTTATTAAAAGAAAATTTAACTGCTTTTAGAAACAAGATATATCATGGACACTATTGTCTTAAGAAAATAATTTTCGATGAATAAAGAATTTTTACAACCATTTTTTAAATTTTAATTAGAATAATTTATAAAGCGTTAAACCTTTTAATTTTTTTTATTAATAGGTATGTGTTAGGTGATATAGTTATTAAGTAAAACGTCTATTTCCTAATCATAAACGGAAAACCTTACGACAATTCAGCGACCCCAGTATTTCAAAAATAATTTTTTTGTCTGTATATATTTTTGTAAATACGCACGTCCATACACATCATTAGAAAATAAGACAGATAACTATAGTAAATTTAAATATAAAGTATTTAAAATTCGTTAAAACATTAGATTACTAATATTTTCCAAAATTTATAAGATTACAGGTTAATTAAAAATAATATAAAAAGGCTGTCTCCCGTTACATTCATCAACTAATTTTTACAGAAGAAAAAATAGATAAATCTACGGTCGTCAATAGAGTGTCAATACCTAATAAGAACACCTACCTTTGCGATATTTTAAATTAAAAGTAAGTAATATTTGTTTAAAATCAGATAATTAAACTTTAAGTCAGCTAATATTCGTCAAATAAAGTTTCAGAAAAGTATATTTTATTTTTGAAACATTTTTTAATAAAGAGAATTACATTGTGCTGACAAATATTAAAAATTTATTTTAAACCTAAGGTAGGCATTTCTTTGAAAGTACCAATATATATATATATATATATATATATATATATATATATATATATATATATATATGTGTGTGTGTGTGTGTGTGTGTGTGTGTTTACATGCGTGTGTGTGTGTTTCACAGTAATTAGGCACCATATTTACGCGTGTATGTATTGCGTCTGTATACAATAAATTATTCACAAAGAGACGTATTTAAGCAAATGTCACAAAAGTGCCGTAAAATTCATTAAATAAACGTTTAAAAGCCACATCTTCATCTTTTGCAATAAATCAGTTTAAAAATGTTTATTGTGTGCAAAGGAATCATTCTTGACAGAAGCTTTCTTTCATGTAATTATCAGAATTTTGTTTTCATTTGTTTCTTAATTTTGGGTGGATTTTACAGGATTTATCATTTAGTTGTGAAACGTTCAGAAAACATAGAAGAGTACAATAATTCCTATTCCTATGCTTAGCTGGACTTTGTTTTCTTCTCTCTTTTTTTATGACATTTTAGATTTGAAATACCCTTTGACCCTTAAAGTAGCATGAGGTGAGAATAAAAAATTAACTTCCGATGAGGCTGGCAGTCTAAGCTCATATCCGGGGATGCTTTTATTTTATGCACCTTACCATAAACAGTTCAGTTACAACTGCATTCGCGCAGATAGGGCAAAACAGACCGTGGAATATGACTGTGGAATTCACAAAACTGCGTTAAAATCAACAATTAGGCGAAAGAAAATCGACCCAAAAGTTAACAGAAGAAATGAGTGAATTCTAAATTGAACTCGTTTCAGTTTGATATCTTCAGTGCCATGATATTAAAGACAAAATATACTGAACTCCTCTCTTCTTTGAAACGTTTCTGATGATCGTTCTCTTCCAGAAAATATTTATAAAATATCCCAACCATTCTATCACAAAGCGAGGAGACAGTCTGTAAGCGTTACCAGATAAATCCCGAAAATCCTATGACCTCAACTTGGGGCAGATGCTTTTAAGAGCAGCGATGAAATCTCACTCTCTCAAGTCCCATAGAATCCCTGGGGACTATTGGGCCACAGCTCTCAGCACGATCGGAATTGCTGCTATAGTTTATATAGCAAACAGTAGGGTTTTTACGGTATGGAATTGTTTACTGGTTTTAGATTCAGAGTTGTCCTTCTCCTAGATTGGTAACAACCATGGCTAAAGAGCCCTGCTGTCCCTACTATGTGTGTTTGACTAGTACATAGAAAAACAAACATGCACGGTGAAGAAGAAGGGGATATTTATAGAGACAGAAAGGTAGAAAGAGATTAAGAAAGAGAGAGTTAGATGGATGGAGAAAGGGAGAGAAAGAGATTGAGCCATAACTTGTCCAGTGGTATTTACACGTAAGTGAATGCAATGAACTGACGAAATTTTGAACGCGGGTCGCCAGTCTCCTCCGAATCGCTATCCAGGACACCAACTGCACATCTAGCGGTGCGTTCAGTCCGTGCTATATTAGTATAGTTCCAGACAGAGAAAAGAAAAAAAAAACTTAGTTAAAAATGAGATTCAGATATAAACAAAGATAGTGGACATATTTGGAATAGATATTTAGGAAAAAGACATTTTGAAAGTGCCATAAAACAACTCTTACTTATCCCCATATATTCTGATGGCATCTTGAATTTCTTAACTGGAGAAATAACAGCCTCCCTCAGGCTATTATCTGCGATAAATCAATAAAATAAAACGTTGTACAAAAAAAAAAAGAAAGAAAGAAAAAGAGCTAGCCTTGGATGCCAGATATACATTTACCAAAATGATTACAAAAGATATTTAAATGTTTTATCGATAGTTTCATATTTTTATTGCAGCATTTACTGTAAGAATGATTCTTAAGAAGTTGTGCGTTGTTCTTATGATCCGTTGAGAATGTCCGAATGTATTTCTGTTATATATATATATATATATATATATATATATATATATATATATATATATACATATATATATATATATATATATATATATATGAAAATTTCTCCGAATTAATCAGTAGAGAGACAATATTTATGAATAAAAATGACAATTACCAGTTTTCCTATTGTCATTTTTATTCATAAATATATATATATATATATATATATATATATATATATATATATATATATATATATGAAATGGACATAAAGTCCGACAATTATTTTAAGATATTTTTATGTTTATAAAAAAAGAATGTATAAACATAAAAATGTCTTAATATATATATATGTGTGTGTGTCTTTACACACACACACACACACACATATATATATATATATATATATATATATATATGTGTGTGTGTGTGTGTGTGTGTGCGTGTGTGTGTGTCTTCATTCCCACCCCCCTCTCTCTATCTTGCTTAAGCGTTTTTCTTTCCGACTTTTACCACACTTTCACGTATGCACTTTTACATAAAGTTTGTTATTTAAACCTCGAGAAATATTTTCTGTTTCCTTTAGGATTTGAAGGTTTGATGAATTGGGACCATTTTTACGACCTTAATGAAATAAATTATTATCCCATGATGTATTCGTGTTTATATATATATATATATATATATATATATAATTTTGTTTGAGGATGGAAAAGTGCATCATCAACCACACCACGGATATATATCAATTGCAAACAAATCATAGACACAATGAGAGTAAACAAAAAAGATAAAATGATTTAGCATATAATTCAGAGAATTGTTTCTCATATTTCAAAGTACATATAAGTGTATCGAGACAAAAGGTTTATGCTTATCTGGTGGGATGTACATGGCCTAAGAGAGAGCTGTCCCTGGACATTTTTGTCGTTTGGTCGTCGAAGTTGAAGTGAGAGAAAATTTGATTTCTGTTTCAATTGGCGACAAAAACGCATGACGGGAGTTTTTAGATTTATTAACTGACTTTTTTATAATCTCACTTTTTGTTTCTTTATTGTTAATTGACATTCTTATCTGTATTTTATTACTTTTCTAATTTTTCTCTTTTATTATTAATTATGTATTATTTAGTTCCATAATCCTACATAGACTAGTAACTAAAGGTCAGAGTTTGTTTTGGGATTTAATTGTTGGCATCACTAGAAAGTATTGTGCTTTGGTTTAGCCATTATTAAAACATTAACGGCAGAATATCCGTCCCTGTCTTTTTATGTCTCAACAGTGAAAAATGAAAAGTTCTACTGAAGTTCATGGGTTAATGTTCTGTTTACCCGTGTACGTGTGTGTGTGTGTGTGTGCGCAGGCGCGTTGGTGGGAGGAAACGGGAAGGAGTAGAGAGAAGGATATGCGAGAGAGGGGGAATAATAGAGATAGGAGTCAGGGAAGAGAAAGTGAGAGAAAGATAAAGGAGAGAGGGGGACGTGCCTTTCTACAAAAGCTGAGACGAATCCTAAGACAATGTATGCAGCGTTTTTTAATAGTTTTATTACTGATTATTCATTTTTCATAAAACAAAAACTGAATTTAGCTGTAATTTACTCGCTATTGTCAGTGTTAAGAGAGAAAGAGGGAGAGAGAGAGAGAGAAGGAGAGAGGGAGAGAGAGAGAGAGTGAGAAATAGAATAGGAGAGTGTTAGTGTGTGCATGTGTGTATCTGTTCATATAGATGTGTCAAAGAGAGAAAGAGAGGGAGAGAGAGAGAGAAGGAGAGAGGGAGAGAGAGAGTGAGAAATAGAATAGGAGAGTGTTAGTGTGTGCATGTGTATCTGTTCATATAAATGTGTCAAAGAGAGAAAGAGGGAGAGAGAGAGAAGGAGAGAGGGAGAGAGAGAGAGATGCAAGAGAAAGGGAGAGATGCTCGACGAAAAGAAAAAGGCTGAGAGAGAGAGAGAGAGAGTGAGAAATAGAATAGGAGAGTGTTAGTGTGTGCATGTGTATCTGTTCATATAAATGTGTCAAAGAGAGAAAGAGGGAGAGAGAGAGAGAAGGAGAGAGGGAGAGAGAGAGAGAGTGAGAAATAGAATAGGAGAGTGTTAGTGTGTGCATGTGTATCTGTTCATATAAATGTGTCAAAGAGAGAAAGAGGGAGAGAGAGAGAAGGAGAGAGGGAGAGAGAGAGAGATGCAAGAGAAAGGGAGAGATGCTCGACGAAAAGAAAAAGGCTGAGAGAGAGAGAGAGAGAGTGAGAAATAGAATAGGAGAGTGTTAGTGTGTGCATGTGTATCTGTTCATATAAATGTGTCAAAGAGAGAAAGAGGGAGAGAGAGAGAAGGAGAGAGGGAGAGAGAGAGATGCAAGAGAAAGGGAGAGATGCTCGACGAAAAGAAAAAGGCTGAGAGAGAGAGAGAGAGAGTGAGAAATAGAATAGGAGAGTGTTAGTGTGTGCATGTGTATCTGTTCATATAAATGTGTCAAAGAGAGAAAGAGGGAGAGAGAGAGAAGGAGAGAGGGAGAGAGAGAGAGATGCAAGAGAAAGGGAGAGATGCTCGACGAAAAGAAAAAGGCTGAGAGAGAGAGAGAGAGTGAGAAATAGAATAGGAGAGTGTTAGTGTGTGCATGTGTATCTGTTCATATAAATGTGTCAAAGAGAGAAAGAGGGAGAGAGAGAGAAGGAGAGAGGGAGAGAGAGAGAGATGCAAGAGAAAGGGAGAGATGCTCGACGAAAAGAAAAAGGCTGAGAGAGAGAGAGAGAGTGAGAAATAGAATAGGAGAGTGTTAGTGTGTGCATGTGTATCTGTTCATATAAATGTGTCAAAGAGAGAAAGAGGGAGAGAGAGAGAGAAGGAGAGAGGGAGAGAGAGAGAGATGCAAGAGAAAGGGAGAGATGCTCGACGAAAAGAAAAAGGCTGAGAGAGAGAGAGAGAGTGAGAAATAGAATAGGAGAGTGTTAGTGTGTGCATGTGTATCTGTTCATATAAATGTGTCAAAGAGAGAAAGAGAGGGAGAGAGAGAGAGAAGGAGAGAGGGAGAGAGAGAGAGATGGAAATAGAAAAAGAGAAATGACGGGAGAAAGGGTCAGAAAGAGATGTAATGGAAAAGGGAGAAAGTGATAAAGAAATAAAGAGATGTATGGCAGGGGAGAAAGAGAAAGATGCAAGAGAAAGGGAGAGATGCTCGACGAAAAGAAAAAGGCTGAGAGAGAGAGAGAGAGAGTGAGAAATAGAATAGGAGAGTGTTAGTGTGTGCATGTGTATCTGTTCATATAGATGTGTCAAAGAGAGAAAGAGGGGGAGAGAGAGAGAAGGAGAGAGAGGGAGAGAGAGAGAGATGGAAATAGAAAAAGAGAAATGACGGGAGAAAGGGTCAGAAAGAGATGTAATGGAAAAGGGAGAAAGTGATAAAGAAATAAAGAGATGTATGGCAGGGGAGAAAGAGAAAGATGCAAGAGAAAGGGAGAGATGCTCGACGAAAAGAAAAAGGCTGAGAGAGAGAGAGAGAGTGAGAAATAGAATAGGAGAGTGTTAGTGTGTGCATGTGTATCTGTTCATATAAATGTGTCAAAGAGAGAAAGAGAGGGAGAGAGAGAGAGAAGGAGAGAGAGGGAGAGAGAGAGAGATGGAAATAGAAAAAGAGAAATGACGGGAGAAAGGGTCAGAAAGAGATGTAATGGAAAAGGGAGAAAGTGATAAAGAAATAAAGAGATGTATGGTAGGGGAGAAAGAGAAAGATGCAAGAGAAAGGGAGAGATGCTCGACGAAAAGAAAAAGGCTGAGAGAGAGAGAGAGAGAGTGAGAAATAGAATAGGAGAGTGTTAGTGTGTGCATGTGTGTATCTGTTCATATAGATGTGTCAAAGAGAGAAAGAGAGGGAGAGAGAGAGAAGGAGAGAGGGAGAGAGAGAGAGAAGGAAATAGAAAAAGAGAAATGACGGGAGAAAGGGTCAGAAAGAGATGTAATGGAAAAGGGAGAAAGTGATAAAGAAATAAAGAGATGTATGGTAGGGGAGAAAGAGAAAGATGCAAGAGAAAGGGAGAGATGCTCGACGAAAAGAAAAAGGCTGAGAGAGAGAGAGAGAGAGTGAGAAATAGAATAGGAGAGTGTTAGTGTGTGCATGTGTATCTGTTCATATAAATGTGTCAAAGAGAGAAAGAGGGGGAGAGAGAGAGAGAAGGAGAGAGAGGGAGAGAGAGAGAGATGGAAATAGAAAAAGAGAAATGACGGGAGAAAGGGTCAGAAAGAGATGTAATGGAAAAGGGAGAAAGTGATAAAGAAATAAAGAGATGTATGGCAGGGGAGAAAGAGAAAGATGCAAGAGAAAGGGAGAGATGCTCGACGAAAAGAAAAAGGCTGAGAGAGAGAGAGAGAGAGTGAGAAATAGAATAGGAGAGTCACGCAGGTAGAAAGGGATTAAGAAATAGAGGGTTGGAGGGAGAGACAGATGTGGGTGGCGAGAAAGATGGAGGTAGGAAATACGAGAGAAGCGAGACGGAGCAAAGGAAAGAGAAATATGGAGGGATAAACGGTGAGCGATGGATGGAGAAAGAAAGGGAGAATGACTGATGAAGAGAGAACGGAAGAAAAATATGAGGTGAGAAACAAGAGAAGAGAGAAAGAAAGAGAGAGGGAGAGGAAGAGGGAGAGGGAGGAAAGAGAAATGAAGGGAAAAAGAAGGAAAAATTGACAGGAGAAAGGGTCATAACTTTCTTCAAAAGCATAAATGAATTCTAAAACAGAAAACATTATACAGAGATTTATCCATAGATCTATCATATTTTATTTATTCTAACTGAAATGGGCCAATTTTCATGAATAAAAAAAAAGCTATTTTCCTGTAACTTGCATATTATGTCGGTGTGTGACTGTGTGACTGTGTGACTCACTGTGCATATTAGTTTTTCTATGTATTAGGTTGGTGCAAAAATAATGACGGTTTTTGACGTATTTTTTAACGTCAAAAACCGTCATTATTTTTGCACCAACCTAATACCACTCAAGCACAAGAAGCCGCCATTATTGAAGGAGTTATACGTTGGCTAACATTAGCCATTAAATAAGACAGGGGAACGATGGACTCTTATTATTTATTTTCTTTCTTACTAATTCATGAGGTTGCCGTTTTTATTGCCCATGTCTGGAAGAGAAGAACTTCCCATTATTTATACTTTCTCGTATAGTTCACGTAAAAAAATAATTTAAAAAAGGGAACGAAAATTAAGAAGAGTTTTGATTTTTTCACTTCTTTTTTTTTTTTTTTTTTTAAGCATTTCACCCCAAGCAAGGCGGGAAGCCACTAGGACGCAAGGGGTTACAGAAAGTTTAGAGCAAGATCAGATAGGAGTGATAGAAGAAAGGATGAGGGTAGTGAATAGATCAAGGCAACAGGAGATGTCGATTGACATTACACTTGAATAGCTGGAGATTATAGCTCACAGGGAAACAGGAATAGGGAAGGGAGTTCCACAGGCGAGAGGTGCGAGACATGAAGCTATTACAGTAGAAGAGACGGCTACATTTAGGAGTTTCGACAGTGAAGGGGTGAGAGCAGAATGCCAGCCTCTTAAGGCGCTGGAACTCATGACGTCTGGGAACCAGCGAATGCAGCTCCTCGGAGCAATTACCATGAAAGTATTTGTAGAACAGACAGAGGGAGGCGACGGCGCGTCTGTGAGAAAGTGACTGTAGACGAGACGCCAGGGCAGGGCCAACTACATTGCATATCCGCCTCTGGAGCCTATCAAGAACCCCGAGGCAAACAGAAGGGGCACCAGACCATATATGGCAGCAATACTCCATGCAAGGGCGAATCCAGATAAAGAAAAATAATCTTAAAAATATTTTTACTTTTGCAAAAGAACCAAAGAAAATGAATTTGAAGGAATTATTTTAACCCCTATTCGAAATCCTGGAAGTAGGTTGAAAATAAATCTACTCCTTTCAGAAAAGAATACAGGGCCATTTCACTAAAAACTGATCACAGAAATGATTAAAGCTATATATTTGTTGCAACTTAGGTAAGGTTACTGGATAGAATAATCACACGAAGGTTGGTAATGAACGATAATACTTAGGACACGAACAACACATATAAGATTCGCCAGCGGCGCGTAGAAGTAGTAGTCAACTGAGTGAGTCAAGTGAATTCCACAATTAATCTCCAACTGCAGGATATCTACCAACCGCCCCACGAGGTCAGATGTGCCGAATTTAATGTGGGGATCCGAGCCCGTAGGCTCGACCAAAAATTTGCCGTAGACCCCGTTTAAAACGGAGTCGGGTAGCTGTTTCCCTAGACGAGACTCTGCCCTTCGATATAGCCTAGTCTGGGAATTCACTGCCCTAGGGAAGAGAGTTTGGCCAGCACAGCTGGAGCGAGTCTCCAACTGCAGACAAATATACAGTATTTACTACTGTATTTATGTGAATGGGTACACATACCCATTATCATCCGTCGTTATGCTACAAAAATATTATAAAAAAAGTGATTTCCTACCAAATCAAAGTTCTTTTGTCAAACACAAAACTTAGTAGGAATAGCAAGTCGTAATAGGCGCAAAGTGACAAAAAACTCAACTTCTGCGTAAGATTTTGAAGGAAAAACATTTACGAAAAAGGTACAAATATAAAGTTTGCACAAAAATTTCACTTTGTGCGCTTATTAAGGCAGGGTAACAATTTCTGTTAAAAAGATTACCATCGAAAAATGAAAAAAAAATACAGTTTGGTAAATGCCAAAGATTTTGAAAAAAGAGAAAAAGAGAAAACAATTCAAGAAGGGATTAGTAAAACAAGTGCAACTACTTTTGAGTAAAAACGAAAACACTTGCCCCATGGGCGTCTCTGGAACATATAGTAATTTTTTAAAAGTTCCTTTTAAATTCACAGTTCGTGTTTGGGAAAATTTCTTAGAATTCTTTTCCTTCTTTGATGTTCAATCACAGGAGAATTTTCATTTGAATTTCAAAATTCTTTCGTCTTCTGCCTGGAAGCTGATGCCTTCTTGATGCTCTCTTCTTGATGTCAAAAGACTTCTCCTTGATAATGATTTGCTTTGTCCCCTTGATGTCAAAAATTCTTCTCACCTTCGACCACTCTGTTTATTCAGAAATTTAGGCTCACAGATGGTTCCATCCAAGTTTTGGCATGAGCCTGAAACCACGGCTCTCATTAGCCACAAAATTTCGAAAAAAACAATTTTTCATAAACTTAAAATGGATCCTTCAAAGTTTTGGCGGATTTCAACAGCTGAGCCGAAAAAGACAAACAAGTGTAACAACTTTTTACACAAACCATCTGGACACCAGAAACATACAGTTCTCTCAAAGCATGTGCACTAAAAAAAAAAAAAGAAAAAAAATCTAGACGATTAAACATTTATTAAAGGCTAACATTTTAAAAGTAGTAAAAAAAAAAAATTTTCATAATATCTTCCGCTGGATTTATCGGAAAAAAACCATAAAAATATTAAAGTATACAAGTTTCCTTTGTTCGGCGATATCACTTAAATAACGTCAGATTGAATAATATCAAATATTAACTTGTTTTCCAACAGAGTTTCTCCTTTGTCTCTTAGTGTCTCAAAACTGCGATCTGGTGACTAATTTTAACCTTTTTACCTTCCATTAGCATGGCCGGTGCTGACATCCAGAAATGCACCTATTGGTCTAAAGTTTTCCGCTGATATCAAGTGGAACATTATATTGAATTTATTGCTAAGTTTGCTGCCAGAAAAGACATCTCGTTATCTCGTGCCAGGTAATTTTTCTCGTCTGAATCTATCTGGCATAATTATAAGTCTACAATTCAGTCGTGCATCGAATACAACTGCCACATTTGGTCTGGTACTTCTGCTGTGTATCTATCTTCATGGCAATTCTTCTGAGTGTGAACGGGGCGATTCCAATACATTTCGTTGTTTATTTCCAGGATTATCCCCAACGGTTTTGGTCAAGTGAGTAGATGTCTATTTCGGGACATCTTCTCAAAGCTTACACTAACAGCTTTCCGAATCAACTTTCTTCTACCAGCACTCTCTGTAGCTCTATACATAACACCACGCGACAGGCAACTCGGTCTCGAGTTCTCCTCCGGTAACAGGTTGTTGAAACTTATTTACGAGGGAGTCTTCCCTCTGGCAAAGGTGGTGCAAAACTTTCCTCAATCCCAACTGTTAATATAGATGCGACTGGAAATCTACAACGTCCGATTTGTTTGCCACTTGATCCCAAAGTTTTAACTTATGTATTACTTTATTTAGCCTTAGTCAAGTGGGTGATCCTATTTTACAGATCTTATTGCTGATCATAAAAGTAGAACACTTATGACGGTGGTAAAACACCCCCTTTATGCAAGTATCCAATCAGAGTGCCCCAAAGATTAGTAATATTTCTTATTTCTTTTGTTTCACATATATCTTACCAACAGTTTTATTGACTCGTTCTCTTCGAAAGTTAGCTCTTATAAGCACGGCAGAAACATTTTAAATAATTATACCACAGGATGAGAATTTCACTCAATATATCCTGAAGAATTTTATTTAAAATGAACTATTGAAAATATATACTTTCGAAGCGAGGAATGAAATTTTGAACATTTCGTGATGTTAATAGTTTGTTTTATTCATTTTCGTCTTGTATTACTGCAATAGAACTTATTATATTATTAGAAGTTATATTATTAGCCTGATTGAATGAACGACCCTTACGATTTGCTACCTAAGTCTTAAAAATATTTTTTCACATAAATCTTTTTTATTTCAGTTTATACGTGGAGTTGCGTCACCGAAATCTTAAAACTTTTTCTCCTTCCGAAAGGATTTCTTAATCACCACGCAAATTAAATCTTATAGCGATTAATTATAATTTTATCAGCTTAATTCTATCTGTCAATAACGATTGCATTAGTTCCTGACCATTGATAATCTCTTTCCACTAGATTATTATATGAATAATATAGCAGAACTATTCTGCCAGGTAGCTTGATATGCTTAATCAATGTTTTTATTCAATAGGAAATGAACAGCATATGGTAAAGCCCCACCAACCTCGCACCCAAGATTGCCATAAAGAATGAATGGGGGAAAATATTCAAGTATTGCGTGATTAAGAGTTGCGCAGTTTTTCGAGGTTGTGTTGAGGCTGTAATTGAAAATTATAGAAGCCATATTGAATGAATTATATTTAGATAATATTTATACGTTTTTATGATGCCTTTTTTCTTGGGTTCCTTTTTAATATCGTTTATGCATTATAAGCTAGTTTCGATAGGTCGTAGCAATTACGCAATTTTTGTTTCCACGCCAATATGCAAATCTCGAGTTGTTCATCATGTTATAAATAAAAATATATAATACTATAGTTGTTGATATTTATCTTTTAATAAAACACAACATTGAATAAATATCTCAGAACTGTAAGAAATTAAAATTGTTGAGAAGATAAGAACAAGAGCGGGGCAAGATGTCCAAGGACTACGTGGTTGAGATTTACTCGGCTTTTGGCTTGTTTTTATCATTTCATTCCAAGCAAGGTGATAATACCACTAAAACGAAAGCTTTTACTGCAAGTGAAAGAAAAAAATTTTAAAAAGTTAGTGAGAAAAAAGAACAATAAAAACTAGAACAGGGAGACAGAAAATGGTGATTGATGTTGCATTTAAGTTTTTTGAAAATCGTAGGTGACAGGAAAGCAAGAATCCGGAAGAGAGTTCCACAGTTGAGACGTACGAGAGAAGAAACTATTGGATTAGAAACTTATGGTTACATCTATTTATTTCAAGAGTAAAATGATGAGACTTGGTTGTCAATTTACTACTACGCTTAAATTCATGAGGTCGAGGTGCTTTAAAGAGGGGAGCTCCTTAAAGAGGGGAGCTCCTTAAAGAGGGGAGCTCCTTAAGAACATTTGTCATGAAAATATTTATAGAAAAGACACAGGGAAGTGGTGGGAAAGTAGCTGAAGAGGAGATCAAGATTGATAACATTACAGATTCTTCTTTGAATAAGCATCTCGATATATAGCCGGTGCACTAGACCAGATGTAGCAGTAATATTCAGTGCATGGACAAATGATAGATTGGATTCTGTCGAGAAGAAATTGTCTGGCACAACACAGTGAACCAACTTTCTTAGCAAGAATATGTAGCAATAGATTCAATACAATCGTTCCTCTTCATGCCTGTAGAAAACGTGAGACCGAGGTGTAATGATTTACTCACCTGGAGGTTAGCATCAGCCATACTGATTGTCATATAGCAATCGAACCGAAGCTAAAGAAATATAAACTCCAGAGAAAGTCATCACAATGGGGGGTGGTAACAATAAAGTGTCACTGCCGATACCTGGGTTTGAACACGGATCGTCAAAGAGCAAGCACAGTCGACCTCATCTTGAAATAATTAGATCACATGACGGGTAAAGGAAAAAAATATATATATAAGAATTAGCAGCGTCTGACCGAGTATTGTTCGAAGGTGTTACTATTATTGTATCTGTGATTTACAGTCTCTCCTACAACCGGACATTATAAAATTGATGTAGGGCAAAAATGGTTCTCTAAGATGACTAAAAGACAGCAGTTCCTTGTTGAGGATGGAATTGGAAATAATGGCAGTCACATTGAATATTTTTTTAAAATTGGAATCACCCCAAGCAAGGCAGTAATGCCACTAAAACACAAGGAGTTACAGGGTGTCGAAGAATTAGGAACAGAAACATTAATGATGAGCAGAAAGAGAAGAGAGTTTTCAGGTGAACTAGTAGATAGCAATTGACATTGCATTTATATTTTTCCAGGTTAAAGTTGGCTGGAAAACATGGAACCGGAAGGGAGTTCCACAAGCGAGAAGTGTGAGAGAAGAAACTGTTAGTATAGAATTTACGGCTACATCTAGCCAGCTCAACTGTAAATTGATGAGATCTCGACGCCAGTCTGGTGCCGCGCTTAAATTTAAAAAAAAAATCTGGGTAATATAGCGAAGAGATCATTCGAACAATTACCATGAAATTATTTGTGGAAAAGATATAGAGAGGCAACCTTACGGCGGTGGGAAAGTGACTGGAGCTGAACCGCCAGATCAGGACCAATAATATTGCTGATTCTTCTGTGGATCTTATCAATGAGTTCAAGGTAAATAGCAGGGACACCGGACTATATGAGGCAGCAATATTCTAAGCACGGACGAATGGTAGACTTATAGATATGTAAGATAGATTCTGAAGAGAAAGATTATCTCACCCAACATCGTGAACTGACTTTCGTAGCAGCTGGTCTAGCAATGGATTCAATATAGTCTTCCCACTTAATATCAACAGAGAACATGAGCCCGAGAATGCGCAACGGCTCACTTTCCTGGAGGATAGCATCAGCCATACTGCTGGAGGACAGCAAGGTGCCTCTCAGATGATTAATGGAAAGAAGGTTAGTTTTGGAGGCTTTAAAATTAGCAAGCCATTTTTTCTTCCAAATAATTACAGACGAGGTCGTTTTGGACATCTATTTCTAATAGATATATTTAATTTTCCCGCCCTATATTTCACCGCGCGTGCATTTGCATCCAACTAAAAGCAATCGATTGCAATAATCCGTTTCAACTATCCATTCTGTCACACCAAAATTACTATACATAAAAAATGAAAATGGGACGAATTTCAACACTATTTCTGAACGATGCCTTTTGTCTGTCCCTCTTACTGATTGTCTACTTCAGGAAAGAGACCCCCACTGTAGCACGTAAAGTTTACGCGTTTTTACATTATTTGTAATTTACCAACTGAATAATTTATAAATTGACGCCATTTTTTTTATAATTTATTCAGATTTAATCCATAAAATCATTCATTCGTCATGACTATTTTTTTTTTTTACTGGAAATCGATAAGCAAATATTCCCCAATAATTCATCTTGACGCCATTTTCTTTAAAAACAACAAAAAATCAAATTATATTCATAATCATAAATGCCCACTAAAGTGAAAAAAGAAATCATTTAATAGCTTTTAGGTTCAGAAGTAGAAAACCAATAATTTTCCAAACTTCGACCAATATATTTTACCAAAATCTCGCTGAGAAATAATTAAATAAGACATTAAAAAAATTACAGCATTTTTCTACAAGCAAGCAAAATGCAATTAGACACAAATTCCAGCTTTCAGTAACTCAATATGGCATATACTTATTCAGATGTATGCACTAAGATCTGGAGAGTCTGGCACAAGACCTTAAATTGCTTCCCGTACCCTGAGTTCGTAATCAGTCATCTAAATGCGAGTCAGGTTCATAGCTGCTTCAATTGCGGTTCTTTTAATGTAATTTAAGTACAAACATATTTACTAAATTTTTATGTTCTGGTTTTGTTTGTTTTGTTTTGTTTTACGGCATATCAACATCAATGGGTTATTTAATGCCGACAAGTTTGTTTTGTTTTTTTTTTATTGCTAGTAATATATTTTTAAAAATTTATTGCTGCTTGTATTTCTTTTTTCAAAAATTCATTGCTGGTAATATTTTACAAAAATGTATTGCTGTTATTAAAACCTATTTTTACACATTTTTGACCCATGTTTAGGGGTTAACCATTTGCCCATAGCTGGGACCCTAACAGATGTTACAACCTCGAGTTAGGGTAGGTATGGGAAAAACAACACTTGAGAGGTGGTTCCACGCTCCTCAAAACCTCCTGATCAGAGGTTTTTCTGCTGGAACTAGTTTATCGTAATACACAGGACGTGGATGTAGTTTATCGCCTTACCCAGTACGCGGATGTAGTTTATCGCCTTACCCAGTACGCGGATGTAGCTTATCGTCTTACCCAGTACGCGGATGTAGTTTATCGACATACACAGGACGTAGATGTAGTTTATCGTCTTACCCAGGACGTGGATGTAGTTTATCGTCTTACGCAGGACGCGGATATTGTTTATCGTCTTATCCAGGACGTAGATGTAGTTTATCGTCTCACCCAGGACCCGTGTGTATTTTATCACCTTACCCTGGACGCAGATGTAGTTTATCGTCATACCGAGAATGCGGACGCAGTTTATCGTTTTACCCAGAACGTGGATGTAGTTTATCGTCTTACCCAGGACGCAGACGCAGTTTATCGTATTACCCAAGACGTGGATGTAGTTTATCGTCTTACCCAGGACACAGACGCAGTTTATCGTCTTACCCAGGACGTGGATGTAGTTTATCGTCTTACCTAGGAAGCGGATGTAGTTCATCGTCTTATCTCGGAAGGATGAATTTTTTGTTTACTGTTTTTTATATTATTTACCATTGGACCATTGTCCTCATCCTTATTGTTATTATCCCATCGTTTCTGCCGTTATTCACACTGGCGTTCCTCGGGTTTCTGTCTGGAGATCCCCAAAGACGTGAACAGCAGAACGAGAACCCTCTACTGCCGTAGATGAAATAAACTGCTATTATATTATTTTGTTTCTTAATTCTGAAGTGTTCAGTTTGTCCTGCTTATCAACAAATCAATTATTGTCCAGAATTTATTTAAACGGAATTTTGTCAATAAATGTCATTACATTGTTACATGAAGAGGGGGCTTAAGGCAGCAAAAATGTAAATAGCACTATTATCAATAAAGTTACCTTAATTCTTGGCAACGAAAAGTGTCTTCTCAGTATTTACAACATATTTCTAATGTACAGGGCGTTCCAAAAGTCGCATTACCATTGATAACCTTGTAAAGTTTATATTTATTTACCAAATGGAATCATGTTTCTGTATGTGATAATATATTAAGAAATTTTATTGGTCGAATTATGGAAGATGATGTCATGCAAATTTTCCTTGGTTGCTATTTCACAAGTGTGTATTTTCTGCCAATTATCACGTGAAATTTGGAAAACCCTGAAGAATTATCTACAGTGGATTTCCATAATAGAAACATTTACAGTACATTTCTATAATATAAACATATAGAATACATTCATATTTTTCACATAATACCTTTATTCTGTCAATAGCTATTACCTTAATTTTTGATCCCTGAAAAATCCTTTTCTGGATTTACAATACATTCTTTTAACCTCACCGTGGTGATATTTCACTTTCCGTTCCTTTCTTAAAAGTAGACCGAACCTTTCCTAGTTTTGTTTATTCATAATTAGTCTAATCAGTGAAAAACTGACCGAGGTCGGCGGTGGTCATATGTTCAGAGATAACTGCATTCTGCCAGTAACGTTTGCATTGGATTCTGACCACTAAGTATCATTTTCTGTCTGCTTTTCAATGCTTTCCTATAGTAGAATTAGAAGCAATACGTTTATAGTGATTTTCCAAGCGTAGCTCGGATGTGGCACAAGTGAGGATGGAACTCACTACTCAGTCGTAATTGTTCTAGCGAGACAAGCTTGCTAACTATTACACCACCTCGAGGTGCCCAAACGATTTTCTAAGCACAGCTTAGATGTGGCACAAGGCCGAAAGTATGGGGCACCCAGTGAGGATGGAACTCACTACTCAGTCGTAATTGTTCTAGCGAGACAGGCTTGCTAACTATTACACCACCTTGAGGTGCCCAAACGATTTTCTAAGCACAGCTTAGATGTGGCGTAAGGCCGAAATTATGGGGCACCTAGTGAGGAACGAACTCACTACTCAGTCGTAATTGTTCCAGCGAGACAAACTTGCTAACCATTACACCACGCCGAAGTGCCCCAAAGCAATACGTTTATATCATACACAAAGTAGCCCTATTCTGTCAGTAACGTTTGAATATATTGTTAGTGAAATAGGTAAGCGACTGATAGACCAGTAATTAAGGCTTTTAACGATAAGGAAAAGTCAAAAACTTATCTACATAAACTCACTGACTACTTAATTAGGTGCACGTGAACAAATGCTCTTGCATACAAATTTCTCAACAGCCAGTGATTTGGTGATTTTATAAGCGTAGATTAGAAGTGGTGTAAGGCCTAAAGTATGAGGTACTCACTAATCAGTTGTAATTCATTTAGTGAGACAAGGTTGCTGGCAATTACACCACATCAAAGTGCTCGAATCAGCACTTTGATAGATACGGCGGCTTGTGGAGTTTTATTTCATGCATTAGTATAGGAGAGGTTTAAGTAACTTCAAACACAGAATGATCATTGGTAACAGGTGGTACTAATGTTCATAAAACGGGCAAAAATGAATGTGCCGACTGGTTCAAACTGATAGAAAGAAAACTTTAGTGATATGTAAACGATTGCCCAATTGGTATAGCTAAGGCATAGCCAATATAAATTCCCAAGCAGTAAAGGTAGAGCAGCGTGATATAAACGACTACAGCTGGACTGATAAAATGCGAAGAAAATCGCACTTCATAACAGAAACAGTTGCTCAAATAACAAATATCTACAAGGAAGGTATACAGAGTTCATGTCTTTAATATTAGAAAAAAGATATTTGGGTACCCTTTTGCCAAAGAATTTTTGTCTCTTGAGAACTCAGAGTGTTCATGACTCTTCATAGTTTCTCTTTCTTTATGATCTGTCTTTCCTGGGTGTGGCGATAGACTACATCCGGCAGCAAAGCCTCTAATAGGAAGATTGGAAGTTGCTGTTGTTCCTAGGTCCACCCTGACCCGGAGTGATAGCACCTGTTAGGGCCATAGATACCGGCAAATAGTGAACCCTCAAGCAAAAATCAACAGTACATTTTTATAATCAAATGACAATCAACACAGCACTACAAAATTATAACAATACATTTTTGTAATAAAATCTCCAGAAATACATTTTCAAAAAATTATGAACAAAATATCTGTATATTTCAGGTGAGATGTTGTAACTATTTACACTATTTTTGTTCAGACTGTTGTCCTCATCTTTGTTGTCATATTCACGATGTTTCCCCAAGGACACATGGCCCAATGGATAAAAGCGCGTTGGTTGAAATAATCTAGTGAATGACACTAAAGAGGTGTGAGTTCAATACCTGGCCACAGCAGAGGTAAGTAAAAACTTGCAGATTTGAGTTAAAGGGAAATAACTGAAACTGAGATATCCGGAAGAGGCATGGCATGTAGAACTAGAGCAATCTACTCCGGTGGACGAAATAAAGGGTTCGTTTCGAAATTCCAATTACCTAAAGAAGGCCGGAGCGTACAACTAAAATAACCCATAGAGGTTGATATGCCGCTAAACAAAATCAACTAACATTTTGTGATGTGCGAATTGTTATGTCTTCTACCGAAGCGTAGTGGAGTGGTTCTCATTGCTTTGTCCACAGTTTGAAATTCAGAGTTTTCCTTCTCTTAGATTTAGTGCCACCTTTATTTTAATCAGTTCACCGATAAAGGCGATAAAGCAACTAAGATGCAAGGGACTACTAAGAGTAAAAGAGAATGAAAAGACTAAGGCTAGAATGTTAGATGTATCCCTTCTATTTAACCCATAACTTGGGGAAAAAGGTATGAACTCATGACATTCTCAAACGCATTTGTGAGAAAGTAAACGCAACAGTCTAACTCAGGAACCGGTTTACTGAAAGTAGGAAAGATAAGATGGACACTATGACCAGCAAATGATTTGGTTTGTGTTTGTGAATGTATGTGTACATTTGGATCGAGGAAAAAGACAAGGAATGATAAATCAAAAAAATCAAGCAAAATTCCTGATTTATGGGAGACATAATTATAAATGATTATTCAAAACGGTAGATAGCGTAGCCGTGCCAAGAACAAGTGTCACTTTTAAGGAGAGTTTTCAGAGGAATTCTCTTGCTTGTCATTCGTGAACAGGGAATAAAGAGACATTTATTTTCCTTCTTATGCTTCTGCTGTCATAAATTCAGCTTTAAAGTTTGTAGATATGATAACCCAAACTTTATTCTTTTCTCGAATAACAACTCCCTCTTTTCACAACTGCCGAAAGAAGATTCTAACACATCTTCTTGTGATGAAGCATTAAAATCCACCTGAATAATATTGTTTCATTGCCAACATCTTACTGGACGGAGAGAGAACACAACGACCCCTTCAGCACATAATTATCGCTACTGCTGACATGCATTCACTGCCGTTCCAAACTACAGACAGTTGTTGTGAATTCGTTTTTTACTGTTGATTGGTCCTTTTTGTAGCGACTTTGCACTCGTTTGACCAATCGCCGGACACCAGACACAGTTTACCCGATTGCGAGTTGTTGAACTCCGGCGAAATGAGATAAATGTTGAACCAAGACGCAAATAAATATTCCATTTACCTATAGTGGTTTTACAAGCACGACAATATACTAACTGCGAATAGACTAGAAAGATTATATGAAATGAAACAGAATGATATTTCTTGTTTTGGCTCCTCAACAGACCGCTAATAAATCGTTATTTCTTCCTTGATACTGAAGATTGATTTTAAGACTGACTTCCAGTATGCGCTGCTAATTTATCCAGGGAAATTTTGGCAAAATCATCGAAGTGCTCTCTCGCTTTAATTAGGTGCTAAACTGTGAACAATGTCTCAAAGACATTGGTTAATTTTCAGAGTTCCTTTGAGGCATGCAATTGCCATGCGCTATCCAGTCAATAGAAAAAGAAATGTATACTGAAGTCGAGTGCGAGAAGAAATTGAAATTAAACGAATATTTTTTTTATGTTGAACAAAAGAAATTAGAGAAAAATGATGAAAAGCCTACTATATAAAATTACAGTGGAAATGCATTCACAATCCCCACCCTGAGGAGATATGAATGGTTTTTTTTTAAGAATAAAGAAAGTTTTCAATATGGAGACATTAAACTCTTAAGATGAAGAGGTGGACACAAAATGGTTGCGGCAATTGACATTTTAGCGTAATCATACGTCTAGCCGTTAACCTCGTGATATTTTAATCAAAGTGACAAAAGCTGTTATTAATGAAGGTATGTAAGTTCTTAGAGAAGAACCATGGAAACCGACATAGAAATTCATTTCTGATGTAAAAATTTAAAAAGTTTTTTTTTACAAAGAAAATAAAATAATTTTTCTTAGTTTCGATCTCACTGAATTTTATATATCTATGTCTATTTTTTCTTTTCTTTCTTCCTTTCTTCCTATCTCTGTCTATTCTATCTATCTATATATCTATCTATCTCTATATATATATATATATATATATATATATATATATATATATATATATATATATATATATATATATATCCATAGGTACATCAAGCAAAAGATAAAACAGCATTTTTCCTAGTCAATGCATTTAATTCAATAATGAGGATCAGAGCCAAATTTAATTTAAATTCGACAAGTCTTATTGAGCTAAGGCTGTTCTTATTGGTATTTTAAATAGGAAATTCGATGTTTATTTTTGATACGCATTCATATATCAATTCGCGTATCTAAATATACATTTGCATATATCCCAACTATTTTGTGTGTGAAAAATAATAAACATTCATAATACATTATAACAGTATCTATCTATCTATCTATCTATCTATCTATCTGAATCTCTTCATTATCTATCTATCTATCTATCTATCTATCTAAAACTCTAATCATACATACATGTATTTTTGTTACCGAGATATAGCATAATCGATGCCTAATACTCCAACCAGCTTACGAGCATACTGTATCTATAGCCCTGGCCGAGTGCATTGTCAAATTTAATTAAAATGGTTTCTTAAGCTATGGCCGCTTTTCTGTTTTCACAGAAATTTTAACAGGAAATTCAGTATTTGTTTTCGACAGAGATTTTTATATCAGTCCGCGTATATAAACAAGCACTTGCATATTATATTACAGCTATTATGTTTATGAAAAATGATAAACATTCATAATAGATAAAAACTATATCTATCAATCTATCTTCATAAGTACATAAATAAATCACAACCAAATGATAGAAAAGCTTTTAAATAACGTATAATATTTTTTCAACATAATATCCTTCCTAGTCAATGCACTTCATTCAATAATAAATATTAATAATAGTCAGAACATTATGTAATAAAAATCAGAATTTCAGATAGACAAAGAACATTGATCCATGGGATAAATCATAGGAAAAAAAATGAACTGAAATGTTAGGGCCTAAAACGTCATAACCGATGAATGCTGGATTGTCATATGTCAGGGCCATATTTCAGGTGAGAACTCCATCGCATATTAAGACGTTTTAGGCCATAACATTTCAGTTCTATGATTTCCTTGTTGTGACGAAGGCTTGTGAAGAATCGGCCACATTTTTGGTGGGGAAGAGATGATAACAGAGACATTGTGCACTGTGTACCAAAGTATGCCGCAAAGTGACCAAAAAGCCTTCAGATTTTTAATTCAATATTGTCTTTCTCTTAGACTGGTTGCTAACCAAGTCTAAAAGTTCAGAGTCCATACTATTTAATCCATAGCTGGGTGGTGCGGAAAGAAGAGATGGATTCATACGTTTTTCAAGAGTATTTATTCGAAAGTGAATATAACGAACTCGGCTGGAATTGAAACTTAGATCGCGGATTCATTGTTTTGAGCCGCTAACCTTTACACTACATGAAGATCCACTGTTTCTGATCTTCATCAATGGTATCCTCGATGTCATAAGTTCCTAACTAGATATTTATGCAGCTGACATTACAATTTACTCCTGTCTCAAAAGATCTGACAAAGTAAACCTGGAAAAGAACCTGCAATCAGTGGTTAACTGGGGCAAGAAATGGCTTGTAAATTATAACGCCCCTAAAATAAAAGTGATTTCGTTTACCAAGCACAGAGATCCTTTTCTGTCTGCTATAAATAGTACAGGTTGGTTTTTCTCTTTTGTAGAAAATTAGTACTGATTTGGTAGCGAAAGCTGGGGTTTGGTGTGATAAGAACTGATGCCAAAAATTAGATTCCTAACTTTAAAATTTAACCGAGCATTTAATGTTAATATACAGAAACACCTAGTTTCCGCAGGATTGTGCTGACAGACTGACTTCAAAATTTCTCTATTTCAATAATAATTCCAGATAAAACTGATTTTTCTTATTAGTTACAACGAATGGGAAATATATTCAAACCAGAATTCTAAGCATGAATCACCACGAGAAAAAATATATCATTTTTTCTGTATTTAGTAAACGATAACTGCAAAAGTTGTAAAATGATTACGAAACGGCTAATCACTTATTCAGTCTCTTACATTTCTTTGTTCATAATTAAATTAACAACTATAGAGAAAAGTGTATTAAAATAATAATACTACTGGGCACAACTTTTAGGAACAAATGTTTTAAATTTGAATTGTTTATTGAATATCGAGCTAAAACCTACTACACTATATAAAACTATGTCATAATAGAATTAAATTGTCCGGTATAGTTTCCCTTCGAAGTAAATAAATGTCTTATTTGGTGGCACAATGATTTGGTTATAATGTGCTTGTGCCTTGCTTCTTGTTCATACACAATAATTTGTGAAGCTTCTATCGTTAATTTTACAGTTCTTTTCCCGCCTTGTATATGTGCAGGTAAATTTGGAAATTCCAATTTTGTTCCATTCATTGAACATTCTAGGAGTTCATTGTTCGAAGACCTCACTTTCTGAGAGGTCAACCAAAGTTGGCCAATGTGTGGCTTCCAAATTGATGGTAGTAATTTTCTTCAATCTTTTCTTTGGTGGTTCGCCACTTCTAAAACAAAGAAATGTTTTATTAGAAAATTTTACCTATACTTGGTTATATTTTTTACGTAATTTGGACGAAACTTATTCTTGTAAACTGACATAACTAATTAAATATAAATAAATGTTTACTTACCTAATAGACAAAATCTTTTTATGGCTTCTTCCCTCACCTGCAATTTATTCAACTTCAACATTGACAACAGAAAGTTTTCCGGAAGTAAAGCAAAAGGATTGTACTGTAAATTTTTTAATGCAACATTTTGGATTTCGGTGGACTGTTGCTTTACTCTCTGGATCATATTGAAGATATAAAGTTGTTGATTTAAGAATGTATTGTCCCTTTTGGTCTCAAACCAACTAACTGCGTACACTTTAATTATAAATTTGATAATAGTGTATAATTTATCTGAGACTTTGGTGAATAGACACTTATGGTCCACAAGATTTGTTAATAATATCTTTTAAATTAATGGTTGGATGAAGAAGGCCTATATGTTGTAGGTCTAATAGGCATGAGCAAGACAAACCCTTAGGTTAGAAGCTATATTACCTCTAGTAAGTTCCATGGAATATCTAGACCGAAATTAGATTAAAAGACTGTAAGGTTCCTTAAACTGTCTCCTAGGATCAAAACTGTTATCATTTGCTTCTTCACTAGAAGATGTCTGAAAAACATATTGTATGTTTGTCTTTCAATCTGCCTGTCTAATCTCTCTATTTCAGCGAATTAATTTTTGTATTTTTTGCCAGAATCTTTGTCGATAGGTCGAAATTGAAAAACTGCCTTTTGATCCGGTTTTCCGTCTGTGACCTATTAAATATTCTCTGTCTTCAATGGGAACCTGCAACTTCAAAATGTGCAGGCGTTTAATAACAGATCTAGCAGACATGACAAAACATTACGGAAAATATCACAATATTATTTACCATAAAAAGGAAGATTATCAGAGGTAAATTTATATTTTTCAATTTAAATTTTGAAAAAGGGGACCTGAACTAGTTTAAATTAAACAAAGCAAAGAAAAAAAAACAACCATAAAATTAACATTACCTTCTTGTTAAGGAAGACAAGTTCAGACTATGTGTCTTGTTTGGCAATTTTCTGTATTACACTTTACACCAAAGTCATTAGATAAAATTTAATTTGAAGAAAAAATCAGAAAGAAGGAAACAGTATTACTTACCTAAAAATGTAATTATAATTTCTTCAGCGGAAAAACAAAAACGTTTGAATTAACGCCAATCACTTAAATATATAAAATTATTTAGATTTGTAGTGATATTAAATAAACACAGAGAACAGAATGTTAACCCTAATATAGGGACCACCATGAGATTGCTGGAAAAATGAGCATAGCATGATGAAAACGGCCCTAAATTTGAAAATAATTTTTTAATGTCTAAATGTTTATGTTATTATCAAAAGGAAAGATCAAAGTATTTCTTTCTTATTTTTTTTATCTTTTTCAATCATTCCTAGAATGCCCAAAATTTTCGTTAAAAAATCATTTTTTTTTATCCAGGAAAATTGACACAAAATCGGTCATTAGCCATTTTTTTTACAATTTTAGTAAACAAAGGTGATTTTTCCGTTTAAAATTCTGTCAAAAATCAATTATACTGTTTTTTAAATTTATTTTTCAGAAAACTGAAATTTTATAAATTATAAAGTTTATTTAATATGTTTTAAAACAAACATTACTTACTTACCGCCTCGAAAAAAATGTAGTTTAAAATAAGAGAAAGAAGGTCTTAAAAGTGCTATGGATTAACATGTGTGATAAGTGATGATTTCATCACGCATTGATAGCTTACGTGAGGAAAAGTTATCATAAGGAAGGACAAAAGTGACATGAATTAGCTTTAGGTGAACCAACTTATTTACATCGTTATTTTTAAAAAAAAGTTTCAGCGCTCTAATTTTTTTTGTTTTTTGGTTCATAGCTTACCACCTTTAAGTTTACGATGCTTTATGAAAGAATATAATACTCTAACAAATATTAAAATAAGACTGTTGGGAGTGAGATAAAATTTCATAAGAAATGTAGCTAATTAGGTACCTTTCGTATGAAATTTTATCATAAGTGTACATAATATATTAAAATTTTATGTACATTTATTACATTTTACGGTAGTATTTGTATTTCCACTGATATTATTCATTTTTATATATCATTTATGTCATAACTTATAATGATAACTGGAATAATATAAAAATGAGTAAGACCGTATAAATTTCATAAGATAGGTACATAATACTTTGTAATTACCCTTATCAATTGAAATATTATACATTTCTTTCTCTTTTGTTAATTTTTTCCCTAATTTTTTTTAATCTTAAGTTATATAATAGTATTGAAAACAGAGTGGGGGGACAACAACGTTTATATGCCGACGCAAACCACGTGACGGTTTATTGTTTTCATTGTCCTTCTGATCTTCCGAAGATTTGAATTACAGCCGTTTTATGGACAGATAAAACCATGTTATATTAGGGTTTTTTTTTTATTTAGTTGGGGTCTGCTAGTTGTAACCAACTTTACAATTTATAATCTGTACAGATAAATCTACTTAATAACACCATCGACTAAACTGTATATCATTTTCATTAATTTTAGACTATTTAAGAACTTTAATAAAAGATAATAAAATAATTTAAGAAATAAAGAATTGTTGTAAAATTTTATGTTTCACCGAAAAAGTTTTTTGCTTTCAGATAATATTATCCATATTCATAAAAACAACTAAAAGAAATTAAAGGCTCTTGAAATTAAATATTATCTTTGTTTTATTGAGTTTTGTACGTTACAATTCAGAGTTGATTTTAAGGTAGAGGGATCCAAGTAATAAAAAAAAACAAAAAACAAAAAAAAAACAAGATTTACTTTCCCCAAAGGCTTGTGCTTTTAACTAATTAATCACTAAAAATGTACGCTTTTGAATTTCTAGAGCTTTCATAAAATAATTTATGGGTGGGTGGTAATAAATATAATTTTTTTTACCATTACTTTTAAAAAAAAATAAACATAATAATTTCCAGCATTTGTGAATTGTTTCTGAAAATTTCATTGAAATTCAACAATTATTTTTATTTTTGCAAGATTTTAAAATTAATGTCTGTCATTAAAAAAAATGAACTAAAATTTTCTGTTATTTACTAGCACATCCGCTGGTGCAAAGAAACAAAGTTTTTTTAATCAAAAGTTACAATGTTCTAAAAAAGACAGAATAATGTTAAAAACTAATTAAAAATTACTTTGTTCTTTCCTCTTAATAGTAACATAAACATTTTGACAATAAAATTTTGTTTTCGTCAAGTTTAAGGCTGTTTTTATTATTCTATGCTCATTTTCCAGCAATCTCATAGTGGTGTCTATACATTCAATATGACAATGTCATAAACTGGTTTGTGCGCATGAGGCTCCACGCCTCTGTTCCGGTTAAAATGAATAAATAAGAAGTTCTAATAAATAAAAAGTCTTAGCCAATCAAAAGCGTTCGCACCCAAATAATAAATAATTTCGACTGAGTCCTTTTTATACCAAAAACAAGTATAAAGAGAATTCTTTTTCAATCAAAACTCAGAGGAGAAAACAAACTCCGAAGACAACAGACCACATCAAAGGAATTTCAACTCCAGCAACCGCTTTACCTCTCTCACCTCCTCTCTCACTTCCTCATACATCAACTCAAAGAAGACCTTACATCAAAGGTCAGAGTAAAGTTTAGCTCAATGGCGCAATATTCATGTACTGATAAATCATCAGTTACTTCCCATTAAGATTTAGGAGGTATAAAAAGCACCCTGTAATATCCGTCAGTAGACGCCGTCCTGGGTATGACAATAAACTACATCCGCGTCCTGGGTAAGACGATAAACTACGTCCAACAGCAAGGTCTCTGATCAGGAGGTTTTGAGGAGCTTGGAACCACCTCTTAACTGCTGGTGTTTCCAGGTCCTCTCTGACCCGGGGTGGTAGCACCTGTTAGGGTCCCAGCTATGGGAAAATAGTTAATCCCCGAAACTGGGTTAAAAACACTATGAAAGTGTAAAAATAGGTTTTAATACCGGAAATACTTTAAAAATTATTACCAGCAATAAATTTTTGAAGAAAAAGAAACCATTATCAGTAATTCATTTTTGGAAAAATATTACGAAGAATATTTTCAAAAAAATAAATATTACTAGCAATACATTTTTGAAGGAAAAAATATTACCAGAAATAGATTTTTGACAAAACAAAATATTACAAGCAATAAAAAATTTGTCGGAGTTAAATAACCCATTGAGGTTGATATGCCGTAAACCAAAGCAAACTAAATCAATCTCTAACACTTAGTAATTCCTTGCATCTTAGTGGCTTTATTGACTTAGGTTGAACTGATTAAAATTAAAACTGAGCAGAACTAAATAATAATATTCGAGGGAAATGAAAATGCTCTATCTCCGTAGATTAAATAAAGGGCTCGGATCAAAATTTCCTGAAGCTTACCCGTATTGACATTCAATTGATGAAGTTCAGAGGGTACAGCAGCCGAAACGTTATGAAAATTACAACAACGTGCGAGTGTAAATAAATAAGTTCTATTTTTGCCTCTGACTGGAATTAGAGAAATACATTTTTGGAAAAAAATATTACCAACAATGAAAATTTTGTCGGCATTAAATAAAACATTGAGGTTTATATACCGTAAAACAAACCAAACCAAACCAAACCAAACCAAACCAAACCATACCATACCATACCAAACTGTCAGTAGACGAGTATTCAGAGTAAAGTGCAATAAAGCTTTGGTATAAGTTTATTCACTGGTTCTGTTTTTACTACAACAATAATAAACAATAACAAGAACACGGTTTTAAAACGGTGTAAACTTAAATAATAACCACCAAAGAAAATTCCGGAGACAATATTCATAAACAAACTTTATTTATGTTATTTTATCATTAAAATGAAGATATTTCTCGGTTTTATTGTGTTTTGTTGATAATTAAAATTAATCTATTTTTTTTTTTTTTTTACTGAAAAATAAATCCTTAATTCCATGATAAAAAGAAGCGATCATTTATCTCTGTCAATTATGTAAACACAGCATATTTAATCTCCATTTCGCCTTTACAAATTAATACTTTTCATTATTTATTTTCCTTAAGGGGCATTTGAACTCATAAGGCCCCTTAAGGAACTGTGTTCCTGATCAAACCGGACTCATAAATAATTACATCAGTCACACCACTACATGCTTATCCAGATGTCTTACGTAACACCTATCTGATTACAGCTCCATTAGAACCCATTTAAACACACACACAACTTTACCAGGCTCCATTAGAAACATACTTGTAGAATACACAAGTATAATAATTTGTAATCCACTTGTAAAAAAGAATTAAAAATAATTGAAGCTTCAATAATAAAAAAGAAAAGCCAACTCTTAACAATATTAACTACGAACAAGGCCACAATGTGCTAACCGTATTCGGAAATTAAAAACAGCTCTACAACACACTAAAACATATACATAATACACACACTTAATTAAGCTGAAAAATTGAATCATCCTTGATAATGGCTAATGGCATAGCCGAAAGCGCTGGGAACTATATGTCCACAAAAGAAAGCTCTTGTTCAAACACAAGAAAAATTAAATAAAAAGCTTAACCGTATTACCTTGTCTGTAGTTTTTAATGAAACATGCATAAACGAAGGATTGCTTCCTAAATACACAACTATCATATATATATATATATATATATATATATATATATACAACCCCCCTCCAAACAAAAGTTTAAGATCACCTAACATTCATTTTTAATTCTATAGAAAAGACATAAATCAGGGTTTTTTTGCTAAATTTTTGTTAAATGTACAATTACATTCATTACGTGACATATTTTTCACAAAACAAAAATATGAAAAATGCTAAATATGATAACTGCTGCGCATACTCTTGGCATTCTTTCGACGGTCTAATTCATCCGAAATTAATTCGATGGGGTTGCAAACAGGTGATTGGGGTGGAGAGTCCATGACAGTCAACTTATTTTCTTCACTTTTCTGCAAATAGTTTTTACTTAGCTTACAAGCATGTTTCGGGTCATTTTCTTGCATAAGAACAGATCTATCACCGATCAGCCGTGTCCCAGATGAAATGGCGTGGCGCTGTAGGATAGAGAGATATCCATGTTGTTTCAATATTCCTGGCACCCAATAAATATTGCTAACTGTATTGCGATGCAAAACAATCCCAGATCATCGCATTTCATCCACCATACTTTACAGTTGACTCAACACAAACATTAATTATTCGTTCACTAGTTTTTCGCCTCACATACACGAGCTTCCAAGATCTGTAGATCTCAAACTTCGATTCGTCAGTCCAGAGGACTCATTTTTGTTGATCAATAGTACAGTTTAGATATTTTCTTCGCCCATATGTCGCTTACGCTTATAACTACGGCCATTTAGACCCGCTGCAGTGACCCTGAAGATGACATTTTGCTAATGTCGAAAATACCCGGAATATATGAATATGCATCAATATGGAATCTTTCTGTCTTCCTTTAATAAGGATAGTAAGAAGCTTATCCGTAAATATGAGAAGATCATATTACAAATAAGTACACAAAACTTGTCTAAATTATTTAATAAGACATGGCTTAATATATATATATATATATATATATATATATATATATATATATATATATATATATATATATATATATATCCAAATGTAAAAGAACGTAGAGTAAGATTTCAGCGTTCAAAACATTAATTTAAAACAGGGCTCAATACAAAAGTAGAGAAATAAATATTTCTTTATTATGCACTGTTACATTAGAACATATACATGCCCACTACAAAACTATGCATCTTGTTTCAACGTTAAAAATCTTTTTAACATTTCATCAGGTGGGAAATCACGATGCTACTAAAATATTTTATTCCGAAATACAGTTAACGAAGCACATCTTCCACTAAAAGGTAAAAAAGAATTTATATGTGGAGAAGGAAAGGAAGCTGAGCGATTAGTAACAGCGAAAGAGAGAAGTGAAATAAAAAGAAAAAGGCCAAGAAAAGGAAATAAAGGTTGGAAAGAGAGGTTAGATAAACTAAAAAGGGAGAAATTCAACCAATGGAATTCCTAGCCCGCCATGTTACCGTTTAAATTCGAATTCTATGATTCGACAGGATTCAATGTGATAAGGCCGTTAACAAATTGACCAACGTAACTGATATTAAAAAAATTGTATTTCACTGCTGTTTAAGCAACGGGCTACAGGTTTTATTCATTTGTTTTAAAAATGGCAACCTCCAAATGGTATCCTCTATTCGCCAAACACTGTCGCAGACGATTTCTAAAGTTTTCCATCAACCGGAAGTTCGAGTGCTTTGAGGTCTTCCAGGTAGCTTCCTTTTAAGCGCCTGGGTAAAACAGTAAGCTACATCGAACAGCAAGGCCTCTGATCGGGAGGTTTTGAGGAGAGTGGGACCACCTCTTAATTGCTGGTGTTCCCACGTCTACCCTGACCTGGGGTGGTAGCAAACTGGAGTCAAAACACTATGAAAGTGTAAAAATAGGTTTTAATACCATCAATACATTTTTGGAAACATTATTACCAGCAATGAATTTGTGAAGAAAACAACTACCATCAATACATTTTTGGAACAAAAATATTACCAGCAATTTCGACACTAAATAACCCATTTAAACATTTACCGGCCTGAATGTCCGAAAAATTTTCGTCCTCCGACTGGAATCGAACCTGTATCCTATACGAAACCGTCATATAGCCTGACGTGCCTTAACCGTTTCGGCCACAGAGGAGCGTTCGATAGGCAGGGTCGATTTTACTGTCTTTAAACTTTAATCTTCCATGAATCTCTCACGTACATTCATATCTGCTCATGGTGTATCAAATGTAATCAAATGACGTCACACATTATGAAATTGACAAAGTCCGACAATTATTTTAAGGCCGGTAAATGTTGTTTAATACTGTTTATTATAAAACAGTGCATTTACTTAAATATTTGTATTTATAAAAAGAATGTATAAACATAAAAATGTCTTAATACATATATATATTTATATATATATTTGTCATAGATATATTTGTCAAAGGTTTATCAATATATATATTAGGCTGGTGCAAAAATAATGACGTAATAATGTCGTTTTTTGACGTTAAAAAATATGTCACTAAACGACATTAGTACGTCAGTATTTTTGCACCAACCTAATATATATATATATATATGTGTGTGTGTGTGTGTCTGTGTGTATGTGTGTGTTGGGAGAGAAATGGAAAAAGAGACAGCGAGATTAGCGAAGATATATGAAAAAATAACAAATAATCTTCAAGATTTACGCAAAGGCAAAATTACAACTTGACCTGTGTTCATTACTTCTTCTGTCAATATGCCTTTCCTGTGAAGGAAAATGGCGTTGTTTCTAATTTCCTCAGCCTGATGTAATCAGACTTCCCACCGAAAATAACCATTTCAGAAGGACAAGGATTGATTCCAATATAATAAGATGAACAGAAATAAAAAGAAATGAGATTTTTTATCGCTTGTTTTCGATCTGGAAATAGCATTTTTATTATTTTTCCAGATAAATCAAAAAACTCATTCCCGCGTTGCATCAATTTTCGTTTTAACTTTATATTAAACATAGGTTCATATAGTAAGTTGGCCAGAAAGACCTGACTCATTTAGAAAGTGGAAAGAAAACAACAAATCTTGATCTCTGCCTGGTGGAATTTCCAAGGAGTACTGGATTTTGAGCTTGTTCCACACGGTTACGCCATCAATACTAAACTGTATTGCCAGCAGGTAGACGTCATACAAAAGAAGGAGTATCCTGTCAATCGAAGTCGGTCTTTGTTTCAGCAAGACAATGCGAGGCCACACGTTGCTAGGTTGGCTAAAAAGTTCAAACTGATTGACGGTATTGAGATTCTTACACATCCACCATTCAGTACCCACGCTGCCCCAGTGATTAGGAACGTTCAATGGCACACTTCCTCCGCAACCAGATATTCAAAATTTTTGATGAAGTAAAGGAAGTTGGTTTACAGTTTTCTTATTCAAAACCAGCGAACTGGTTTCTGGGACAGATTCGGATGCTGGCTGATCGCTGGCAGATGATCGTCGAGAACAATGGACTTTATTTTGAAGAATAAAGGTAGGTGTTACTCCTCTTCCTGGGTTAGTCGGGACTTTCTGGACAACCTAATATATTAACAAGGTTAATTAATATATATATATAAAAAAATAATATTTACTTTTGAATAATTGTGATAGGTGGTACCAAATATATATGGGCGTCCTCAACAGTATCTGCCGTGGATACAGCTATTTATCCAAACATTAAACACAAAAAAGAACTGCTTGGGAGAAGTCGGAAGAACGTAAATGAAAGGTTTTATTTTTTTACAAAGTAATATTTTACATGCATTCTTTCAGTCCCAATAACAATTCGTATTTTGTAAAAGGCTGTGCTTTCCCCACATGTCAGAGGAGCATCCAGCCTTTTACTCACTCTGATTGTTCTGATGAGAAAAGAACTACCAAATTAGTTGTTGAGGGCCTCCGACTCAACAGGGAGGCTTACATCAAGTGACTTGAGGACGTAGTACTGCCTTGGGTCAAAAGGGTGGCTGCTGGAAGACCCTATATCTAGCAAAAGGACTCTGAACCATGCCACACAAGAAGGGGGTCCCAGTCATGACTGTCAGACAATTTCTGCGACCACATCACCACTTAAATCTGGCCACCTAACTCCCCAGACTGCAACCCCCTTGATTATTATGTGTGGGGCGCAGTTGAGCAAGAGATTAACAAAACTCTTTGGAACAGCAAAGAAGAACTGAAGGTAAGGATTATGGCAGCATTCATCAACTTATACAAAGAGAGCGTCCAGAAGAGTTGCAGGAGATTCCGAAGTCGTCCGAAGGCCGAGGTTGAAAACAATTGCGATTTTATTGAATAAATTTACTCTTTAGTATTTCAAGATATTTTTGTGTAATGTTGGTAAATCCGTATCTCTGTCAAAATGAGATGTCAGTGTTATTTTCATTTTTGCTTAATTTAGACTAAAATTTATCCATCCACTCTCTCTCTCTCTATATATATATATATATATATAGAGAGAGAGAGAGACAGACAGTGAGATAGAGAGAGGGAGGGGAGGGAGAGAGAAAGAGATCTACTGAGAGTGGGTTAATTTATAATCCAACAGATACCAACGGCTCTAACACACACACACACACACACACACACACACACACACATATATATATATATATTATTTACATTATTCGGACTATTGTCCTGATCTTTGTCACCATATTTATTACAAGGTTTCGGCCGTTGTACGCTCCGGCCTTCTTCAGGTGGTTGGAATGTCGAACTGAACCCTTTATTTCGCTCACTGGGGTAGACTGTTCTAGTTCCACTTGCCATGTTTAATGGATGTCAGTTATCAGTTATCTCCTGTTAATTTCCCTCTGAAAGTTCTCCACTGCCTTAACCGGGTATTGAACTCACACTCTTTGGGGCCTGTCACTGGATCTAACTAACGCCTTTATCCACTGTGCCATGTATCCTCCAACCAAAGGCTTTATCCACTGTGCCATGTATCCTCCAACCAAAGGCTTTATCCACTGTGCCATGTATCCTCCAACCAAAGGCTTTATCCACTGTGCCATGTGTCCTCCAACCAACGCCTTTATCCACTGTGCCATGTGTCCTCCAACCAACGCCTTTATCCACTGTGCCATGTGTCCTCCAACCAACGCCTTTATCCACTGTGCCATGTGTCCTCCAGCCAACGCCTTTATCCACTGTGCCATGTGTCCTCCAACCAACGCCTTTATCCACTGTGCCATGTGTCCTCCAACCAACGCCTTTATCCACTGTGCCATGTATCCTCCAACCAAAGGCTTTATCCACTGTGCCATGTATCCTCCAACCAAAGGCTTTATCCACTGTGCCATGTGTCCTCCAACCAACGCCTTTATCCACTGTGCCATGTATCCTCCAACCAAAGGCTTTATCCACTGTGCCATGTATCCTCCAACCAAAGGCTTTATCCACTGTGCCATGTATCCTCCAACCAAAGGCTTTATCCACTGTGCCATGTGTCGCCAAGGTTAAAGGCATTGGTTAGATCCAGTGACAGGAAAAAGACAAGATAAATCAAGGTAATATTACAATAACGAAGAATATACTGTGTGTGTTTAGTAATATTACGTATATGAAATTAAATAAAAAGCCAAAAGCATTAGGTTATCTCACGTGTTCTCGAAGAACTCTTGGGAACTTTTGCGGAACCTCGGTTGAGAAACGCATAGTTTGTCTTCATTTTTAATTCCTTTCCTAAACTCTTTCTTAAATTTTTGTGTTTCTCTAATTATTTCCTGTTCCTTTACTTTTTCATCTGTCAGTAATGGTTGAATAGTGAATTAATATTTCATCGCATGATGGCAATCTCACCTGCTTTGTCTGTGGAGGTAATGTAAATTTCCTTTTTTGTTTTTGTTTTTGCCAGGTTCCTTAGTGCATTTAAGTGTATGGTAAAGTTATTCGTTGTCGGTTTCCATAGTAGCAGTAATTATTCCTTGAATGAAGCTTTTGGCGAATTCTGTGTCATTTTTCTACGATTTTTAACTATTGTACCAACTATATCTCCTTTACTTATACACAGTCTAGGTATAAAATTAGGTACCTCCACTTTTTCGGCATAAATTATCGATACCTGAGTTTAAAATGCATTTTTTAAAATGAAAAAATATGCTTGAATATTTCATTTTAGTTTTACTTGAAAGTTGAATCATTAAATTTATTATTTCCATTAAGTAAACAATTCTGGTATATTTCAGATAGAAACTATATACATTGGAATGTCAAATTTAATTTTAAATTTTTAAATTTTCAAAAAACCCGCCATTTTCTCAATTTTAAGAAATTTGTAAACAAACACAAATTTATCGATTTTAAAAATATTTAAAAAAATTTCTGACACGTCATTTTAGTAAAATTAGAAAATTTAATGTTAAATTAATCTGATTTAAAAAAAATATTACTTAATTATAGCATAAAAAAGAAATATACAACGAATTATTAACGATTGGTACCGTAATTTTGATCCCGATACTTGATCCACGTGTTGATTGACAAGTGATGACAGCTACGACGGATGACCATAAATGAAAATTACTAGCAATCTGAGTGAACCCTTTTATTTTTAGTTTTACTGTTATGTCTATTTATTAGAATAAAGGGACAAAACTCTTTTTATAATAATGGCAATTTCAGTCTACCGTACATGGAAATAAGGAATGTATTAAGTAGAAAAATACAACATAAAAAATTATTTGAAAAAAAAGTGGAATCACTAAATTTATTAAACTTGGCAATTTTGAACTCGTAAATTTTGTTTCTACTTAATTACTAATTATCAAAAGGAAATAAGCTAATACAGAGTTTTGCACGATTTTTAAACTATTATAAATTATTATAATCAAAATGTAAAACAAATAAAAAATTCTTGTAAAATTTAATTATTCATCAGAAAAAATTTATTTCTTCAGGCAATAATGACCTTAATATTACTTATTTACAAAAGCAATTAAAAGCTTTTCTAATTAAGTAATATCATAGTTTTATTGGATTCATTATTTTTCTATTCAAAGCTCATTTTACAAAAGTTGGAACAAATTAGAAAAAAAAAAGTAGGTGATTTACCATCTCCAATGACTCTTACTTTAAACAAAAAAAAATTGTAAGGAAATAAAAAGAATTGAAAAAAATTTCGGGAAAATAAGTAAGTGGGGTGTAACATATTAAAAAAAAAAATATTTTTTACTAAAATTTACTAAAAAGAAATATTTCAAAAATAATTTCATTCATTGGTGAAATAAGTCCTGAAAATTTCATTAAAATCGGACAATTACTTTAATTTTACAAGAATTTCCAAATCAATGGGTTTTCAACGGGAAAAAAGCGCAAAAAAAAACAATGTTATTTTTACAGCACCGCGATGATGTAAAAAAAAGAAAACTTTAACCAAAATTTCGAACGTGTTAAAAAATATTAAAAAATATCAAAAAATAATTAAAATACACTTTGGTCTTTCATCTTAATAATAACATAAGCGTTTTGACGATAAAAATTTATTTTCGGTAAGTTTGTGGCATTTGTTTATTACGCTATGCTGTTTTCCCGCGAAAAAGTGGAGGTACCTATATAAAATCCCTTTATACTCGACGCTTCCACCAATCAATTTTATCGAAGCATGCATGTTAGTACATTATTTACATTATTCGGTCTATTATCCTCATTTTTGTTGTCATATTTATCACAACGTTTCGGCCGTTGTACGCTCCAGCCTTGTTCAGGTGATTGGAATGTCGAACTGAACCCTTTATTTCGCTCGCTGGGGTAGACTGTTCTAGCAAAAGGAGATAACTGATAACTGATATCCATTAGACATGGAACGTGGAACTAGAACAGTCTAAATAAAGTGTTCAGTTCGACAGTCCAACCACACGAAGAAGGTCTTAGAGGCCGAAACGTTGTGATAAATATGGCAACAAAGATGAGGACAATAGTTCGAATAATGTAAACAGTGTACATAATACATCATCGCAGAAATATAGACAGATAATGTATGTTTTTACTTCGCAAGATAAACGAAGAGTTTGAAAATTTGATCAAAATATTTACTGTCCACCAACAAATGATTTAGATTCGAATACATAGAGCAATTCTATGTTCTCGTTGTTTTATGTGCCATGTCCTTTGAAGATGTGATCGATCATGGCGCTCCACAACATCTTATACTTTGTAGCATCATTTTCTGTTCTGCTAAACATTTACTCAAAATTAGGTTATTCGCTGTTTCCCTCTGTCCCTCTTTCCTTGAATATGCCTTGTGTGTCAGATTCTCCAAGCTCTCTTTCTTCATTATGGACCTCCAAATTTTAACTGGATTCTAAAAGCATTCGGATTGACACAGGGGCTTATATTGTAAATAAAATTAGATTTAAATTACTTTCTGTCAATATGTAAGTAAAATATTGGTGAATAAACTGCATCTTCGGAGACTTAGTTAATATTGATGTATTTCACCATGAATAAATACTTAGCCCGCGATATTAGCAAACAATTATATTAGGTTAGGAAGCAATTAAAATGACTAATTTATCAGCTTAACTACTAATCATAAGTGGCAATGAAGAATTAATTTGAAGTAAATTAACATATGACTGTTTTCAATGCAAAAGACTTGATAAAGTTTACAAGGTATTGCTTTGCGCTTGATGGAAGTTCTTGAAACGCATTGAAATACGAAATGCATATTTACACATCCAACTGTTGCAATGTGTCAATAAATGTTTTGTTGAAAAGTGCCCTGTACTTAAAAAGAAAAATCTTGTCCTCTTCTATGACAATGCAAAGCCAAATACAGAAAGAATAACAAAAAAAAAGTGTTATATAGGAATAAAGCGTCGCTGCCAACACTTGGGTTTGAACACAGATCACCAGAGAGCAAACACAGGTGATCCCATTTTGATTAAGTATATCACGCGAGGGTAAAGGAAATGTATATATGGGAATTAGCGTGGCGTCTAATTGATCAATATTTCTATTCTATCCTCTATTACTATACAGTTCACTCTTTCTACACTAGTCTCTATTTCTATACTATTCACTGTACTATTTCTCTATACTGATCACTATTCGGATTACTATTTATTAAATTTTTTCTATTTCAAATTGATGGAGACGAGTGTAATGCCGCTTTGAACCGAAACACCTCTTGTCACAGTTGACTAGTTTGTATAATATAGTCGGGGTGTGAAAACAATCTCGAAGCTCGCTACTCAATAAAGTGTTGTGTTAACCTGAGCAGAAACGTTACAGAAATTTATGAAATGCACCAAACTCCTTCTGGATTAAGTTGTATGAGTGGTTATTTGTTTTCTATTGGCGTGAGATGTCAAGGGCGGTAAAGAGGAGGTGAGAGACGATGAGATGTGGAAGTGAGAGGAACATCAGAACGGAGCTGGTTGAAAAAATTCGCAATTTTCTAGGTGGAGACCGTCTTGCGTCTATAAAGACAATAAGAAATACAGTTTGGAGTTGTGGCAACCGTACACAGAATTATTCATGAAGATCTGAGTATGTGCAGACTTTGTGCAAAGTTTGTTCCCAGGGTGTTCAGTGACGAACAGAAGGAAAGACTCGTTGGCAAACAATTACTTGACAGAGATAGGGGCATCAAAACTGTCCCTCGCCGTCCCAACTGTCTATAACTTGCTCCCTTGTTCCCCAAGCTGAAGAAGAATCTCAGAGACAGTTGTTCTGAACATATTGAGAAAACGAAGGAGACTATGACAAGGGTCCTGGACACCTTCAAATTAAATGACTTCCATGGAGCATTCACAAAGTGAGTGGATGGCAACACCAAGTGAAGTCAGAGAATCCTACTTTGAAGGAGATTGGAGTTTTGAAATTATTAAATGTCTCTCCTAAAAAAATCTCAAAATTTCTAGAATGCATTTCGTGTACACACGCACACGCATACATACACACACATATATATATATATATATATATATATATATATATATATATATATATATATATATATATGATATGAATATAGTTTTATATTTATGTGTTAAAGTGCTCAATATCAGGGATAGAGCGTATGAATTCAACATGAAAGTCTGTTTCATACTAAACGCAATGGTCAGCCGATATATACATATGTGTGTATGTGTGTGTGTGTATGTGTGTGTGTGTAAATAATATATTTTTCTGTTTATGCGTTGTTTTTAATAGATACAGTTTATTTAAGTAAATGCTTTGTTTTTAAGTAAACAGTATTACATTTACCGGCCTGAATGTGAATGTAATTAATACTCTTTATTAAAAAAAAAACAGAATTGTATCCGTTAAAAGTAACGTATGAACAGAAAATATATTAAATAATTGTCAAACTTAATCCATTTCATAATATATATATATATATATATATATATATATATATATATATATATATATATATATATATATATATATATAAAGAATTATTTAGTTACTTAATTGAAATGTAATTTCAATGAAATACGTTGATTTTGTATTTCGTTGAATGCAGTGCTCAGTATCCTCAGAATAGAGCCGAATATGGATTAATGTTACTTTTTCTTAGTTTATTAAAAACGTGAGAAGAATACACGTAACTAAAAGTTTCACGGCAAAATCGAGAACGCGATACAATCTGCCTTTGCTTTGATTGAGTCCTTTGTCAGAATGTATTTGTCAAATACAGGTGGCAAAATGGAACGGACTTCATTCCAAGCGTCTGACAATCAGTTTACCCAAAGTACAAATTGATTATTGCGCCTGCTTCACTTCTGTGAAACCTTTAATTACGCGTTTGTTTGTCACGTTTTTTATAAGGTCTAAAAGAAAAAAAGGAACTTTACACTATGTATTTTTTTAAACGTGTTTGAATTATATCAAACAAGTTCTGTCTATCCAAGTTTTTGTTAACTTTTATTATTGTTTCTTTTTATTTACACTATTCGTAGTGTGTTTCTTTAGTTGATAGGAATTTCGAACCGAACCTTTTATTTCGTCCACCAGGGAATATTCTAGTTCCACGTGCCATGCATCTTCTCAATATCAGTTATCTCTCTTTTAATTTAACTTTCCCCGTATTTTATTCACCTCAGCTGTAGGCAGGGATTGAGCTCACAGCTCTTTGAGTCAAGTCTTTGAGGACATCAGTGTATGAGTTTTGGGGACTTTTAAACGTAATGTCTCAGAAACCAATTTTTACCATATAACAAATGTGTTATTGATTTTCTCTGGCACTGCGCATTCTGCTTCTCATATTGTATTCATTTCTATGCTTGGTCGGCTTAAGAGATTTTTGTAGCCTAACATATGCGCTGATTCCTTAAGTTTTCGTATTTTCCAGTGATGTTCTCTGTCTATTATTTCAATTTTATCCCACAAATTTGTAATATGAGCTATGGACTAGAACAATCTACCCCGGTGGACGAAATAAAATGTTCAGTTCGAAATTTCAAACACCTGAAGAAGCCTGAGCGTACAATGGTTGAAATATCGTAAATATGCCAATGTAGATAGTTGAAATAATTAAAATACCTCATCTCAGAGATATAGACAGATTTTATTTCTTTTATAAGCACTTCATAATCATAATCATTATTATTATTATTATATCTTTCCGACATATTTTTGTTGTTACTTTAAATCTCAACCAACTATGTAAATATACAGTTCATCATCCTAATTGTGTTTTACCCTCACTTCGTTAGTTAGCACGGCCGTTACGCCAAGCCAATATCTCATAAATAATGTACTATTCTGCATTTTGATCGCGTGGAAAAAGGGAATAGACATTACTTGGCTTCACTGCGGAAATGAAAAGAAAGAAGTGGAAAGAGAGAATTAGATTAAGCTGATGAGAACAGGTACTACACTATGGTCTCAACCAACCAAAAGTCTTAGAGGAGATGGCGACTCCGATAAAAGCGGAATTTTCAGTGTCAAACGACGTAAACCGAGTAAGCAATCGCCAAACATTCAATAACCATAAATTAAATGAAATAACATCGTCTGCTTAATTATTTTGAAATTATTAAATGTTCGTAAGACGGGGATTTGGCTAGAAAGAAAGAAAGAAAGAAAGAAAGAAAGAAAGAAAGAAAGAAAGAAAGAAAGAAAGAAAGAAAGAAAGGAAGAAAGTAAAAGTGTTTAACAGCCGTTTCAGCGAAATGGAAAATTTGTCAATTTTAAACCTTTACCCACTTACTTCTTAAAATAACGACCATCATTCATATTTATGATTGCCATTGCAATATGTTGTTGGCGTTGTTAACCTCAAATATTTAATGATGTGACAAGGGGATTTCTATGGATATTTTATTATCGTAGAACTCACCATGAGTTTATTCAGTCATTAACTGAAGAATTAATATTCATCAGAAATTTATAATAGGAAAACCGCGAGATTTTCATGGGTTAAAACAAAGAAAAGGTATCCACAATTATAATTAAAGGTTAACGCAAAAGTTCCCAGCAATTATTTGACAAAATTCTTCATTTATATAAATGGACAGCATTATTATTATTCAGTCAACAGAAATTTTTTCTTCCTGTCAATTTAGACTACCGTTCAGCAAAACTGTGTATTCGATTGATACAAATATTTGCAGTAATGGTAATATTAGCCGTTTCCCTATAAGGAAACATTTGGCATTCATTGACCGATTAGCCAGTATTGTTTTCAGTTAAAACTTATAAAATCTTTCTCTTAATCCTTATATAAGATAGATAGATAGATAGATAGATAGATAGATAGATAGATAGATAGTGTGTCAGAGAGAGAGAGAGAGAGAGAAAGATAAAGTACAGCCTCAGAAAGATAGAGATAGAGAGAGAAAAAACTGTCTGGGATAGATAGATAGATAGATAGATAGATAGATAGATAGATAGAGAGAGAGAGAGAGAAAACTGTCTGGGATAGATAGATAGATAGATAGATAGATAGATAGATAGATAGATAGATAGATAGAGAGAGAGAGACAGACAGACAGAAATAAAGAACAGTTTGAGATAGAGAGAAAGGTGGAGAAATAAAGAACAGTCATAGATAGATAGATAGATAGATAGATAGATATGAATAGGAATAGACGAGATAGATAGATAGATAGATAGAGAGAGAGAGAGAGAGAGAGAGAGAGAGAGACAAAAAAAACTTAGAAAGAAAGAAAGAAGTGTTTAACGTGTGTTCCAGAGAAATGGAAAAAGTTGATAAATTGATATTTTTTTCATTTGTATCCCCTTCTTAAAATAACGACCATCATTCATATTTATGATTGCCATTGCAATATTTTGTTGGCGTTGTTAACCTCAAATATTTAATGATGCGACAAGGGGATTTCTATGGATATTTTATTATCGTAGAACTCACCATGAGCTTATTCAATCATTAACTTAAGAGTTAAGAAATCATATTCATCACAAATTTTAAACAGGAAAACCGTGAAATGTTCACGGGATTTTTGTTATAATTTTATTATTAGTCATTCCTTCATTGTCATCACAACATACTGGAATGATATACTTGTTATTATTTACTATTATTTTAGGAATCCTTTTATTCCATCTTTTTATTGTTGCTTTCCTTATCTTGATTTATTTATTTATCTCTTGCTTTACTTCGATGAATTTTGCTACGGTTAGTGCAAACAGCTTGAACCTGGAAACAGGAACTTGAAATCATTATCAACACCTCGGGTACCTGCCTTCCATTGACGTCGCCTTAAGCACTTCGATCAGCACCATTAAAGCCACGGCATGTAAACCACTGGTTTAAGGCTGATCTTGGTCACGTTCACATTTTTTTTTAAAACTTCACCAGTGTTGGTGTTGGGGTTAAACGTTGCTTCTGCAACGGACTTGGGAAGACTGAATCACCTCTAAACCACTAGCAACACCAAGGCCTTCCTTCGCTAAGCCATGTTGATGATAATGAAATAAGAAAAACAAGGCGTGTTTATTTTCATTGCATAACAAAGACAATAAGAAAAAAAAATGAAATCCTAAAAATCCTTAGAAACTGCAGCTGGGAACAATTGAACAGAACTGTTATTAAGAAACAAAGTTGACTTCTTTTCTTTTGGCTGCTCTACATTTTATCACTTACGTCAGATTTGTTTTTGATGCTTTTATATTTGGTGTTTTTATCTGTCGGATATCGATGAACAAATGAACACAAAAACAAGTTGTGACTCAAATCCACTCTAGTTCTCAATTGGAACTCGTACGCATGATCTATCGCTAAAGAGATTTGAAAAAATGGTTGATACCTTGTACCGCTACAGAAAGTACATGATTTCTTCTGCCATGTCTTTTTACAAGAGTCAGACCAAACCAAAAGTTGAGTGAGTATTGGTGTCATATCTGGTCTGGAGCTATCTAAGTTCAAAAACGTTTACATGGCTTTATGGGCAATTAATTATCTTCCACCCTACAACCCCTTTCCCCATAGTCGACACATTGCAAGCTTATCACTTCTCTATCAATATTTCAACGGCAAATATTTAGACAAGCTAGATCACTTAATTTCACCAGTTCAGACTTTTACAATTACGACACGCATTGCCACGTACAGTGTCGAATCATCTTAATTCTCTTCATATTTTATTGGTAAGAAAGAGGTTCCCATTTTTTCTCAAGAACGTTACTTTGTGGAACAGATTCCAGAGACGATGTTTCCCCTCTCGCTACAATTTTAACCATTTCAAGTCTAGAGTCAACTGTTATCTATCCTAAATATATTCATAATCTACAACTCTTACCTCGATAAAATAATTTTACTCATTAAACGTCTAGGTTGAACGGCTCTTGGCCCATGCATTAAGTAAAAAAATTAGTTTTAAACGCGTATGATCTTCCTTAGTAAAAATCGACAGTTCTTTAAGATACTGACAACGTTACCTTCAACGAAAAGTTACAAAAACCAAGAAACCTTATACTTAATCATTGTTTATTTATGCATGACAGAGTGTGTGAGTAAACAAGTGAGAACAAAAGGAAACAAAAAACATTTTAATAAACGCTATTTTCCTCATTGAATTAGGCGTGTCAGAAAGATAATCGGGTCGCATGTGGCCTGCAGGCCGCAGTTTGTACATGACTTGTCTAAACTTATGCGGGACTTCAATTAGCTCAGTGATATAAAAACTGACCGCTTAACTAAAGATAGACGTATACCATTTTTTAAATTATTGTACTAAACAAAACATTTCATTGAGTGCCGATTGAGAATTTACCAGAGAAGCAAGATTTCTAGCACCAGTCTACAACAGACGGTTAGTTAATTGCCGGCTTTTATGGCGTATAATAAAGTCGCGTTCATATTTCATATGGAGTTAGGCTAGATATAATTGCTATTCATCTGCAGTATTTGGGGAAACCTTAGCCTACCAGACATCTAATATTTGCATATAACTTTCGAGAGATATTTACAAGCCATTGTTTGGGATGGTAAAAATGAGAGCTCTTATATGCAATTAGATGCTTCAAATTAAACCTTTCAAACAGCAGTCCCTGTTCCGAAAATAGAGGATTTTGATTGTTGTACTACTGTGAAAAAGATCTCAAGGGTTTTATTTCTTAATGCTAGTCTCAGACATTAAGAACCAATTCATTATATTGGTTCGTCAGGACAAGTTTTACGCTTTTAGTTTTGATTTTACCTAAGGAGATAAACAATTACATTTGTCCACGGGTTTAATTCGCCAATATTCGTTGTCAAGCGTCGTCAAACAATGTCTGGTGTGCAAATCTTGTAAGCTGTTGATAGTTTGTTTTTTATTGGGTACTGAATTTTTTGACCCTTAATGATAAATTTTGACCGTCAACTTTAGAAATTGATATAAATTATATATTAGGAAATTATCGTGTGTTTTTATCTGAGAGATACTTAAGGGGAATTTGTTAAGACAGAGATGCGTTAGTGGTAAGTGATACTTTTATATGTGATCTAGCTGTGGTTTCGGATACTTTTTAGCTTATTTTTTAAATTGAAGTTTATACACACATACATGCATTTTGGTCTAAGAACAGTTTTTTTTTATCCTTGGGCCCTGAGCTTTCTCCTGCACCCCCGACCAATTCATTTACAAAAGCAGATCTGGACCGAACCAGACATCTTGACCGGTCCGTCCATCCATCCAGAGAAAAGACACGGGAAAAGAAACTCCCTTCCACGCAGCCAGCCGCAAGCCAACAGACTTATCACGGTTGATATTGGTACCTGTCACCGTCGCGTACCCTCTGATTTCTTTGATCTGCTCGACACAAGAACCGAAACGTCGTTGTCAGAATAGGCGGAGTGTCTGACCGAGGTGGTAGCAGCAAGTAACGAAATTCCACGAAGGATCGAATTCGCCTTTAACTTGCGAAGGAATTGTTCCAACGCAAGAACACAGAGCAAAGGCGAGATCGGAAAATCTTGACGAATAGAGCAAGTCAATACAAAAGGCTCCTCTCGAAACGATCACTTACACCAGCGCACCGGGAGACACATCCAGGTGCGAATGCACGGTCTCAAACCGGCCGCTAAAACCTCCAGTAATCAATGGTCAACCCTATCGAAAGCCTTAGACTGATTTAAATTGATCAGCGCGGCTTCACTGCTTGATCGATGATGAAGAGGACTATATGAAGTTTGTCCTGAATAGTCCTGCCCTTCACAGAAAAAGTCTGTTAGGAGTCAATCAGTCTAGAGAGGACAGTCTGCAAACGGTTGGCTAAGATCTTGGCTAAAATCTTTAACACTGTGTTTAACATCGTTAATGACCGAAAGTTACGTATCGCATCCCCACCGTTGTTGCCCTTGCGTAGCAACTTGACCACATCCCTGGTGAAGCATTGAAGTATAAATCCCTGCATCATCCATTTGTTGTAAATCAGTACCAGCAAAGGAAGAAAAACAGGTGACTGCCTCAAGTTCCTAGGGTAGACCATCTAATATCAGAGCTTTGTCCCGGCCAACCTGCTTCAGCACTTCCCAGTTAACTGACTGTGATGGGACCCTCCACTAAGGCGCTTCAGCCGCCTCGAGGCGAGGAAAATCAGCCAAATAGTGGCTGAAATAAGCAGTTCCCAGATCGGGATCCCTGGTGAAGAGATGCTAAAAGTAGTTACGAAAAGCCTCACACATACCCGCGTTTGTAGTCACGGTCCGAATATCCGGGAACAAGACGCACGCCACATGTCGATAAGATGCATTCCGAACTTACTCTGTACGCAATTCAGCGGTCATATTCGTTGTCTCGAAAGACATTCTTTTTAACCTAGCCCTAACTACCAGAGCTTGATCCTTCTTGATAAGCAAGGATGTCAACTCTATCCTAGCTAAGGCTACTTCCCCATTATTACGGAATTTAATCGCCCGATCAACTTTTTCCTTGCATGCCGTTTGCGCAGCTAATCTATCTAGATAGAGCCAACGACTATACTCAACAGCAAACGCCTAATTTTGAATTTTAATTTGTCCCACCACATATTCCTAACCACCCCGTCAGTTCCTGCTGTAGCATTAGTAGCAACTGGTCCCGGAAATCTTGTTCACCAAATAATGATGAGATCAATTTCTATTAGCCAGCCGTCATAACCTTAGGCTAATCTAAGTTTGCACGAACCCGGACGAACCTATGATTCGAGGAAACTATATAATGAAAATTTGGACACCCTAAGAGTCCTATATCGATTCACTTAACTAAGACTCGGTCGGTGTAGCTAGAACGCACCGCCGTAGCTGAGCCGCTCCTATTCGTCCATGTCCACGCTACCTCCCGGGAATGTTCATTACGGTACTTATCGACAAGATCAAACTTGTCCATAAAGTCTTGAAATGGTTTCATATCCCGGTTATTAGTACCCGATCTTGTCCCTATACGATGTTCGGCGTCAAGGATGGGCATTCCAATAGCCCGGTAAAACTACTCGATGAGAAGTCGTCAAAAACAGCTCGATCCGCCGAAACAAATCAGGCCTCTCAGCATGATCATTAGGCGTATAAAATCCAGTGAGATGAAGTGCTTCATAATAACATCCAACATGCAACTTCTCTTTTTTCCTTCGCTTCATATTTCAATTCATATTTTCACCTTAACTATTCTAACGTTTTTAACTCTTCTATTTCTCCAATTCTACAGGGGTTCTACAGGGACTCTTTGTAATCCTAATTTCATGCTACCAGTGTCACAATTTATGTCACGTTCATCCCTTCCCTATTTCTGTCATTTACTTGTAAATGACACTCCCACACAAAAAAAATGAATTATAATGAAATCGTTTCTCCATTAAACATGCAGTGGAATTAACAAAGTCTTCCATCTTCTTTGTCATCCATGAACATGCACATTTACATTGGAGTTCGCACCACCGCTTACAATTTAATCCCTTGATCGTTTTTTATGGATCCTTTTTTGGTCGACTTTTCTTTCTCGACAGTATGGTATGTTGGTTTACCTTTTACAGATATCGATTCTGCTTACTGTTCTCCTGACGCATTCAATTCGGCCTCCTTCTCGTATCATTCAATCTTTTGGGGTAAGGAAAACTAAATGGCATCCCATTCTCGATTTGATGCTATCTCGCCAATATCTGTGTATTATTCGATTTCCCCCTAGGCTTTTTCAGCTTCCATATTACTGTCAGTATGGCAACAATAACTATTAACATACCTAATATAGCGAATCAGATCATTATGATCCCCGAATTATCTCTCCTTATTCCATTTCCTTTTCTAATGGCACTCAATTTGTCTTTCAGTTATTCAAAACTAATTTTCTCTACCTGCCTTAATAACTTCGGCATTTTCTTTTAATGAAACTTCCGGTAATTTCTTTACTACTGGTTCTCATAGTCTTTTAATGTAATGAACCTTTCTCCTCATATTTCTCCTTGCCCTGATAACATGGGGGAAGGGTGATTGATACTCCAAATGCCGAACATCCTAGGAGTAACTCTGTCAAATCGAAGGGTCCTACACAAACTCTAGATAGATCTATCTGGCTCTTGGTTGCCACTGACCAAATCTCATCAGATATACTGATAGCTTGTGGTAACACCGCATTTGCCAAAACCTCTACTCGACAATTTTCCTTAATCCCCTTTTTGCCGCCCCTAAACAATGTAAGCACACACAATCTGTAATTGAACGTCATATAAATGGGACTGACTGAAGTACACGTTCCTAAAGCATCGGCTTCATATTTCCTTGCTTCAGCAACATAGCTTCCGTTCTTGTTGAATTTAAAGCTATATATTCTGCCCCAATTTGATACTTTGCAACCACATCCGATCCCTGTCCCTTGATGGGTTAAGTTTATCACCTGATATATCTCAAAATCTTTCTGTGTCTAACAATGGTAGGGCCATTTAAACTAACAATTTATCTTCTAGTAAAGTAACACAAATTAATGCCTTGTATTGGGACATTATAATGGGTCACTGGTAGTAGTTAAAAGGAATGTGACATTATTGTGATACTGGTAGTATGGAAATAAGATTAAATGGTTTCATGTGTAAACCCCGTATAAAATTAAAGCATTGGAAGGGTTAAAAACGTAAGGTGAAAAACGTGAATTTAAACATGAAGCGAAGGTTAAAAAGAGAAGTTTTTTCTGATAAACTGAAAAAGCAAATAAGTTGTTATGAGTCTACGAAAGCCGGAATATAAAACAGTAGAAAAATTCTATGTCGCAGGGAATATTTCGGACGCATTGTTAAAAGGACCAACAAAGAAATTACCGATTTCAAATAAATAATTTTGTTTTGAAAAGTTGAATGTTTGGTATTTAAAGATCATTGTCGGCCTGGGAGCGAATTTAAGTAAAGCCAGTGGGATTTGAAATTGGTTCGGATTTAGAAATCGACAAACGGGGAGAATTCTTTGCCGACTTGAAATAGTTTTTTTTTAAACGCACAAATATTTGTGGACGAGAGTGTAATGATAAAATTACGCAGGTATAGGCTTTAATAAAGTTTTATTCAACTTAGAATGCAAGGTTCGCGTATAGTGTCCTTTTATATTCCCAGTAAACAGAAATATCTCTCTCAAGGAGGAGAGTAACAAAACAAGGGGAGTCCACTGTTGATTATTCATAACAGAGGGATTGTTATTTGGGGAAAAGAATTTTAAAACAAGGTTTATTGTGTTAAAATATCAGACCGCTTTGTTTTACGATCGATGTCATGCCTCTAGGGTTGGAGAAAAGTTTAATTAAGGAATACGTAATGAGCTTTGCAGGGAAGTGAGAGTTGGAGGAAATACATATAAACCGAACGCTCGGTTGAAGCCAGGAGTAGCAGTTGCAACTGAAGCGAGAAGCGGCCAGAGGCCACGAAAAGCCAGCAGAGGGCGCCAGAGCACGGTGGTAGTCGGGAGAGACCGGAAGAAGCCACGCGACCTGCTCCCGAGAAGAATTACTGGTGTTGAGCCATGACGATGAGATTTCCCGACGACCTAAAATCTCGTGTGAATGTTTAACCGGTTCAAAATTTTAGGAGCAATAGATACAGTTTCACAATAGAGAGTCGAATAGGAAAGATTAATTTTGTTGTATTCTACGATTATACCCATTTAAAATTAACCCAGCGGCCTTCTTCGTTACATGCTATGATCTTTGTAATTTTATCAGCAGAAGCATTTTTGTCCTTTTTCATAACACGGTTCCGCCAAATCGATTCAGCGCTTTAAGTACGGACGAAAATTCGATCTTCACTACACTCTGAAAGAACATGACGTGGACAGAACAGATGAAGGAACGAAGATAACCATCAATTGTTCGGCGCCAGTGCTGACCAGCGTGGGAACAATCCAGGATTGGACGTGTTATAGCAGTATCTCCATGACTCTTCAATGGGGTCCACTGGCAACCTCAAATGGTGAGGTAACTGGGTTTTTATTTTCAACTGGAACTCACTCAAGTGACTTGGAGTCACTATACTCGGGGACAAATGTTCCAATGTCCATCTGAACTGTCACATGCTCTCACAAAATCATCATCCTTCCTTTCTTGTTCCTTAGTTAGGTTCCTTCCCAATCATCTACCTCAGCCAATTTGAGGTCGTGGGCATGAGCCCTTTAAAACTCGTTCCGCCATTTCGTCCTAGATCACAAAGCACATTGATCATATCAACTCTACTATTGTATAATAGGGTTCCTCGTCCAATTTTTCTTCCCTCCGGTGAATCTTGTAGAACACGGGATTGGCTAGTTTGTCGTATATTACTAAGAATTGCCACTTACATCTGGTAGGCCCTATCCTCTACTCCTGGCTATTTACGGATTCTGCCTCCAGCTATTTTGGGATTCTTGACTGCAAATCTGCGCATGTATTATCCCTACCAGCCAGGTACTCTGTTTTACAGTTGTACCCGCTCAACTTCAGTGCCAACTACTAGTTATTTTTGTTAGTCCATTTAGCTTCCACCAAGTATTGGAGTGACTTGTGGTAATTTGGAATTACTACTGGACGAAGCTACTTAACCTCTGTAAGTCAATCGCTATGGCCATAGAGTTATTGGCCACTTATTGTCACAATTTTTGCATATCATTTATCAACCCATTTATACTTCATCTGTTCTCCACCATTTCTAATCTCGTCACATTCAGTATCGATATCTTTCTTTTCTGTCACGTGGATTCAAATTCTCTGATCATTTTCCATTCCTTTCAGCATTTTCCTTATAATTTTTAATTTCTTCTTCGGTCACTCTTCCGAATATAACGTTTAACGCCTTTCCAGTAATGGAGATTATTGCTCTTTTCCTTCTTGTCTGTAATAGTTCGATTCCTTCTAAATAATTTTTCATATCTTTCCATCGAGACTTCATTATGAAAATATCCAGATCCAGGGAGAACAGTAATTTAAGCTATTGTTCCTTTCTGATATAATTCTCCACCACCTTCATTCTGAATATCCTCAGCTTAAGTAGTTAACTTCCAAAGTTATTTAACAGCAGTTCATAAGGGTTCAAATCTATCACGAAAGTTACTAACTATTTTGATAACGTCACTTCATTCGTTTTTTTCTGAAAATCGTATTTTGCCCGTGTCTCCAAGCCCCTACCGCCACCGGCATTACCAGTACTATCAGCTTCGTCATGCCAACAACTGCAACAAAAATTCCTTTGTTTTATTTTATGACCATTCAATGCTTTCACATTTTCATATTTAATTATTCTCTTCCCACGAGTTCTTCCATATTATTTTTTGCCAATTTCAACTTATTCTTGTTGCTGATCAAATTCCAGTAGGTTTGATTGATCTCAGTCAGGTGTGTAGCGCTTTCGACCAGAGATCATGTCTCACCGATAATACCGCTGGACATAGACGGGCCTTTGGGCAGACCAACAACAGCATGAATAAGTAAATTTGCCCGGCCCTCATGACGCGCTATCCACACCTGCGTCCTCTCCAACCAACTCCTATTGTTAATTACTGGATGAGCTTTTCTAATGAACCTGACGTCGTTCCGTGCCGATATCGTACCCACCCATCCCATCGTTTTCACCTGTATTTCTCTTTATTGGGATACAAAGTTTCCCGCTCCTCACAGTCTCAGCTTAAGGGGCAACTCTGGCTCAACCTCTTCCCTTAAACGTTTTTGGAGTTGGGAGAGAGGTATTTAATCCTCCTTTTCCCAATCATTTAGATCCTTCTCCTCCTCCTCTTCAGGAGTTTTCGAATCAGAACTCCGGACTTGGGTCCTTTGCTTTCCTCTGATACATTGGCGGTTTTCTCGCTTTACTTATAATTCTTTCTACTCGCTGTTAACTTATTTCTTTTCTTTCTTCCTCCTCAGAGTCTTCATATGTTCCCATTTCCTCTAGCTCCACGAGGGTTGCGTTCCTCATCCGTCATTTCTTGTTCCTAAATCATCTACCTCAGCCAATTTGAGATCGTGGGCATGAGCCCTTCTAACTCGTCCCGACATTTGGTCCCAAGTCAGAAAGGACACTGATCCTGTCTTCTCTATTATTCTATAATAGGGTTCCCACCTCTCGTCCAATTTTCTTTCCCTCAGGTGAATCATGTAGAACACGGAATCTCCAACCACTAACTTTACCCACTTTTTCCCTTTGTTCGCTCTCTCATTCCTCTTCTTTTGTGCCCCATTATCCCCCTTCTGGCCTGGGTAAACAAGTTATGTTCTATTATCAGTCTGTGGTGGTCTTTCTACATTTACCTTCTGCGGAGGTTAACAGGTTATCTACTGGCAAAACCACATCTCTCCCGAAAAGCATATAGTATGTCGAGGTCTCATTCGTGGTAAGCCTCATTGCCGCCAAGGCCTGTGTCATATACAGGTTACAATTCTTGGTGTTTATCCTTTGCCAATTTAGCTAATATATCACCCAAGGTCCTATGAAATCATTCTAATTTCGTATTACTTTGTGGATGGTATGGGGAAGTACTGTACTGTATTCAGGCTCGCCAAGGCTTTGGTCATTATCTTATTTAACATTCTCTAGTCTGTTGTCTTTAATCAGTTGTACTGGGGCCCCATAGCGAGGAAATACCCCTGTTAGTACCAAGTCAGACACTGTTTGGGCTCTCTCTTAACAAGTATCGCGTATGCCTCAGGTTAACCTGTCATCTACAAAGTTCACGGTGTAAAGATTTCACCTCGGGCTGTCCCCATACAGTCCTGATACATCCATACTCACTTTCTTAAAGGGGAAGCTGTGGACATCTGTCTTCAACTATGGAGCCGTTTCCTGCCTTCTCCTCTGTGCCTTACATGCATCTCTGTACGTAGTTGCTGACCTCATATAGCCCAGGTCAATAATAGGTTCTCCTTATCTGATTACAGTTTTTATTGATCCCCATATGACCCGGTTCTTCATGATATTGCCCCAATATTTCGGCTATCAGCCCTATAGGAACATACAATCTGGGCCTCACTTCTTCGTCTCTCTCCGAGAGGTAATATAGCATTTCGATATACACTGCATACTTAGAGGTATTATCTACCTCTATTTTTGCTCTGAGGACAGATATCTCAATGTTCTTCTGACCCTCTCTTATTGCTTCTTTCCAGTGAGGATCAGTCACAACTTCTGTGGTCTCTTCTGTCTGGTAGGCCCTATCCTCTACTCCTGGCTCTAACCTTACGGATTCTGCCTCTACTTGTTTTGGGATTCTTGACTGCAAATCTACGCATGTGTTATCCCTACCAGCCAGGTACTCTGTTTTACATCTGTACCCGCTCAACTTCACTGCCAACTACTAGATCTTTTTATTAGTCCATTTAGCTTCCAGCAAGTACTGGAGTGACTTGTGGTAAGTCTTTATAGTAAATACCCCCTTCAGGTAGTAATCTATGCAAGGCATACATAATGTCGTATCACTGGCTACCTCTGCTACATTTCAGATAGGCTATAGGATGGGAAGTATACCTGGTACTTCCTATGGTACACTGGGAACTGGGCCATCCCTATTCAGGTATGGCTGGGTAAGGACTGCTCCAACACACTGATCACTAGCATCTGTGTAGAGTACCAGAAACTTGCTAAGGTTTGGATACGTTAATTAAGGAATCGCAGTCAGCTTCTCCTTCAGGCTGTCAAATGTTCTCTGACAGTCCTCTGTCCACTTAAAACAAGCATTCCTTTTTATCAATGCTATCATAGGAGTAGACAACCTAGAAATTGCTGGGATGAACCGTCGGTAATACCTTATGGCTCCTTATAAATACCTGCCTCACCGTGTTTTGGCTCCGGCATTCCTCTTATTACCTCTACTTTGTCCAGATCGGGCTTAAGCCCGTCCCCATTTGTGACAAATCCCAGATACTTTGTCTCCTCCTTCAGGAACTGACGCTTTGATAATTTCAACATCAATCCTTGTCTCCTTAACCGTCTTAACACCTGTCTCAAATGGACAAAGTGCTCCTTGAGTATCTTGCAGTACACGAAAATATCATCCAATGCCAATGCCTCCATTTTGAATTTCTATTGAAATCAACTGTTGGAAAATACCGAGAACATTGGCCAGGCCAAATGGTATGACCATAAACAGAAATAACCTCATATGACACGCAAACACGGTTTTTTCACAACTTGCCTCATCGAGGGCTACCTGCAAATAGGCTGACCTCAAGTCTATCGTTGAGAAATATTTAGCCTTTCCCAGAAGGACCAAAATGTCATCTATGAACGGAAGGAGCACTGCCAGTGGGTTTGAGACGGCATTTAGCTTTCTAAAATCGACACAGAATTCGTGCTTCTATCTTACTTGTTCCCCACTACTCTGAGGAAATTCAAGGAGACTCAGATCTCTTAATCATTCCTGATTCTAGCATGTCCTTACCCCCCCCCTCTATCCGTGGACTCTTATGGTTAGGTGTCCTATACGGTCTTAGTTTGATCGGCGGTATCGATCCGATTTTTTACTGAGTCTGTTCCAATTCTTTGACAGAGTTAGCCACCACGTCACGGTTGGCTCTCAATAATCGGCCTATCCTGGCCTTAAATTTCCCAGGGGATATTATTTCTTTCCTCTCCTAACTGATTCTGTTCCCTCTTCCTCAGCTTGTCATATCTCACCCGCTTTATTGACGTTATTGGTGGAGCTCTTCCTACCTTTTCCCCTTTCATCGTTTTTATCATCTTGTTGGCCAGATTGGAAAATATTATAGATACTCTAAATGCTGCTCCCATCACTGTTTCAAACAAAATCACTTTTTCTTCTTCAGGGTTTTATTTCTCTACAGGTGTTATTTGACAAATTGCTTTCCCCAATGTTCCTTTTGTTACCAGCCTACCTCTACCTGACACCGCCGTCCTAGTAGGTAACTTTATGTCAGTGTCAACCACTACTGATACTGGCTTATCAGCGGCCCTCCCCAATAGTGTCTCCTCAAGATTAACTATCAACACTGCAGCGTTAAACTTTATCTGGGCTTTATGCTGGCACAGCCAGACTTCACCCAGAATCATTTCTCCACAGATATCCGGGGTTACATACAATTTCTGTACATTATTCGTCCCTCTTATCTTCACAGGAGCCTCACCATTCCTACTGTAGACATTGTCTTCCCGTCTGCCTGGCTAATTTCGATATCAGGGCTTCTAACCAACCCCACAATCTCAAAATGTTTGTACTGATCCTCTCTTATTAGAGATACAGTCGCCTTCGTGTCTATTAAAGCCCTCATTGCTTTTCCCTTTATCACTGCCTCACAAGTAACTTCCTCCTCTTGGGTCAATAAGGAAAACGCCCTAGCTACCTTTTTCCTGGGGTAATGTCCGCTTGACTATCCGAACTTGGATACCGGCGTTAATAGCCCCCCATTATCTTTGTAGTACGGGATCCCCAACCTTCATTCATTGGTGTCCTCGGATAAATCTTCCGAGGTTTGCTATCCCTATTTCTAAAGGGACAATTTCTCCTCACGTGTCCTGGTTACCCGCAGAACCAGCACCTACTTCTGGTGCAGTTGGCAACGACATGCGGGACCTGATCACATGCCCAACATCGCCATTTTCCCTACCGATGATGTTTTCACTGAATATAAAGCCTGTATAGACTGTTATAATCTTTATTATTTCACTCATCTGATCAGCTCTGAAGGGGGTCGATTTGGTGAGGTCAGTATGATGTTTGAAAAACCCGAAACTGCCCAATGATCCTTTTCTAGAACATCACTGACGACGCCCTCTAGCGCTAAAAGAGCGTATATTCAAAGCAGAAAAAATACATTATGAACACTCCTACATGCTTACAGGCCTCTGCCCATCAAACGAACCCATGGGGATGTCGAAGTGCACATCTTTCTTTTGGGTCCTTTTTCACACACACATTATTTTTGTAATATATTATAGAATTACAGCAGTGTTTAATAATCTGCACCTGTTGAGATAGTTTGGTTTAGTTTATTTTGATTTACGGCATATCAACCTCAATGTTATTTAATGCCAACAAGATTTTTAGGATAGGTTCGTATGAACAGAATATGTACTCTTTGTAAAAATCAGTTTGTAGGAGATCAGGTTTCATTGATATATTTTTGTACAAAAGGGTTTTTTGTCGAGAATCAAATCTATTGCTGGCAAAATTTCTTTTCCAAAAATGTTTTGCTGGTATTTTTACTATATAAATCTAGCGTTTTGACCCCCAGTTTGTGGGTTAACTATTTGCCCATAGCTGGGACACTAACAGGTGCTACCACTCGGGTCAGGGTGAACCTGGAAACAACAGCAATTAAGAGGTAGTTCCAGTTTCCTCAAAACCTGTTGATCGGAAGCTTTGATGCTGGATGTAGTTTATCGTCATACCCAGGACGAGTTGATCCGAGATGGTCATATATTCCATGGAGAAGTTTATGGCTTTATCCAATGATATTGAAGGATAAACGTCCTTAATATTGTATTTTTAAGAATGTACATTCTCCTTGTTTTTTTTTTTTTATATTGTTGAACTACTTTATACATTCACCGATACATTGTCACTTAATAGATCTCCTAGAGGTGTCGCATATCTCCTTGATTATCATTTTTCTCACTTTTACCAGTTTTATCTTTGATAGGTTCAGTAGTCTATACTCGGGCCTGTTCTTGCTATATGCCTTGTGATCTTTTACGGTGAAGAACAACGCCATTGTTCAGTATTTTTGCGCTATGTCGTAATTTTTTTTTAAAAAAGATATTACAATTTCCATGGCCTCGCCATTAATGTTATTGTTACAATTGTTAGAAGCTTTCACAGGGACTTCAGTCAAATTAGTTTATCCTGAAACTGTTTATTTTTATCTTTCGAAACATTATCATGAACAGAAATCCCAACCGAAAATAAGATGGAGTATAATGAGGAAAAGTGTGAGCTATGCAGGGGGAGAGAATTTTTGCAAATTGTGCCAAGAGGAAAAGTTAGCAATTTTGATGTTCCCGAACCCAAGCACGTAATTGAATAAGAGATCGGGAAAATATTTTTGCATAGAAAACAAAATTTATTAACAAACATGAAACCCGGATGATATTCACATCTACAAGTCCTCCATATTGAAGACATAAATCACACGCTAGGCGAGATAAAAATTGTACTTGGCTTCAATTTTGAGTGTGAAATTTGAGTTACTTCTGTAATATTTTATTCATAATTTATCTTACGTTTTATAGGCACAATATATATATGCACGTTTCATCGAATATGACAGACAACGTGCTTTGATTTAGTTTTTTATACAATATCTCATATGAACTTATAATTTTTTCTTTTTGCAGGATAAATTATATAAAAACTGTCCATTTGTCCTTTCTTTCTGAAAGAAAAAAGTTATAAGATCACACGAGAAATTGTATTAAAAAACCAAATCAAAGCACCTTTTCTGTCATATTCAATGAAACGTGCATGAAAGAAGGATTGCTGCCTAAATATACACACGCGCGCGCGCGCACACACACACACACACACACACACACATATATATATATATATATATGTTCTATAGTTATTATATATAGGTATCGCACGCGCACACACACACACACATATAATGGACTCTCGCGTCGGTTTCGACGTATGAGGATCTGACAGCTTAATTGATTCAGTTATGAAATTTTGTGCGATAATCTTAAATGGCATTTAAGACCCACTAGTGATTTACAAAGGAGGCCACACATGGAGCAAGTGTGAGGATTGTGAAATGAGATAACTGTTAGATTGGCTGACCTTTTATATCTTGCTCTCACTTCTTGAAAATGATTCAGACAAGCAGATTGAAGATTGCTGAGTCCACTAAAACACGTTGATCTCCATTCTACCTTCAAAGCTAAGCGCTCAGGGGTGTTATGTGGTATATTAACTGCTGACAAGTTGCTTTTCAGCTTTTCTTTGTATCTTAGCCATGGGCGTTCTACATTCCTGTAGCCCTGATCTAACTGGCTGTACATTAGGATCTTGGGTGTATCCTGTCATCTATATACTTGTGGCCTGACGATTGCATCTAGCATGAAACAGACTATCGCCTCTAAGAGTTGACTTCTCTGTTCACTTTTATATATATATATATATATATATATATATATATATATATATATATATGTGTGTGTGTGTGTGTGTGTGTGTGTGGTAAATACCACCGTGTTCAGTGATAAGGCTTGGTACTTCTAATCACATGCGACTAAACCACGACGCAAACCAAATATATGTATTTATTGCATGCATTTATGATATCTCAAAATAAGGTGGGTAGATCAAGGACTTAATCATATCTGAAAAATGCCCATGGTTGCTTGTGTATAGGCAGAGATAAATAAAGGAATCGGCGTTGTGAGAAATAGTACCGAATACAGAATGTCTTTTTGTATGCGAGCCACCAGATTTGGAGGGACAAAAGTAATCTCAGATTTGACAATATAAAATGTCGTCCCACCTTTTGTCGCTGAAGTTCACATAAAACGACTGAGCTTCTTGACGTTCGCATTTGGTCAAATTTCATTATTTAATTAAAGTTTCGTTTCTGGATCACAGCAGTTAAACTCAACATCGTTCGAAAATTGCATTTACAAGGGGAAAGATATGATGCAGCTGTATTTTTAACTAGTATCCCTACACTGTATGGCTGGTGTAATGGATAACGAGTCGGAATGAGAAATCGGAAGCCGAGTTCAAATTCCAGTCGGGTTCGTTACAATCAATTACACAAATTGGAAAAGGTATGAATCCATTTCTCCTCCCGCCAGTCATAGGTTAAATATCAGGACTGAGTGGATCTTATAGTCTTGGTTGGCAACTAGTCTACCGAAGAAAGAAACGGTAATCTACTGTTGGAAAATCTTCTACGTAGTCAATCATGAATCAAAAGAGACATGATCGACCAACCGTGTATCACGTATGACACTTAACTGACTCACACTGTGATGGAAAACCAACAAAGCTTAGTAGTATCGCTATTACTGGAACATTCTGAGTTAGTGGTAATGATTTTTCAGCTTAAAAATCATGCATGTCCTCAAGGTCATGTGATGAAGGTATGTACCTAGGAAGTATAGCTGTACACAGTAGGACGCTCCAATAATAATTCTTATTTTCAAACATGAAAATTTTCACTGGTTGTATAAAAATACATCTGTATTTCAATAAGATTTTATTTTAAAGGTTTCTATATAATAAAAGATGCCTATATAACAAAAGAAGAACATTAGACAATTTTGCGTTCTTAGTGATGTCATCGAATCGAATTGTTTCCGCGTGTAAAAAAACATGGCGCTACTACAGAGTCGCTGGGACAAGAGTGGCCAGACTATGTGAGTTTCATGTAGACGAAGCAATCCCAATAAAAGGGGTGACTGGTATTTTTATCAATTTTAATATTTTTCAGTAGCTTTATCCTCGAATACTCGCAACCTAGATTAACGCGTGAAATGAAATTTTCTGAATATTCATTAATATCGGTGGTTATAATAAGAGCACTGGTAAAAAGGTTGCTGAAGACATTAGGCTTATAATACCCAGAAATTCATACACATACACAGATGTCCTAAAGGACACATGTCACAGTGGATAAAGGCTTTAGTTAGATTCAGTGACAGGACCCAAAGAGTGTGAGTTCAATACATGGTGAAGGCGGTGGAGAACTTGGAGAGGGGAATTAACAGGAGATAACTGATAACTGACATCCATTAGACATGGCACGTGGAACTAGAACAGTCTACCCCAGCGAGCGAAATAAAGGGTTTAATTCGACATTATAACCATCTAAATAAGGCCGGAGCGTACAACGGCCGAAACGTTGTGATAAATATGGCAACATATGATGAGTATGATAGTCCGAACAATGTACCTCATCTCAGAAATATAGACAGATACGGTAATAAGATTATCTTGGGTGGATTTTTCTTCAAAATAGGATAATCTTACAGGCCCGTTTGGTTGAAATCTGAAAGTACTCTATGAATTGTGTGTTGAAACATTTTCAGAGAGTAACTTCTAGGCGTGAAGTATAGTAAATGCACAGTCCAGGTGATGTGCATCACAGTTTCAAGCGATTTTTACTCCCCTACTTCTTATACTAATATGAACACGACGCAAATGAAAGAATTATATATGGTAAATCTCGTCTTTTCTGTCTGTCAAATGGAAAATGCCTTATTTAAAAAAATCGAAGATAAAAAGAACAATTGAATATGAAAGACACAAATGTAGAGAAGGGATAGCTGGTTAATCTTTTCGCTTATGCCTGTGTGTGGGTCTGTGTGTGTATGTGTACAAGAGAGAGAGAGAGAGAAGTTAGAAGGAGAGAGCGCCAAATATCACTTTGCTATCGAGATTCAATCATATGAAGAACTTTCTTTCTCCATAGTTTGGCTTACCACCCAGATATACAAAGACTCTTTTTCTGTGTTCCAGTCAGTGCTGGTCTTGTAGCAATTAGGTCTTCATAGCCACCACATGACTAAAAGCATTCAGTTTGATCTGGAATATTCCAGACATACATGTTCAAAAACGCAATTCTAACACTTTAATCTCTATCGTTAACGGAACTGAATACTTTAATGGAAATAAAAAAAAAAAAAACTTTCTCAGTGCTTCGTCCACCGCAAGGAAAGTTGGCTCCCTGAGCCGCGTCAGGAAGTTTTTCTCCCCGGTGTCGATCCTCCAGATCTACAAAACAATTCGCCCCTGCATGGATTATTGCTGCCATATATGGTCTGGTGCCCCTTCTGTTTGCCTCGGGGTTCTTGATAGGCTCCAGAGGCGGATATGCAATGTAGTTGGCCCTGCTCTGTCGTCTCGTCTACAGTCACTTTCTCACAGACGCGCCGTCGCCTCCCTCTGTCTGTTCTACAAGTACTTTCATGGCAATTGCTCCGAGGAGCTACATTCGCTGGTTCCCAGACGTCATGAGTTCAAGCCCCCTACGAGGCTGGCATCCCGCTCTCGCCCCTTCACTGTCGAAACTCCTAAATGTAGCCGTCTCTTCTATTCCAATAGCTTCATGTCTCGGACCTCTCGCCTGTGGAACTCCCTTCCCTATTCCTGTTTCCCTGTGAGCTATAATCTCCAGCTATTCAAGTGTAATGTCAATCGACATCTCCAGTTGCCTTGATCTATTCACTACCCTCATCCTTTCTTCTATCACTCCTATCTGATCTTGCTCTAAATTTTCTGTAACCCCTTGCATCCTAGTGGCTTCCCGCCTTGCTTGGGGTGAAATGCTTAAATAAAATGTCCTGAATTCGCAGTATCAAATGTTTTAATAAGAAATCTACATAAATAAATGCAAATTCACACTATTTTCACACTATTTCAACTTTACTTCTAGATGCCGTATCCTAACATATCATAATATTTTGGAATTAGGCGGACCCCGTGAGCAAATCCAGAAATTTTGTATTTCCAAATTTTCATTAATGCGATATTTTTTCGGTGACTTTTTTATGTGATTTTTTGCGACGGTTTTTTTTTTTTTTTTTTTTTTTTTTTTTTTTTTTGTACGCTAACAATTTTTATAACTTGGAAATAAATTTGGAAATAATTGCAATTAATTGCGAAGACCAGCGAAAGTCACACATGAAATAAAAATAATTCTACAGAAAGTAAGGGCCTGCGCACCTCAAATAGTCTTTAAAAGTGGCAGCAGAAGAATTGTCGTTGAACTTTTAAAAGATAAGCTTAAATAGTAATGCAATACTCAAATGCGGCGATAAATTTTGAGTTCTTTTGTAGTTTATTGTTGCCTATAGCATACGGCCCGGCGAAAAAGAAATCTCCGTCAACAGATGGCCATATTGCGATAAAAAAGAGCCAAGCCTGCAGTGAGGAAAAGAAAGTCCAGGACAAATGAAAACCCAGATCAAAAAGCTGACATGAGAGCCTTCCAATGCTGAGAATATGCGAAGAATTAGGGGCTCTTAAACTCCTGAACAAGCCGAATGCCCAATCAAGAACCCTCCGATGGTGCTAGCTTAATTGTGCCAAATATTTCGCTAGTGCCAAATATTTCGCTTTTAAATTCCTTTCGTCTGAGTATCTGTTTTTATTTTTAGAGTTTACTGAAATGTTGTCTGTGCCATGAAATTAGGTACTTCTTAAGGCTAATGCGTTATTCGATTTCTTAAAAAAAACTGACGTCAACCTTTAAACGAAAGCACATCATAGATCAATGATTTCTTGGCTTAAAGCCATTGATCGAAAGAGACACGAGTATACTAAACTCTATTTATCATACGGAAGAGTAAGAATATGTACCTAAACATATCATCTTCGAATATTGGAATCGACAATTTGTGTTCAAATTTCGATTTATCTTTTTCATTCACTCACCCACCAATTTCATTAAAGAAAAAAACATGTTTATCATTTCTCTATCCAGCTTTCGGTTAAGCATCAGGAGAGTATAGGCTTGAAAGTTTTGGGCGACAACAAGTCTAAGAGAAGGACTGCTTTAAATTAAAAAAGACACACACGCACACACGGAGAAATTATCCCACTAAATTTCTGAATAAGTTTTGGGGAAGCAGTAGATAATAATAGGCTCTGTGGAGAACTATGATAGACTACACCCTGAAGGAATGGTACATTAAAATGATAGAGAAAAGGAGAAGGAAAGAGTTAAAATATACTGCCAAAAATTTCTGGCTTTGACGGTTTCTTACCATTTATAAATTTATTTTAATGCCATAGCCGTTCTTTGATTCCAGGAGAAAGGAACCGTTAATTCGTTTCTGCATCGGTTTCAATCGATTCTCGGGAAGGAAATGATTTTAGCAAACGGACATTCCTCCGAATCCCAAGGCGGATATTTTAGAGAAGCAATAATCGCCAATAGCATTTATTGAAAGATCGAATGTTACTAAAGACATTAATGTTAAATGAGAACTAATCTGTCCTACACGTTGATTGATTCTCTTGAGTGTCAATAAAATCTTCATTGATTTCTACACAGCATATATATATATATATATATATATATATATATATATATATATATATATATATATATATATATATATATATATATATATATATATATATATATACACTCTTCGCAAGCCGAATTGAGTCACTGTCGGTCACTGGGCGTGTTTCCAAAAATAAATACGCTAAAAATCCACCCCCCCCCATCCCGACCGTGCGCCGACAGCTTAGTGGTAGCATATCCGCCTGATACCAATTCAGTCGGGTTTCGATCCTAGCTAGAGGCAACCGGATGTCTAGCCGCACTGATGAGCTGTGATACAGCGAAACAGTCTGTCTGTGGATGACATTATATATATATATATATATATATAGTATTTTTATTACTTCACTCTTTCTTTAGCATCTTACGGAAGCAGATCGTGTTCAAGCTAATGTCCCACATCAGTTAACATCATTTATCAAAATATAATTGTCTAGTTAACGAATTGCATATCGAGTTTTACGTCATAAATCAACCTCCGACTAATTCATCAAAAAATCAAAAAATGGTAACCGAAAATAATCTTCTTCTTCTTCTTCTTTCTGTCGTATCCCTTCAAAACGTTGACGATCATGGCTCTACACAATTTCCTGTCTTTATAGCTCATAATAAATTTTCTCTTTTTGCTATCGTTCCTAAATTCTGTTCCACCAGTTTGATTTCCCATCTATCCCACGGGAAGATAGACTCATGCCTTTTTTTCAAGGGCATTAGCGCGAAATGAACGAAATAGAATCGAACGCAAACTGAACTTGCCACGTCAAATTCACTTTTCTCGTTGATAGCTTTTACACTGACCACACCTCCAGAAAAATTGGCAGTATTCCGTTGAAGTCGTTAACATTTTTCTTCCGTTAGAATACAAGTTTGGTCGTTTTCTCGGTCCTTCTCGTCGCGTTCATTGTATAGAAGAATCATGATTCCCTATATCATAAGGAATCGAGAATCGAATTCTTGAATATACACGTTGAAACGAAAGAAATTGATTGCTGTGAATCTTAATTCGTAACCTGTAAACACGCAGTAAGCGGAATATGATAATCAATCAAATGTCCTGGATTTCATATTTCCCGAGTTATTAAGTGAAAATACTCAGTGTCTATACTGGCTAAAGAAAAAAGGAAAAAAAAAGAACGAAAAGTTGTTTAATACCTTCTCATTTCTAATCCAACTCAAGAGGTGTTGTTCCTTTTAGTTCATCTGTTAATCTGCATTTCGTAGACCAATATCTTGCTGAAATTAATGGCGTGACTCACTATATTTATTTCAAGTTTCACTTTTACTTTCACTTTTAAAACTGTATAGAACGCAGCTGGTGTTAGTTTCATATTACGTCGATATAACCCAAGCATAAAAAATATTCCATTCATCAATTCGGTATTAAGTAATTGACGTTCGTGAAAATGTAATTTTGGGCATAGCACCAAATTTTTTTTTTAATCTGTTTGTTTTTCTCTAACAGGAGAAAAAAATCTGTGACTGGCCTGCTGAGAAAGCTAAGAAGTTTTAGGAAAATCGATTTACGGATTTGGCTGAAAAATGATAGAAGACAGTGGCGGAAAATTGGTAAATATATTGTTCAATAAAGATAATGCTGTATTTTTTTAATGAGCTTTATTTTTACTTTTTTAAATGATAATTCTCACTCAATACAAGAACCACTCAAGGCATAGGTTTACCGATTCCGACATGTAAATTGGATTTAAGAGCAAGAAATCAACTTTTACATTATCCAATATTACCACAAAAAACATTGTTAGGTATTTGTATGAATTCTAATGGGATGTTTTAAACATTTTATTCGGTTTTCCTTGCCGTTGTTGTTGTTTTTATGTGTTTTCGGTCGTTGATTCTCCGTTCTTCCTTGGGTATCCGTTGTCTTTTATAATGTTATTGAATCCTGTTTTGGCTGTTTATGTATATTTGCCTTTCACCTCCACCCCACCGTACGTCACGTCACGTCCTCACACGTTGACACGCGTTGACTTTGTGATCGCTTCATAGTCTGCTACCCGTTCAAAAAGGGGGGGGTGAAATTGTTATTCACGTGAAGGTGAACGCAATGCTATCAGCACGAATTTGAACTCAGCATAGCGATCCCGCTTTCTGTGCCGAGACGACACGAATACTCTTACATCAGTTGCAGCTAATCAATATTTTAGAAAGACGGACGGCAGATTTCGACGTTTAGTGGCAATTTTTTGTAATCAAAAGCGATAAAGCCACTAGGATGCAGTGGGGGGAGCTACAGGGGGTCCAAGAAAAAGAGAAGATTTTAGTGAGGAGAAGTGAGGAGAAAAGGACAAGCTTCAGAAAAACAGAAGATGGAGAGTGACGTTACATTTACATTTTTGAAGATTGTAGTTGGCAGGGAAGCAAGAAATCAGACGAGTGAGAAGTGCTAGAAAAGAAACTGTTTGAATAGAAGACACAGCTGTATATAACTAGTTCAACAGTAAAGCTATGAGACCTATCTGCCAATGCAGTAGCTCGCTTAAATTCATTCAGTCGAGACACTAAAGAAAAAAATCTCATAAGCACAGTTGGTATGAAAATATTTGTAGAAAAGACCTAGGGAAGCCACTACACGTCGGTGAGAATGTCGAGATGCCAGATCAGGATCGATTACATTACAGACCTACTTTATTTTGGTAAAGAATATCGATTGATTGATTTTTACGGTTTATCAACCTTTTAAAGTTATTTAAATCCAAAACATAATTTGGGATTATAATAATTTGGCGGCTACAATAATGCTTTTCTGATATAAGTCTTCCTATTTAACCCATTGCTGGGTGTAGAAGAGATTGGTTTATAGCTTTCCCAAGAGTATATGCACGTAAGTGAATGTAACGGGACACGAACTGGGATCAACGATTTCTTATTCAGACAATGAACTTGCAGCGAAGGTTAAGATTATAAAATCGATCCGGCAGGTGATCTGGCCTATGTTTTCGACAAGACGGCGACCGACACAGGGATGGAAAACAGAGAGTCCCTTTGTTGAGAATTTAGGTAAACAAATATATTTTCATTGACGAAAAGAAATTGGGAAATATGTTTATCTCTTTCTGGAAAAATTAAGAAAATATATTATTAACGGAAGAGAAGCAGATGAGAATTATATTTTCGTTGACGAAAACGAAAACAAGGAACGAAAACGTTTTCTTAGAGTTGAGGTTATGAAGATCAGTCATGTCGTGTAAGAAGGCGTTCTGGTTTGTGCGAAAGGAAACAGAGAATTGAAATTAATGAGGAGAATAAACCACCTCCTTCTCCTACGCATTTTAAAAATTTGATTTTTCACATACACTGTTATGCGACCTGAGAAGTGGGCAAAGTTATAATACCAAGAAAGAAGGAAGAAGGGTCAGAGTTTAGCCCCGCATGTGCGGAGCAGCGGTGCGAAATTTGAAGTGAAGCAGGTTGGTGTTAAGGGAAACGAAATTTCTGTGAGTACTGCCAAGGAAAGTGGATGATTTTCCAAATTTGGTAAGTTAAGAAAGCGGAGATAGGAAACAAAGAGAGCCTTTATTGGAATTAATGAAATCACGGAACCCCTAGAACCCTTCGGCCCCACGCCAGTTTTGTGTATATAAGCAGATGACTTGGTGGGTGGGGGGCTCATAGACTTGGGTTGAGAAGCTGAATCGAGTGCCTCTGGAATCCACATCAGCTGCCACCAGAATTCCTGATTCCAAGAAATCGCATTTTTCAATATCAATGTAAAAAGTCGCAGTGCAGCAAGAAGCTATATCATTTAAACGACGAACCGTCATAATTGTATTGCCTTTCCTCTTAGTCTAGTTTTCTCGTTGTTATATTAGCGTTTCATTTAATTATTTCCTGTGACACAGCGACCAGTGCAGCACGAAACTATATCACTCAAATTATGAAAAATGATAATTTGAGTGTCTTTTCTATGCTATTTCCTATTACCAACATTTTTCTTCTGTTTCTCGCAAGACACCCTTACTTCCCGTCATATTACTAGTTGGAAGCGGTTGTGTGTGTGTGTGTGTGTGTTTCCAGGTTCAGCTTCAAAAAACAATGTAACCATCAAAACATTAGAATCTTATTCTTTGATTGAATCTATAGAAAACATTTACACAGCTGAGGTTCTGTGTTTTTTTTCTCGTTTAACTTCCGAGAGAAGCTATTGTTTGTACACAGAAAAGAAATCCGATATTTTTTATTTAAACATTTCAAATTGCTGAATGCAGCTGAAAATGATTGCAGCTTTAATTATCCAGATATTTTCTGAAAAATAGAGTTAATGGAAAATGAGATGCAAACGAAGTGATCTTGGCTTTGAGAACTGCGTCACATTTCTTTCATCTGTTGCTACATAACAGGCAACAGAGCCTCAAGAATCAGCACGTGATCAGAAGATAGAGAAGTTAAGAATCTTTTGCGGTGTAAACGTCTCAAATCAGTAAAATGAGAAATGCTGTCCGATTGAGAGTCAGTGTAGACGAATGAAACTTTCATTTCAGAATCGATTTCCTTATCGATTCAATAAGACGTTGAAAATCGCAAGGGGGAAAATGAACTGAACGAAAATGACTTTAACACAAAAAATTGTTGTTTTAATATCAAATCTCTGCAAAGTCGGTTTAGGTGGATGATTCGCATGATGGAAGAACATAATCACTTTAAGGAAATGGTCAAGATGGTGAAGTTTCTTGTTTTGTTTCACTAAGCGCTTCTTTTACGTTTTTGTTTGCAACTCCATCGATGATGGATAACCCCCCCCCTAAAGCAAAGGGGTATAAAGCTAACCGAGTGAACCATTACTGTATATCCCAATGGGTTGAATAGGTGCCCATCCACTGTAATAAACTAAGCCTGATATAAACAATTTTGATCTAAATTAAGCGCTAACTATATATATATATATATTTCAAATCAATATAACTATAATAAATTATATCCTCAGCAGATACCATACATTTGTGGCTTTATCTCAGACGAAGCAGTTTGTGATGTCACTT
>OZ010583.1:29273875-29338875 GCA_963932145.1 Acanthosepion lycidas | reverse complement strand
ATTATGGCCTTATGGTTATAAAGAATTCTACAAACTTTAAAATTGATGAAATTAGAAAACTATTTTACAAGGAATTTAAATGCCTGAACTTGAAAATTACTGTAAGTACTAAATTGAAAAAGGTGAACTTTTTTTATATAACATTAGATTTAATAAATAACATATATACACCTTATAAAAAAACAATACTAATCCTTTATATATACACACCCTAAATCTAATCATCCTCCATCTATAATTAAGCATATACCTTCACCTATTGAAAAAAGAATAACTACAAATTCAGCAAATGAGAAAATTTTCTATGAAGATAGTAATTTCTATAATAAAGCTCTAAAGATTAGTGGTTATATATGCCCAAAACTCAATCATATAAACAATAAAAGTGGAAACCATATAAAAAAACAGAAGAAAAATCACCTCCATACAACCAAATGGTAAAAAGTAAATTAGGACAAAAATTCCTTGCATTAATCGTTCAACATTTTACTAGAGACAGTAAAATCAGTACAATTTTTAATAAAAATACCCTAAAATCAAGTTACAGTTGTACGGAAAACTTAGAAATGATGATTAAAAACAGTGCTAATATCATGAGTAAACACTTAGACCAAACCAAAGCATTTTTGAAATCAGACGTCCCTATCTAAATATTTCTGGCACTTAAAAAAAAAACAATAAAACACCTACTGTAAAATGGAAATTAATAAGAAAAGCTTGTAGGTCATTAATTGACCCATGTCCTTTGTGCATACATGAGAAATTATACATTATTAATTTTTTGAAAAATAAAAATTTACTTAATCAAAGTAATGAAACAGCTATTTCCGCAGACACTTTCAATGATTTTCCTTAAATAATGATTATATTTGGAAAAAAAGAAGAAAAAAAGATGATAAATGAAACATACATGTTTATAATTGATATTTAAATAATAATTTTTAAGTAAAAAGTAATTCGAATATATTTATTTGTAAAAAACGTATAGTCTAGTAGTTATTAGAACTAGGAATGATACTTTAAAATTGTAGGAATAGATTTTAAATATTTAAAATACAACTTATTCATTTTCAAACAAGCCTTTTGAAAAAAAAAAGTCTTTGTGTATAAAATTATAAATATTATAAAAAGCCCAGACGACATGCAAAAAATGGATGTCATCGTTTGTGAACAGGCACCCCTATCCCACCTTAACTTAACCTTATATTTGATACATAAGTTGTCTATGAAAATGAGTTCCCTACCACCCCTTATCAAAAATGCTAAATTTCACGCAGCCTTAACAACTTCAAATATCAAGATTGTATGTGGTATTAAATTCAGTAAATTTCTAAATAAGTTAATCCAAAAATCGCTCGAAAATGGAACGGAAGTAGGGATTTTAATTTAATTTTAAAAGTAGATTTAAAGTATTAGTTTCTGTTTTTGAAACATGGTAATTCCTGTGTAGCGATGGGACCATATTTTTTAAATTAATAAATTTATATTAGGTTGGTGCAAAAATAATGACGTAATAATGTCGTTTTTTGACGATAAAAAATAGGTCAAAAAACGACATTATTACGTCATTATTTTTGCACCAACCTAATAATACATATCTATATACACACACAACATATATATATATATATATATATATATATATATATATATATATATATATATATATATATCGATGTTTAAGTTTTCATTCAAATAATGCATCAAACAACTCTCAATATTTACAAGAAAATGGCCGTTCACATTCGCAATTTAGGAAAATTCTTGTTAAAAATACGTCTATACTTTTTTCATTAAAATAATAAACACAAACTAAAAATTCTCGAAGCTATTTATATTAAAAAAAATTGAAACCAACCCTTAATAAAATTAATTATGAATACTGCACAAATGTTTTAAAATGTTTACAGTACACAGTTTAAGATATCTAGGTTTTAAATAACAGATTTAACTATTTTTTGTTTTAAAAAAAAAAAGATTTAGACATTTCAATAACTTAGTTACCACCCTTGACGTTTGCGCGTGTCATAAATTTTGAAAGTGTACAGTACATAACCTTACCGTTTTTCATTTCACACGAAAACATTTAATTTTCAGATGAACACAACAATTTTGTCTTAGAAAAAAACAAACCCTAATGACGATACTGTGCTAATGACGAAAGTACTCCGAATAAAATGAATATCCATCAACATGGTAATTTTCTTTCTTCCTTTAATAATGATACTAAGAAACTTGCCCGTAATTATGAGAGGATCCTATTAAAAATAAATCGACAAAACTTGTCTAAATTATTTAATGGGACATGCCTTTTTATATATAGATATATGCATGTCTGTATGTGTTACGCGAGTGTGCGTGTATGTGTATTCACAAACACAGAGATATTCCTAAGATAATTAAGATATTTATCAATCTGACAAATTTTAATCACTTTAAACGTTATTTTTGTAGATACTTAAATTTATGTAGACGATCCATCATTTATTTATTAAAGGGTATGTTTATTTATTTTCATCTACCGGCCTGAATATTAGAGAAATCTGATTAAAGGAAAAATATTCGCTTTCCGGAAAGTGCATAATTCTCTTTAATGTAAAGTTTCATGTATTCAGAGTTTCATGTAGCAAAAATTTCATGTATTCAGAGTTTCATGTAGCAAAAATTTCATGTATTCAGAGTTTCATGTAAAAAAAAAAAATAAAATAAAATAATAATCGGGTAGAAATCTGCCTGATTATGTGTTTTACATGAAACACTGAGTTGCATATTTTGGTATTATTGAATAGACATTATATATATGGACGCTGAGGTCAATACGGAGCGGCGACAGTCCGTTTCATGGTTGACTGCAAACTTTAGACCATCTATAATAATACATATGCTCTACCCGTGATACTGCGCACTTTTACCCATGAATATAGCATACCTCAAAACTATAAAATTTATCATATATATATATATATATATATATATATGATAAATTTATATATATTTAAATTTATATATATATATATATATATATATATATATATATATATATTTAAATTTATATATATTTCACTATAATTGAGAGAATAGAAAAGTTCAGAGCAGATAACATTAGAAAGATTTTAGAGTCGCATGAAAATAAGTGGATACAACGTCTAAAAACAAAATATCCAGCCAGGCTAAATCACAAATTCAACAATATATAGATATAACTCAACAAATAAAAAAAACTACCCACATTTCTCACCCACATTTCTCACCCACATTTCTCACCCACACAAGACAGACAGGCTTACGGAGGTGTGGATGCCTCACACTTATACACTCACCCACACGAATATACACACTTACACACATCATACGCACTCACTCCCTAATGAGCCAAATGATAACACACACCCACAGCAATACACACGCTTACACATATCATACTCACTCACTCCCTAAGAACCAAATAACACACACACAAACACTAAACAGAGACACATCCCCTCACCAAGTCCAATAAAACTGTCAAGCTGACCAGAGAATTCATAGCAGCATGTATCTATCCAGTTCTTATCTCAAATAACAACTTAAAAGAGACTGTTTGACCAACACAAGGAATGTTAAAAGATTCATGTTAAAAAGATAAAAAAAATAAAAATCAAATGAAAACTACAGACAAAAGTTCATTTTCTCCATCAAGACATTCATTTCTGTAGTTTAGTGCTAGCAGCAAGCAGAAATATTTCTCCTCCCGATGATGGCCATTTCGGCCGAAACTAGTCGAGGAATCTAAATGGAATAATAATAAAAAGAACGAGAGAATATTAATCTACAACCCAGTGTGTCTGAAGATTTTAATTTTTTAATTTTTTTTATTGTTCAATATATATATATATATATATATATATATATATATATATATATATATATATATATAGGTTGGTGCAAAAATAATATCGTTTTCCCACATATGTTACTATGTGAAAAAACGGCATTATTTTTGCATCCACCTTATATATATATATATATATATATATATATATATATTCAGAGTTAAATAAAGCTGACGTACTGACGTTAGTTGTTAGTTGAAATAGACTATAGTCATGAGGTAATTTTGAATTTCTCTGTTATTTAATTTACATGCTCTGTTATGATAAATAAATTGATCTTTTTTTGTGGATCAGTTTTAATATTTTATATTATTATGATCCACTTTGATTATATACCAACGGATTTATTACCTGCAATATATATGTGTGTGTGTGTGTGTGTGTAGGGTGTGTGCGTGCGTGTGTGTAGGGTGTATATATGTATGTGTGTGTCTTTCTCTCTCTCTCTCTCTCTCTCACACACACACACACTCTCTCTCTCTCTCTCTCTATGTATTATGTATGCATGCAGATTTCATTTAAAAATATATTTATTTCAGTTAGTTTCCTTCGTTTAAAGTTGGCATGATTATGTTTCTTTTTCATTGTCATCATTTTTGTTACCGTTTATCATATTTTTTTTTTACATAACTTTAATCATCATTCGAATATTCTTAACAAAAACACAAAAAACATAGGAAAAGTACATTGTTTGAATGTTTTCCTTGTTTTCATGACGGAACAATGCAACGCGAATAGTTAAAGCCGCAGTCGTTTACAACAAAACTCCTAAAAATCGAAGAAACAATCTAAAGTAAAAATAAACTTTGCATTTTATATTATTGGGGAAGTGCACATTGGAATAGTGAAAGATGCCTTCAAAAAGGTAACCAAAACATTAAGAAATAGGAAAATGTCGTTAGAAACACAATATTAACACAATTCCATTCTTTTGCGTTTAAAAAAAAATTCTTCGAATGAACTTTATTTGCGCAAAACTCGTTCCTTTCAAGTTAAAAGAAAAGAAATATTATTTTTATACTCAATAATACAGATATTTATTTTGTTTGAAGATTATTTCTTTCCTATCTCTCTCTGTATATATCTATCTCTCTCTCTCTATATATATATATATATATATATATATATATATAAAGTGAACATTGAAGTCAACACTCAGAGGCGACAGGCTGTTTCATGCTACACGTAATCGTCAGGCGGCCTGACGATTGCGTCTAGCATGAAACAGCCTGTCGCCGCTGAGTGTTGACTTCAATCTTCACTTTTTATATTCATATTTACATGCGCTCTATCTCTGATATTGAGCACTTTTCCCCCCATAAATATAACACACCTTAAAACTATATTTCTTCTCATATATATATATATATATATATATATATATATATATATATATATATATATATATATATATATATATGGCATTTAACCAATAGTATTTATTTATTACTATAAACGTTATTTTTAGTGAGTAGAATTAGCTGAATTAGTAAAAGCACTTTTTGGCTATAGAAATGCTTTCCCTGATGGAAAAACGTGATGCAGACTAGATTCCTGTCAAAAGTACAATCTGTCGAACAGCGTATATTTTTATCTAATAAATTTTCTCGAATAGTCAGACGAAAATAAGTAAATATATTGTTTAATAAATAAACGGAGCGTCTTTTCGAATGCGACTATCCACTAAAACTAACATTTAAATAACAGAAATCTGTTGGTTTAGTAACAGAAATCTGTTGGATTAGTAAGTAACAGAAATCTGTTGGATTAGTAAATAACAGAAATCTGTTGGATTAGTAAATAACAAAAATCCGTCCTTTTCTTTACAAATTGCTTTAGGTTCGGATAAGAAATTGTCTATTTCAAAAGTTCGAGAAAAATTTGTATTTAAACACACTTTTCAATTTTTCTTGGTCATTGACACACGCTGTAGCCGAGCGGTTAAAGCACGTCAGATCTAGTAACTGTTTTCCCTAGAGTAACGCAGAATCGAATAATCCTACCGGAGAGCGCATACTTTTCTCTAATAAGATTTCTCGAATATTCAGATGAAAATAAGTAAACATATTATTTAATAAATAAATGGAGCGTCTACTTAAATACGAGTATCCCCTAAAAATAAAGCGAAGAAAGACTTTCAATAATTAAAAACATTAATTTCTTTACCGATAACTTCGTTTCTGTTTCAAAAACGAAAATTTATCAGCTAATTTTTTTTCTTAGACAGCTAAATAATTAAGAACCAACCTAAGTCACCGTTTAAGAAAAAAAAATCAGACAGCACGTGTACCAATTAAAAATAACTTCCATGCCTGTTTATGGCTGTTATAGAAATTCCTCAGCGGTGTGCTAATGTGCCCTCTGCAGAAGTAAGCTTATATGCTGCTGTCTTTGCTGTTACACCCGGTATATATATATATATATATATATATATATATATATATATATATATATATATATATATATATATATATATATATATATATATATATATATATATATATATATATATATATATATATATATATATATATATATATATATATATATATATATATATATATAGACAGACTACTACCACACATGATAATAATTAAAAAGATAAATGAAGAACGATCTAGTTAACCGGTTTCGAACCTTGCCCACCAGATCTAAAAAGAGATTAATAAATATGTATATATTATCAATAAAAGAAATGGAATAAAAGAGGGCGATATTAAATGGAAATCAATTGGAGGCCAAGGACGAAATCCTTCTGTTCCCAGAGTGAAGGTTTCATGGATAAAATATATATGGCCTCCAATATCTTAAGGTGGTAATTTGAGCGGGAACTACTCAGGATGGAAAAAGAGTCCACACTAAAACTAGCAGGTCCAGTTGCGGTTATCTATAAGGTGTCTCGCAATGGAAGACCCGGATGTATTGGCAAGAACATCTGATGGTGAATAAATAGAGTTCCAGATTTTTGTAGGCACGTCTTGTTTAATCCTAGTATTCAGTCTCCTTATGTAGTGCATACTGCAACTACATTTTTTAAAAATCCGGAACTATGATATATACACATTTAGTAACCTCGATTTAGCTCTGTTGAGCAAGTTTAGAAAGCGGTTAGCTCGCTCTGTCTTCATTTTTTACTTTTTATTATTATTATCTGTGGTAGTATTAAAAATACAAATAGAATTTGCCTGTTTATGGCTGTTATTAAGTTTTGTACTCCTAATAAAATGTTTATATATAATGTCTACTCGTTTTCTAGTACACACGTCTTCAAGGGCTGCTAGCTAAACCCCTATTACGGAATCCCACTGTGGTTTTATATTGCAAGTATGCTAAGCGGATTTTAGTTACAGTTTCTTGAAGAAAGAGCATAATCTAGCGTGATCACTTTTTTAACAAGTCCAGTAGGCTCAATTCCTCGGCCACGATGACTTGTGACATCGTTCTAGCACAACTATCAACGTTTTCCGAACAGTTCTATCTATCCAATTTCACTCATATGGCTTGAGTTGACCCGTGATATGTTTTCCAGGAATTTTCCAAAAGGCTGATATAAAATGACCACTAGCTCACCCCTCTCTGATGTGATCCGAACACGGGTCTCATGGCTAGAAAGCGACCTTTTTAACCACACGGCTACGCTGTTTTGTGCGATTTTACCGGCTAAGAAAAACAAAACGAAGACGTAGTTCAACTACAATCAACAACGATTGCACAATGAAACGGAACTGAACTGATCAGAAAAACACACAAAAAAACAGTATTTCAGAATGTCATGTACTTGTTAACTATCGTCGTCCAAAGTGGAATGCGTTGATGTCACGCAGGTATTTTGTATTGCTGCCAGACAGTGCACGCTTCCTTTTCTTTGCATTTCATAACAGAGCTATTGTCTCAAACTCTCTGTTATAGAAATTCCTCAGCAGTGTGCCAATGTGCCCTCTGCAGAAGTAAGCTTATATGCCAAATGTATTATTTGTTGTAAATTTCTTCCTTTTAGCAATGTTTCATTAATGTATCTGTTTAACGACATATCAACTACTTATAGGTCATCTAATGCCGAAATTTGAATTTTCTTGAGAGTTTTAAAGCAATAAAAATACCATATATGTTATTCTGACTTCATAATTAAATAAATGGTAGATCATACTCAGTTTTTTTTACATGTACATGATTGTGTTTGCATGATTACTAGAGGCGGTGATGTGTGTCTTACGTTGTAGTTTTGTTGAAGTTATATTTTGGAATACAGTTTGATTCTTTAAAAAAATAGGATATATGGATTAATGTCATGAAAGAGTTCTTTTGTGTTTGTTGTTTGCTTAGTTGATCTTGCTTGGTGGCATATCAGTCTCTATAGGCTATTTTATGTCAAAATAAAGATATTTTCTACATAATTTTATGCTTTCAACTACAGATATATTGTATATAATTTTATACTTTCAGAGTAAAGGTATGTTTTTGAGAGATATATTTTGTAGATGCTAAAATATATTGTTGGTAACTTTACTATAAAAATGTATTTTTATATATATTTTTAATGTTGCTATAAAAATACATTGTTGATAATTTTACTATAAAAATGTATTCTATATTTTTTTAATGTTGCTATAAAAAAAGTATTTTTGCTAATTTTACTATAAAAATGTATTTTTATATATTTTTAATGTTGCTATAAGAATGTATTGTTGGTAATTTTACTAGAAAAATGTATTTTTATATTTTTTTAATGTTGCTATAAAATCTATTGTTGGTAATTTTACTATAAAAAGGTATTTTTATATTTTTAATGTTGTTATAAAAATATATTGTTGGTAATTTTACTATAAAAATTTGTTTTTATATTTTTTAATGTTACTATAAAATGTATTGTTGGTCATTTTATTATAAAAATCTACTGAAGATTTTTTTTTCTTGTGAGGGTTACTATTTGTCGATAGCTGGGATCCTCACAGGTGCTACCACCCCAGGTCAAGGTGGAGCTGGGAACAAAAGCAGTTAAGAGGTGGTTCGACGCTTCTCAAAACCTCCAATCTCTCGATCAGAGGCCTTGCTGCCGGATGTATTTTATCCTTATACCCAGGACGATCTTTTTAGCAATTATAATAGCATAGGTTTAGTCGTAAATGGTATATTCAATTATTTTACTTTCAGGTTTTATATCATGCCACTCTTTAAGTACAACGGGTACCATATAACCTGCAGCATGGTTAGGTCACCGGTGACTGAACTGTTTCCCTCATCAGGATTTTCTATGAAGAAGGGTAACAGGGACACTCAACAGGATTAAAAACAAGACCTGTGACAGGGTGATTGAAGCGTCTTGTAGAACTAACCGAAATCTAGCATAGTAGGTATAGACTGGGCTCCATAGGCATGTATGCCATCGGTACGTTGATCACATGAACTGAGGTTAACGGTCAAAGTGGGGGTGGGGTCCCCCAATGTAATCAACGGCCTCAAGATAACCAAGGCACCGCTTCAAGTTGGAAGGCATCGGCTGTGATTTAACCTGGAGAAAGATAGGCTCAGACAGGTCTACAGGTACAAGACATGCTACACATGAATAACATACCTCTCTGGTTTTCAAATATGTGAAGGGAAATGGTTAGGTACTCAGCTGCGCAACGACCCTACGACCATACCCGGTCATGGTGATGATGATGATGAATATTTTCTGGTATGATTTATCTTTATAAGAGTCATATTAGGCCACATATGGTTTTTATCTGCCATCTCCAAATTGGAGCTGCCCTGTCCTCACTTCCCATCTTTGATAGACTTTCAGATCACTTACTAATTCTTATTGGAAGAAGATTTATTTTCCACTCTACAACCTCTTTCCCACAAACGAAATGTCGCATACCTGTCGTTAGTCTATTGCTAATTCAATGGCAATGACCTCCATTCTTTTGTTCCACTAGTTCAGACATTTACAGTTAGGACATGCCATACTACTTCCACGGAATCGAATCATCCTTATCCCCCCCTTATTCTAAATGTAAGGAGAAAGTTTCAATCAGTCAGTTTTTTTTTCAAGATCTGCTGATTTATAAAACAGACTTCCGCGTGATTGCTTGCTTGCTTGAACGCTTTAATCATGACCTCTTCAGTCAAGAGTCAGTCGCCATCTTTCCTCCCTATCCTCATAATCCACACTTTCCACTACCTTTTCTTTCATTCGTATCACACATCTTATTCATCATTAATCTTTCGACTCTAACGCTCTACCCCGAGTTGCTCTTGATTCTTGCATTCGGTGAAATTTAATTAGAAACTTTTAACAGCAAAGTTGAGTATGCTATGAAAAAAAAAAAAGAAGGTAGCTATGTATGACAAAATTTTCTAGCATTCCATCTACGCATTTCTCTTGGGACCACGATAGTTGACAAGCAAGGATTAAAATCTGAGCAAGCCTGAACGAAATACTTTGTACTTAATAAACTCTCCAGGGGAAAATTAGATTGATCAGAAGATTAAAATAGAATTGTTTTCCTCTTGTTTGCTTTAGGAAAAACAGATATTTTCATTTAACACCCAACCAATGAGAAATGATTATGTTAATCCATCCGCGTGTGTGTGTGTGCGTGTGTGTGTGTGTGTGAGAGAGAGAGAGAGAGAGAGAGAGAGAGAAAGAGAGAAAGAGAAAGCGGGATAGGGAAAGAGAGAAAGAAGGGTACGCAAAAATCCTAGATTTTCGGATTCAACGATGACTGGTTATTTTCCATTAAGTATCAATTTTACAATAACATCTTTTTTCATTAATATTATGGCAACCATTTTGATCATCTCAATTTAAATTTTTCCGCTTTTTCTGGTCCTTTTGTCATGTTATTTTTATTTGTCCTTTTCCTTTAAAAAACCACGAAAGATCTTTTTTGACATTGGTTTATTTTAATAATATTCATACTGAGAAAACAGTTCCTTCTTGTTCTTCATTATGACAGCATCTGCCAATAGCAACTTCTAAGTATGTCAACAGCTTTCGATTAAGAAAATCGAATATAAAACGAAATAAAAAAAGACGGAAAGAAAATCTCAGATATTTCATTTAAAAAACTAACGCCACATGCGTTATTAAAAGCACCCAAAAACATCATCTTTACGGGTTTTCTTTTTTAATCTAAACGAGATACCTTAGAAGCTAGCAACTGAAAAATGTCCGTTCAGGAATCAAGAAAAATCGATAATAAATCTTAATCAATTATGTTGTTTAATGTTGTTTGTATAGATTTAATTTTATGGAATATTAAAATTATTAAAAAAACAAGGATTATGTTTATTTTTTACATTCAAACCCCAGAAAAAAGATAGTTCATTCGAATTATAAATTAGCAATTCTAAAATCATTGTGGAAAACGGAACTCATTCTTTTTGCTGCTCTTTCTATCACCGATCAAATGTCATCTGCTGTGATACCACGAATCTCAATGAAGAAATAATGGACATAAGTACCATCCCGTAAAGGAACATCTGTCCATCTATTTTCTCTTCTCGCGTCCTTAAGATGAGGAACTGAAGCACCGAATCACAGAGGCACAAACAATATAGCAAGGAGCGCATTGTAAGAAAGATGACCTGCTACAAAGACACAAACGATATGTTCTTCTAAATCTTGTTTCATCATGGAGGCGTGGAGCCATATTGTTCCTCCAGCTCTCAAGGTCTTGACAGAACATTCTCTAGCACCAGATGGAAACATTGGCGGACGACGTCATTCCAGCAGGTGTATAATCAGCTGCGAGGTTGTCTCCAGTCTACAGATTGTGTGTCGAACTTATTCTGCTAAGGTGGTCATCACGTCGTCGCAGGACGTGATCGATCCAGCAAACACAGGGCTGGACGATGGTGGGAGAGGGATGTGCGGTTGGCTAGTTCTCCGGCGGAGCTCTTCACTAGACACAAGATCGGACCAGTACACGTTATATATATGTGGACATAACAATATGAGGGAGGTTTACAGTAATCCAAACAGTCTTTAAAACGTAAAAGAAGAGCGGATGACCAATGATTGCATCTATAAAATCACCCGGAAAGGGAGAAAGCAACTGACCCTTGAAAGTCACATTTACAGACCAAAGAAAAAAATATATTCAAACGTTAAATAGGAAAGTTTATAATGTCAGACCATATCGGAAGCAAAAGAGATCACTTCTGAGATATAGTCAAAGGAAAAGACAAGTTACATCATTTAAGAATGAGTAAATTGAAAGATTTATACGAAGTTGTACCAGAAAGTTCTGGGATTTATAATTTCCAAGGTGAAGAAGAATTTAAAGGAGAAACTAAACGAAACCCTGAACAGTAAACAACTTTTTAAAATCCCGCTATTTGAAGCTGCCACAGCACAAATAAAAGCTGTTTTCTGAATTACGTTAATTAAAACTAAACACTCTTAAAACAAAAATTAAAATCAGGACAATTCGGAGGATAATTATTTAAAATTTTCTATAATAGGCGTTTTAAAATATAGACAGTAATTTTTGGTTGGATTTACATCCGACATTATTTCTTATTGTTATAAACGTTATTATTATTGGGTCACGTGTTTCAGTTGCTATCCCAGTTTTTGTTCTTTTCTTGAACCGTGAAATGTGTAACAACCGGCTGAAATTGAGAAAACGTGTGCATCCGTTGGACTCAAAAAGTGGTTTACTCGATGAAAAGAATGAATGCACCTAACTCCCCATACTGTACCCCCCCTTGGTTATTATGTCTGGGGCGTAGTTCAGCGAGAGAGCAACAAAACTTCTTGTAACACTAAATGAACTGATATATGTGTGTGTATGTGTGTGTGTGTGTGTGTGCATGTGTGTATGTGTGTGTGTATGTGTGTGTATGTGTGTGTGTATGTGTGTGTCTGTATGCAAATATATAGAAAAATAGGAAAGAACACGTTAGGTTAATAATCCGAAGTTCTTTAGTGTTTTTATTTTTTTAAAAACAATGCTCAATATATAAGTAAATTATACACAGGGGACATGGGTTATTTAAGGACTTACAAATTCTCGTAAAAGACAAAAAAAAAAAAAAAAAAACAAACAAACAAACAAACGAAACAGTCCAGAAGAACCTCCACATATTGAGTCTTCTGCTATAAGACGCGATCTTGCTTGGCCTGTCATGTAGCTTATATCCCAATTCTGAGTACTGACCAAACTCACGTTGCTTAAATTCGATGATCGAATGTCATCCCGTGTGATATAGCCACAATCACTCTCTCCCCCTCTCTCTCTCTCTCTCACACATACACACACACTCACTTCCCTATCCACACACTACCTATATATAACGATTTACTCAGCGTAAAGGCGAAAGTATGGCACCCAGTGAGGATCGAACTTACTTAGCAAGACAATCTTGATAACAATTACGTCACGTCGAAGTACCCCTCTCTCTCCAGATAGATAGATAGATAGATAGATAGATAGATAGATAGATAGATAGATAGATAGATAGATAGATTACTGAAAAGATAATTTATTCAATGCGCAGGTGTAGAATATATCTCTGGTTCGTTATCATGTTCTTGTGTTTGGATATTTGGAATAGACATCGAGAAAAAAAAAAACTTTTTCCTTTGGTCACTTTGCCGAATTTTCTGGAAAATGCGACCGTTAGTTGCCAGGCTTCATCTCCAATTTTACTGAACTGCTTTCAACAAAAAGTAAAACAAACACAGAAGAACCAATAAACGTTCAATAACTGAAAATATTTCAGTAAGGTTTTCCTCATTTAATAAATTAGGCCGATTTTCAGTTGTTGTTCTTGGCAACTAAGATGATGATGAAAATAATAATAATTGCTGTAGTCAGTCAGTTAAATGCCATAGGTGATTCACGCTTGGGCGATCATGCCTTTTTCGATTCATAACTGATTAAACAGAAGATTTTTCCCGCAGGAGGTTGTCAATTCTTTCTACAGTAGACTGGTTGCTAAACAAGATTATAGAATTCATTCTGCCGTGCTATTCAGCCTATAGCTGGTGTGGGGAAAGAGATGGATTCATGCCTTTTTCCAAGGATATTTGCACGTAAGTGAATTTAACGAACTCGGCTGAAATTCCAACTCAACTCTTTCATTTCTCAATCCTGGCTAAGTTCTATTACAGCACAACTCATATCTAATGGTTGTCGTGCTGAGGAATGTTATTAGAAGTGTGGGATATAATGTAATCCCAGGCCTTTGTAACTTGATTAAATCAATCGGTGTTTCATAACTTGTGATGTATAATATCCTTTGATTTCTCATTTAAGGTTCTAGAAATATTCGCCATAAACATTTTGGCCGTAGGAAAACTCATCTCGGGAATTTTCGCCATAGAAAACTTTACCATATAGGATTTTTGCCCTAAGACAATTTTGCAACCATTTTTTCCATATGCGAAGTACCTTGTTATCAAGTATATCTGGCTCACAATATTGTTACTTCGATTTACACTTTTTAATAAGTTAAACTATCATGAACCGAAATTTGTGGAAACTAATTGCGCATTTGAAAAAGGAAGAGACATTAAAAAAGGTGTGATTTAGATCGAGGTGATGCAGTACAAATGAGAAAATATATATTGATATCAAGACTTCGGCGGAAAATGCTTTATTACAGTCCAACGTAAAAAAAAATTACATTTTTTACGAAGCATTGCTTGGAATTTACACACATTTTAAATTATTTCATTGTTAATTTGACATATTTTTAGTTTTTTTTATTCTTTAAATAGATGTTTACTTTTTATTTCTTTTCTGATGTATGAACTTGTAAAAGACATCTATATATTTTTGATAACAAGATACTTCGCATATTAAATTAAACATTACTCCAAAATGGACGTTCAAGATAGGGCTATCAAAAAAATTTGGCGAAATTGTCTTACGGCAAAAATCTTATACAGCGAAGTTTCCTATGGCGAAAATTCCACAGCAAAAATATTCACGGCGAATGTTCTGGATACGGATAAGTTTAAAAATGCGAGTGCTACTCAAAAACATATTTGGAATTTTATTCTGCCTTTTTCAACGTTCATTTCCAAAATAAAGCAGCTTTATCAACAAGATGACAGTTTCTTTTTTAATACTAAAGTTCAACTAATACAACGATTGATAGCAACTCCATATAAAGGGTAGCAGTCCAAAAATGATCCTGCCGAATGAGATGTGATATAGAAGAGAGTCTGCCTATATTTCTGAAATGAGATATTGTAATTATTTACACTATTTACATTGGACTGTTGTCTTCATTTTTGCTGCCGTATTCCCAACGATTCAAGCGTTGTACGATCTGGCATTCTTCATGCGACTGTAATTTTGAACTGGGTAGAAATAAAGGGTTCGGTTCGGAAATTCAAATCACCTGAAGGAGGTGAGAGCGTACAACCACTGAAACATCGTGAATCTGGTAACAAAGATGAAGAAAACAGTCCGAACAATGTAAAATAATGTAAAAGAGAAGTTGATAGGAAATGAAGATTATGAAGATAAGAAATAATAAAATGACGATTGATTCTTCATTGAAGAGGTTAAGAAGGTTTAAATGCAGGAAGCATCCACTTATTTGTCTGTTTCACGTGTGGCAGTTCTTAAAAAAGAGAAACAAAAAAAGAAACATAAAAGGTGTCTGAGTGGAAAATTCATACATTTGCAACACGTAGAAAATGCGGGTCATTCTATTCCGTGGATATATCATGGTATGTCCTTACTGTAAAGGTCTGAATTGATGAAGCTAAACAGTGGAGCGCGTCCGGACATTTGCCATAGAAATAGTGATAGAGTATCAAGACGCTTGCAATGTTAACGCTGTTGGAAAGAGATTGCAGAGTGAAAAACGATTTTGAATGCTATTAGATTGGTGCAAAAATAATGACGTAATAATGTCGTTTTTTGACGTTACGTCAAAAAACGACATTATTACGTCATTATTTTTGCACCAACCTAATATTATGACTGTAAATTGAGAAATGAACAACTTCAGTCCAGATATGACCGTAATTTTTGTCCAATGTGATTGTTGTAAAGATTAAAATTTATAGGTAATAGGAGGAGCCTGAAGAAGGACTGAAAAATAGAAGCAAATCTAGTGTAGTTATTGAACATCTATCTTTTACTTTAAAAGCAAAAGCAAAAAAATATCTCATTTTAAGCCTTTAAAAAAAAAAAAAAAATGGGTAAATTGTCGCGGTCTATATTTCTGAGATGAGGTATTATGTACATTATTTACATTATTCGGACTATTGTCCTCATCTATGTCGCTATATAATAAATATGGCGAAAAAGATGAGGACAATAGTCCGAATAATGTAAATTGTAATTTTAATTTCGTGCATGCACGTTGTTTGTTTTTGATTTTGTCGACTGTACAATATATTAATGTTAGTTGGACACTGTCTATGAGAAAAAGATCGACATAGCGCAATTCACACCGCCAAAAATTTGGAAATGGCATGCTGTACTGCTTGGCATTCGCGACGGAAGCTCTAATACAGACATTTCAGTGTGTTTGAGTGACAGTGCAGAAGATTCCGAAAGAGTTGGATAAGTCTAATGGTGATTACGAAGGTACGGCAGCACGAAGAACTCGATTTGATCGTTCTGATCAGAAAAGAACTCCCGAATTTGTTGGCGTGGACTTCAGACTCAACACGGAGCCCTACATCAGTGGGTGGGGAGGGTGAACCATATATTTTTTCTTTTTCTGTCTAAATTTCACTTTAGATATTTCTGCATTACTTATAGCGGTTAGATAATTTATTTTTAAAACCACTTTTTGGAGAGCATTCTCATACATTTATTTTTTTATTTTTATTAAAGATGTTTATGTCGAATGATAATCGACTAATCCTAGTGGTCACAGTGGTAGGTAACTGTTTCACAATGGCAGGTAACTGTTTCACAATGGCATTGGGGTGATTAGAATTAACATTAATATAGATGGGGGTTTCATTGTCTTTATGGGATGGTTTAAACATTTTATTATTAAGGTTAAGAGTGATGTCTAGATAATCAACTATTTTGAGGTTAGAGGAAATCTTAATCCTAAACTATAATAATTTAAAGGGACTAATGATTTTCTTTTGAATCCACTTGGTTAGTAGACCATTACTATTGGGATGAAAATTAGTTCATTATCCCTATATAGGCCTATCTGTTTGGGATCTACTATTCTACTAATGGTAGTTAAAATATAAATACATACTAAATCAGCAACCTGGGCTGTATCATATGCACCCATAGGGACATCAAATTTGTCATAAAAGTACTTAATCAATGTGGAATTGTTAAGTGCAAGAAGTGATTTACTTGCTGTTAGGATGTTAGTCTCCTCCAGTGATCTTTACAAAGTTAATACAATTTACCAAGAGATTCTTGGAGGTGGAGGAATAGAAATCTATATCAGATTTGATAAATGTAGCTCTTTCTTTACACCAATATTGACAAGCCATTTCATTGTGTCCGACGAATCTTTCCGTAAATTAGTGCAGTTTGTAATTAGTAATTTATCGGTTATTTTTATTATATTTTTTTAGATTAGACTAAGTTCATTTTTTGTTGGACTTATTAATCTAGACTCTATGTTATTAGCGAAGTTAGGTCTGTGATCCTTAAATATGCATCTTTGGTAGGGACTTTCCCCCACTCTATCTGCAATGTTTAAATTATTTGCGAAATTGGCAGTCTTATGGTTGATCTTGGAGATCCTTCTGTTATATCTATCTAGTTTATGTGTCTGTTATTTTGTTAGGGAGAATTTTATGCTAGTGTGAGGGGGTTACATTTATAAATGATTTTGGATTTGTCAGCTCTAATCCAAATGTCTTTAGAATACTTAATAGTTTTTATGCCCTTGTTTTAACTTTTCTTGGAATTGGTCGGACAGCTTACTGAATTTCATTTTTTAAACTAGTTAAAGAGGTCGCTTTCAAAGGGATCTAGGAATTTGCAGGTAGGTGGATTTTTTTTTTTTTTTTTGGATTTTTAGGTTGTAGGTTTCGTATTTGTGATCTGATGTTTCGGAAGGGTTCAAATAGAAATGAGCTTTCCATCGTAATCTTTTCAGAAAGTCAATAACTTTATCCGTGAGGGATAGATTAAAGGCGTTCAAAGAAGAGTATGGGATGCTTTTCAGAGTATTCCGGACAGAACTTATCCATGATGGTAAGTTGTAGAGGTAGTTAGAATTTTCAGATGGATTAATCCCGAGAAAGTTCAACTAATCGTTATAGAAGCAATATAGTAGTTAATAATCCGTTGGTATATAATCCAAGTGGATCCTAGTAATATAAAATATTAAATCTGATCCACAAAAAGAGCTCAATGTATTTATTATTACAAAGCAAATAATTAATAAACAATAAAATCCCAAATCACCACATATGAGGAATAGCTTATTTCAGCAGACGAAGATATCGGTCGTCTGTCTTATCAACCCCAGTGTTGACAGAGTTCGTGTCAGAAAGAGCAATTTAACTGTGAAAGCTAAAAAAGCACAAAAAGAACAAATAGGAAACACATCTTAATCTAACATGTTTCACTTTATTAAAGCTTCATCAGAGATCAGTATAGAAATGATAAAAAACAAAGAGACGCAGATTGATGGGATGTTAATGCAACATAACATTAAAGCTAAAAAAGTACTAGTCGAAAAACTAATACAGAATTTATCCATTTCAATGTTTCAGTCAGACGAAAGGTACGAGTCAACTTAAAATGTGATATCTTTGTATTTTTTTACTTAAAAGTTAATATTCCCGTTACTGCAATATATTTGCTTTCATTTTTCAGAATTCACTAGGCTCCTCTTACTATCAAAAAGTTCAAATTTGGATTCGCTGTCCACAATATATAGAAGACGGAGAGTTTCCCCACTATAATCTCACCTTGATTCTCGTAATAAAGATGTATATTTTTATCCGTTTTTCTTTTTCCTTTAAGGAACAATCAGAAAGCGAATTAATAATAAATAAAGAATATTGCGATGAGTTTAAAGTAACTGTATTTAGCTATGCTCTTTGCAGAAAAAAATCTTACCTTGATCTCAAAAGCTAAACTGAATGAGAACATCTGAATTTTGATTAAAGATGGCATTAGACAGACATGGCGCTCTATTCAAGAGACGCTTGCATATTTATCAAAGCTCTGCTTTTTAAAAAAATTGAAGCAAGAGATTTTTGAATTTTCAGCTGAAAGAATATTTAGTAGTTTTAATTTTTCTAACTATATCATTCCAGACATATTCCTGTTTCTCTCTTTTTCTTCTTTTTATTGTTTAGTCTCTTTACATCTGTTTCAAATTTATGTTTTATACTATCTATCTCAGCTTATCTTCCTCATTTTTTTAATATACATAGGTCTATAAATAAATCAGTGCCACCCAATTTAAATACGGATCCTTTCGTAAGCCTTTTTTTAAAAATCAATCAATCAATCTATCTATCTATCTATCTATTTATCTATCTATCTATCTCAGATTATCTTCCTAAATTTTTAATATATGAATGTCTATGAATTAATCAGTGTCAGCCATTTTAAATGTGCCTCCCTTAGTAAAACTTATTTTTAATCTATCTATCTATCTATCTATCTATCTATCTATCTATCTATCTATCTATCTATCTATCTATCTATGTCTCGAAACTATCTATCTTTATACATATTTAGTTTTTTATCTATTTATCTAATTCCAGCCAGTTCAGATACATCTATCTAAATCTCTTCTCAGTCATCGCCATTGATATCTTCTTCTCCTTCTCCCTCCCCCTCTCTCCCCCTCTCTCCCCCTCTCTCTCTCTCTCTCTCTCTATATATATATATATATATATATATATAATATCACAGTCTGTTTTATATATTGATTCGAACGAAACCAAGAAGCCAATAAGCACATAAGACGATTAAATTACTGCTGCTAATGCTTACAGGGATTTCTTTACATTATTAGTGCTTATTAAAAGGTTTGCAGTCCCATTTCCGCGTAAATAATTAAAACAGGGTCACAAGGGAACGTAAGCAATTTGTATTTGTTGCCATTCGATTGTATTCTCTTTGCAATGTATCGAATACATATCGTCTTGCTCTTGTACTTTCGAAAGAAATCATTTGCCTTTGGTATTTGTCTAAGCTGCATTCAAAGTACAAATATCGGCCAGTGCCGTATGTTTGTTCAGAGAAGGTGTGACTCTTGATTTGTTGGCATAAATGTCTGACACACTGGTCCTGACTTCCTTTCCGGAATTGTCACTCAAATTCCTTGTGTGTCACTTCTCTAATTCACAAAGACAAATCAATCGGGATTCCCTTCCATTTTCTTCACTCTGTTTAAAATGCTTCGATTTCCAATCATGCTTCCAGTGGTGTGTGCATCTGTGCTCATCCACAAACGCACAGATGCACATAACACATACACATACCGGGGGATGCAAAACTATGTATAGTAAACCTGCGCACAAAACGTATGTATTTATTATAGAAAAATATCAATATGATACTAGTATAATACTTACTGTATACTTATTTTTGCAGCCCCTCCCTGAATATCTCTATCTATAAAAGGCAGGATGTGTGCGTGCGTGTGTGTGTGCGTGTGTAACGAATGCATGGTCGCAATTTTCGACGGATTTGCACCAAAATTTACATGCACATGCTCCAAGTTAGCGGGAAGGCCAAGACCGACGTTGCATTTCCCAACTCCCATCGATAGTGGAAATAATCGATTTTTCATGCTTCTACGGCAGTTTTCATGTAGTTTGCGGACATTTTCTACTGGCCAGAGGGAGAGCCTATAGCTGGCTGCCACAAATAGGCAGGAAGATTCTATTGGCCAGCGTGAGAGCCAACAGCTGACTGACACGAATGTTAACTAGCATGCAAAAAAAATCGATAGCTGCATTCGTCACAAGTGGAGAAAATTTAAATCTGCATGACACTTTACTCCAATTGGCTCATTCGCTTGCTTAAACTCAACGTTGATTTTGATTCCGCAGAACTGGGTTTGGTGTGAAACCGTATTTGTTGTTAACATTCTTTTTCATTCGATTTTTCCAGTTACGAGTCCTTTTTTAAAGCTGATCGTTTTGGTGTTCATTTTGTTTATTTCTTTTTTCGTAACAGATTTAATGTTTAGTATAGAGCTTAGAAAAAATTCGCAGTGTGAGACAGACAAGAAGTAAGGCATGTAGCAGCATCAGCACGGCAAAGGGCACTCCTTTAAAGGCAAGGAAGGGTAAAAATATTTTAGGTCAAGTGATAGCGAATAGCGATTGCTGTATGAGTCGTACGATTTTTGAATCAAGCACGGGCAACGCCGGGTCATGCTGCTAGTTATTTAATATTTGGTATATTTATTTTGGAAGGACGAACCGTTGCTATGTGGATCTGACTCCGATCACTACAATCTTAACCCGTTTATGTCGAGAGTTAACCGTTATCTTTCTTGAATATCCCTATAAACTGTGTTGCTGACTCAGTAACTCTCTACTTCGAGTGGCTCTTGGGTCTTGTACAGATTGGACATCATTGTAAAAAGTGCACAATATCATGGATAGCGTGTTTGTAAACATAAACATCGTGGACATATAGAAGTCAACACTGCATGCTAAATGGCAGTTTCACATCTTGAGCGGTCATTAAACCCACAATGATATCCGCATTATATATTAAAATATTTCATACAGTCTGATGACTGCTCAAGCCTGAAAGTAATAACAACAGACTCCATGCAGTACGGATTTCTTTGAGCTCACCGTTTATATATGTGTGTGTGTGTGTGTGTGTGTGTGTGTGTGTGTGTGTGTGTGTGTGTGATAGGAAAAAGACAAGTAGGAAACAGATCTTTAAAAAATGATATGTGAAGTGCATTCTAAAAATTTCAAAGAGCATAGCTAAATACAGTTACTTTAAACTCATCGCGATATTGTTTATTTATTATTCATTCGCTTTCTCATTGTTCCTTAAAGGAAAAAGAAAAACGGATAAAAATATACATCTTTATTACGAGAATCAAGGTGAGATTTTAGTCGGAAACTCTCCGTCTTCTATATATTGTGGACAGCGAATCCAAATTTGAACTTTTTGATAGTAAGAGGAGCCTAGTGAATTCTGAAAAATGAAAGCAAATATATTGCAGTAACGGGAATATTAACTTTTAAGTAAAAAAATACAAAGATATCACATTTTAAGTTGACTCGTACCTTTCGTCTGACTGAAACATTGAAATGGACAAATTCTGTATTAGTTTCCGACTAGTACTTTTTTAGCTTTAATGTTATGTTGCATTAACATCCCATCAATCTGCGTCTCTTTGTTTTTTATCATTTCTATACTGATCTCTGATGAAGCTTTAATAAAGTGAAACATGTTAGATTAAGATGTGTTTCCTACTTGTTCTTTGTCCTATCATTTTTGCACGTTTCACTCCGACGGCAACACTTTCTTTCTCCTCACCTCGCTCCAGCCCTCGGTGTAAATTGTGTCTCCAGAGTGAGCGTTCGTTGGGGACGTCTTCCCACCTTTCGATGTCCATTGCTCTCATATCCCTTTTGCAGATGTCCTTAAAGCGAAGATGAGGTCACTCTCGTGTCCTCTTGTCGGTGGCCAATTCCTCGTATAGAAGGGCCTCGGGAATCCTACCATCCGGCATACGGTGTACATGTCCAAACCGGCGCTCTTGGAGAAGTGCTTATACGCTGATTAACTGGGTACGGGCGAGAAGTACGACATTGGTGACCTGGTTGGACCAAGTGATGCCCAGAATGCGTCTCAGACGGCGAAAATGCTGAGGCGTCTTTCCTCTCTGGAATACAGGCTCTAAGTCTCACGGCCGTGGAACAGCACGTTGACTTAGCATGCCCTATAGACTGCAGTTTTGGCATTCGTTGAAACAGGCACCAAAGCAGAAAAAGCCAGCATTGGTTAATCGCAAGGATATACTGTTCCTCCAGTATGATACCAGGCGTCGTGTGGCGTGGGTGGCCAGGGATACCATACAGCGACTTTTCTGAGAGACACTGTGCCAGCCACCTTACTACCTGAACTTTGTGCCAAAAGATTATCAACTCTTCAATTAGTTGGGCAACCGGCTTCGGGGGAAGTCCTTCGCAAATGGGCCGGACTTACAGCAGGCGCTCACACCTTTGTGTCCAAGATACCTGATTTTTGCCACCAGGATGTTGATCAGCTGGAGGCACGTTGGCAAAAAGTTTTGGATGCCGATGGAGATTACTTTAAGGAGTAACGGTATGTCAAATTTGCTGTTTACCTTTTTTTTCTAATAAATCAATAACGACAAGGACTTTTTGATTACCTTGTACTTTCTAAATGTTGCAATATTAATCTCTTCAAGTTAAGGGTCAATCGCTAGCTGTACTCCTTATCTGTATAGTTTTTACTTTTTACCCCACCTCTTTAATTAATATTACGCACCTCATTCATCATTACTTTTAAAAAATTAAACCTTTACTTTGAGTAGCTGTTGAGCCCTGTATTGGGTGGATAATAACTTTTAAAAATGGAACGAAAATAAACTATTACAAGTATTCATCGTTAAAAAAGACACTAGAAAGCATGTCTACCAGGATTTACTTCATACCACCGGTCACCTGACAATATTGTTCTCACCTAAATGTACGCTGATATTGTCGGGAGCACTATCTCCCCGCTTCTTGAATCTGACATTCAAAACCTACAGTAATTCGTCGATATGAACGCACCTCTACGGAATCACTTTCGTGATGGGAAGTCTCTCTCACTTTTAAAGTAGACATATTGAGTGCGCATGCTCCGTCCAACGATTAAAGTAAGAACTATAACATATCTCATACAAATGTAAATGGGAATAGTAATATGTATTGATACAAAATAGTTTTTAGATTCTTTGTTTTTTATCAGACATTGTTTAAACTTACCTGTTCTCGTAGAAAAAAAGAAAAAAAATGTTTTTTTAAATCTGTCTCATGATTCGCTTTAATACCTGTTAACTTGCCTTCGGCATGACACGAGGGACGAGCTAATTTTGAAGGTGGCTATTCACGCTCATATTGTATGGTGGTCTGTGTATCTAATAATTTTTTAAAAGTAAGAAATATTGATGGAAGTGAAAGTGTAATTTACCTTTCGGCTGGAAGCCATTTTATTCTGTTACGCTATTCTCACTTCTTAGACAGATCTTGGAGATAATTTTGGAGACAGCTTCATGAATAACACCTCAAAGAAAGAAATAGCAACTATATTGTGCTTTATTAAAAAATAATTGAAGTAAATAAATTTATTTTATTTTTTGCATTGATGACGTTTGGTTTTAAAATAGTCCTTTTCAATATAAATTCATAGTAAGTTATACAGAAGTTTCGACTGTAAGATTTTCACGGGTTAAAAATCATTTAACTTATTGGTTTTCTTTATTCCAAATAATCATTAATCATTTGATCTTCCTTTACCTTTTGCTAATTGTAAAAAGAATTTCAAAATGTTTTAAAATGGAATATGATAGAAATTGAAAAATGAACTTGGTGAAAATAAAATTTAAAATTAAAGGTTAAAACTGTACTTTTTCTAATAATTTTTACGTAAGCGTTAGGAACAGTAACCTGCCTGTATATTTTAAAACATAACGCATTTCCTCATGGCGTTAGTTTAAATTGGCACCACTTTTCTATATATTATTACCATTTTACTTAAAATTTGTATTTCTTGGTTTCAAATGAAAGCTTAGAAAATTTCCTACGTAGTTCAATAAAATTCAACGAAAGTTTCTCTTTCCAAAATTACGGTTAATTATTATATTTTAGAAATACATAAAAAGAAGTATCACCTTAACCTTTAGCCTTCTGAAGGCAGTTTAAATTGAAGCTTTCGTTATTCTATACATTCTGACTTTTTTATTATTAAAGTACGTATTTTCTTGGTTTCAGGTGAAAACTTGGGAAATTTCCAACATAAGTCAGTGAAAAATCAATGAAATTTTCACTTTCCAAAAGGATAGCTTACGATTATATTTTAGAAATACAGGAAAAATATGTTAGCTTAATCATGTCCTCCTGGCGTTAGTTTCAATCGACGCTTTCTTTATTCTGTATATTGTCATTTTTTTCCTTTTAAAGTATGTATTTTTTGGTTTTAAGATGAAAACTTAAACGTTTTTCAACATATTCCAGTAAAAAATTAACTTTCCAAAATTACAGTTTATAATTGCAGTTTAGGTATATGGTAAATTGAAGGCGCCATATTAAACTGATGCGAGAAGGATATGGATTCAAGATGGAAGTATTATAAGGCATTTTCTATTTGCATATAATAGCAACCACATTTATTTTCATGAAACATGAATATACTTTTAATGGGAAATTTCCTGGGATGTTTTTAAGTTTCAAATTTGCCTTTAATAGAAACGAGTAGAAGAGAAAATTAAAATGAGTTAGGCAGGGTGTATTTGGAATCAGTGGAAACGTGTCGAGCAATAACTGCGCAGTACGAAATAAAAACTAGAAGAGATATCCCTGGATATAGACAGCGGAAGGGGAACGATCAAGCCCGTATAAAAAAAAAATAGGGGGTTATTTCGAAATTCTCTGAATGTTACTCTGGTTGGAAAGCACCTTAATAAGGCCAGGGGACAGGACAGCTGAAAGATTGTGATAACAACAACAAAGCTTGAGAAAATAGTCCTCGTCTAAATAATGTTATCACTGAGTCTCGTGTCCTTTCCAAAATTAATTAAAAAAAAGTATTCTTGATTTGATTTTCGACTTAAATTTTCAGCTGCTGCAAATTACTTTTAAAGGTTAAGAATCGAAAGAATTCTCTCTCTCTCTTTATATATATATATATATATATATATATATATATATATATATATATATATATATATATATATATGTATATATGTATGTATATAGTTATATATTTATTTTATTTTATTTAACTTTTTCATTTCTCTAAATCCAGAATTTTGTCTATGCCTGACTGAACAAAAATTTTTAATTTTTGTACATTAACTACCATCAAGAACAATTCCATAATTTTTCTGTGATATATATATATATATATATATATATATATATATATATATATATATATATATATATATATATACAGAGAGATAGACAGAGAGAGAGAGAGAGAAAGAGGGAGGAAGATGGGGAGTCAGATAGTACATAAGAATAGCCTAAATTAATTGAAAGTTGAATATGGATTCTTGCATTCTTCTGTCATCCCTCACCGATATTGAAGAACACGCTGTTCGTAATCAGTACCAAAATGATATTTTCAGTATTGGGAAAATATTTTATTCTTCATTATTGATTAGTTTTTCAATTTCATGCGATGGATTTTTTAAAAAAAAAAAAACAAAAAAAAAACGAAGAAATTAATTGCAATTTCTCTGCCGCGAGATTTTACCAAAATTTTCGTTCGCGCTTCAGTTTTCAAATAAAAAATTAAATAAAACTTCAATAAATGAAAAACTGCTTAAAACTAAATATGTATTATAAATTCTCCGTAATTATTCATGTATAATTCGCACTTGTGTATGCAATTCGTTGAGCTCCAAAACTGTGTTAAAAGAGAATTGGGGGAACTGATATTCTACGACACTTAACCTATTTTGAAAAATATAATCATCAAATGAACTAAATACACGGTTTCTCATGGAATAGTTGTATCGATATTTTTATGTGTTCTCTTGGAATGACTGTATGGATATTTGATATTTGAATGTGAATAAATTTATCATCAATCTGACACCTAGTTCTTAACTGAGATTGATTTGAGCCGAATGCATATCGCTCTGTATGATTAACATTGAGATCAGCCCAAAGGAAAATAGAAGAAAAAATAATGAATGGATGACAGACGAAATTCGCGAAATAATGAAAACGAGACAAAAAAAAAACAAAAAAACAAAAAACAATGCCAAGACTTGGAACTGAATATAGGATACGATACAAAGAAATATGGAACAAATGCAGGTAGGCTAAAGAGGAATAGCTCAAGAGAAATGACTCCAATGGTGCACAGTGAATGACCAGGTAATAAACAACAGCTGGTTCCAAGAACATCCAAGACGAATATGGATATGGAGAAACCCAGAAGGAGAAACGAAATGCAGTTGTACAGTGCAAAACCTATCCAAGTGCCGACTGCGGAAGCGACCACCTCCCTGTTATATGATGTAAACTAAGAATGAAACTACGGAAACTGAAGAAGCACTACACAGCACCCAAACTGCAATACAACAGACTCTTTAACGATCCGAAACTGAAGGAGAAATATATGCAGTGTGAAAAGAATACACGAGGAACACAAATGAAATGGAAACTCGAAGTGGGACACACTAAGTGACATCAGCAAACGAGAGCATGTCAAAGGAAAATGGACGAAGAAGAAAAAACGAATGGATGACAAATGAGATTTTCGACATGATGCAAAGCAGTCAGAAAACAGTGCCAAAACACAGAATGGAATATCGAAAACTACACAAATAAATAAGGAACAAATGCAGACAAACTAAAGAGGAACTACTCAACGAAAATTGTGCAGAAATTGAGAGAATGAGTACCACAGTTAAAGGTGATATGCAGAGAATCAGAGAACTAACAGGACACATAAAATGCACATCAACAGGCTGCAACAAATCCAAGAACGGAACGTTGATACTAAAGAAAGAAAAATACTTCAGAGATGGAACTAATACAGTGTAACCCGGATATAAGAGACTCGGATATAAGAGAAATCCGGATATAAGAGAGATTTTATCTTGTCCAAAATTAGAGCCATACTTACCTAAACAAAATAGACAAAACCCGGATATAAGAGAAACCCGGGTATAAGAGACTTCTTCTCCAGTCCCGACAACTCTCTTATATCCGGGTTACACTTTATATCGGAGAACTCTTCCACAACGAAAGAGAACAACCAACAATACACAAAAAATATTGACGGACAGTAAATATTAAAATCTGAAATGGCATCTGCACTGATCAAATTGAACAGAAACAAAGCGGCAGGGCCAGACGGAATTGTAATAGAGATGTTGGCATCCTTAGATGCCTTCAGCATAGACAAGATTACAGAAATAATAAATGAAATCTGCAACAGTGGTGATATACCGGAAGACCTAAGTAGATCTATTTTCATAGCACTGCATAAGAAATCAAGTGCAAACGAATGTGAACTCCATCAGATAATTCGCCTAATGAGCCATACAACAAAACTTTTCATCCGAATTCTGATGAATTGAGTGTGCGGCAGAATCAGCGCAGAAATAGGACAAAAACAGTGCGGGTTCGTCAAAGACATTGGAACAAAAACTCGATACTTATGTTCATGTATAAAATTTAGTATAGTATATTGTTCTCTTTATTAGTAGTTATTTTTGTTAATATTTTACTGTTTTGAGCAATAAAAGATATTCAAAGGGATGTAGATTTTATAACCGATTTCACAAAGCTTCATAAATCTTCAATATGCGCACCACCTGTAACACGACAGTCGCCAAGTGGGTTGTCCAGCTCCTGCTAAACACGCTGCAGCATGTCTTGCGTAACATTCTCCAACGTCTCAGTGCGAACTTATCTCAATGAGAATCTACCAGGAAGATGGATCGTGCGTGCCAATGATAATGACAATGTACTGTTGAAACGGCCACCATATTCACCTGACTTTATACCTTGTGATGTTTTTTTCTATGGGGCTATTTGAAGGGACGGGTCTATATATCCTCTCTTTCTACAAACCTAGAGGAACATCAGCTAAGAATCAACGAGGCGCTGGAGAATGTTACGCAAGACATGCTATGTTTCATTAAAAACGAATGATAAGTTGCTGCGTTATTTACATTATTCGGACTATTGTCCTCATCTTTGTCGCCATATTTATTACAACGTTTCGGCTGTTGCATGCTCCGGCCTTCTTCAGTTGGTTGGAATGTCGAACTGAACCCTTTATTTCACTCACTGGGGTAGACTGTTCTAGTTCCATGTGTCATGTTTAATGGATGTCAGTTATCAGTTATCTCCTGTTAATTTCCCTCTGAAGGTTCCGCACTGCCTTAACCGGGTATTGAACTCAGACTCTTTGGGTCCTGTCACTAGGTCTAACCAACAACCAAAATTCAAACCACCTGAAGAAGGCCGGAGCGTACAACGGCCGAAACATTGTGATAAATATGGAGACAAAGATGAGGACAATAGTCCGAATAATGTAAATAATGTACATAATACCTCATCTCAGAAATATAAACAGACTCTGAAGTTACTGCGGTTAAGTTTTTTTTTTTATTTAATTTTTCTTGTGTTCTTATAGCTTTCTTCTTTTCTGGACATAACTACACACGAAGACCAACCAAACTCTATCCGTAACATATCCGTTGATAATATAAATATAATAGCCTCCTCCACATGTAAAAAAAAGGCTAAAAATAATGAAAACATTATTAACAAACAAAAAAAAAAGAAAAGAAACGCTCACAAACATCAACTATGAACAGAGCCACATTGTTTTGAACGTGTTTGAAAATAAAACATTGCCATTACTCTTAATTCATACATAAAAGCATCTATACGTTCAGTTAAAAGTAAAAAATAAAATCATCCTTGATAATGGCTAAAAGTATAGCCAAAAGCGCTCGAACATATAGAACATTTGGACAATTTTTACATAATTTATGTCCAGGAAAGAAAATTAACACACACAAAAAAAAAAAAAAATGAAATAATGACCTAACCGTAGTACCTTATCGTTTTTAATGAAACTTGTATATACCAGGTGTAACAGCAAAATTGTCCAAATCGTGTAACAGCAAAATTGTCCAAATCGTGTAACAGCATGGCATAATAGCCCATCTCACGAAATATTGAATATTTTAAAAAAAAACACTAAACTGAGTTTCTTTTTTCCAGATTTTCAGATAAGACGGTTAGCCATCTTGACATCATTTGTCATAAGAATCACTGAAAAATCAGCAAGAAGAACAGGTTAAAATCATTTTGATTTGGCCCCACTATATCTTCTCAAATGAGCAATGGTGAGAGGAAAAAGATCATTCATGACTCCAATTATGGTACCAACATTCATACTTTGGCTTCCATCTTCAAAGTCCACTCAATAACCATCACGAGAGCGGTGAATAAGTTTTAAAAAGAGGGGACAATAGAGAGAAATACTGGCCCAGGAGGTTACAACAGCAAGAAGGATCATCATTTCAACTTAGAACTAAATACATTCTTATTGTTCAAAGTAGACGCCAATAGTGTTAAAAAAAAAAGCTCGGAGAATTCTATTAAGATATATTTAATCATTTTCTGAGATACAATGGGTCTAATCTTAATCTAACCATTGAACAATTATGCTGTTACACCCGATACACACACACACACACACACATATATATATATATATATATATATATATATATATATATATATATATATATATATATAGGGTTTGGCTACGCGTGTGTCAATGTAAGCGTATATTAGAGTATCTTCGCACTTCGTGGGTGTGTATCTTTACTAATTATATGGCTTAGTACATCATTTTTGGGTTTACTATTATATTGCAACTGTAAGCGTCCAAAGGTATAATCATTATCTATGACTGAACTGCATTATTTTCTAGCATTGACTACGATTGATACCTCGAGGCAGATGTCTTAATTGCTTTCTCCCGTTTCCCGCGTTCTCTTTAAATAACCAAGACTTCCATTCATTTGAGAATTATATAATTACTTGTTCTTTTGTTCATCCCACGATCTTCCATGTTAGGTGCAAATTCCATTTCTAATAACACACTGTCTATTTCTGTTTTTGTTCCCGCGTTGGGCAGAAGTAACATATTTATAATGACTTCATCACTATACATGTTACCTTTAGTCAACTTCGTAGGGCATACAAAGGTATTTAATGGCATCTATTGAGAGAAATTGATCGATGTAATGAACATTTTCTTTTATGCTTTAAATGTTATCAGTACAACATAATCTTTTGAGAGATGCACTGTATTTAGGATCATATTAAAATATGTTAAAAATTTCACCGTGTGTCTTATTTGCCTCTCGTTGGAAACTTCTATTCTTAATGTTCATTACCGTAGGCTATAATTTTACGTCAAGCGGTCAATTTTTTATAGGGTGACCCCATAATAGCATTATTTACTCAAACGTTTCTGTCTGGGGATGACGGTTAAACTATATTCGGCAGCAATGCCTCTGACCGGGAATTGCTGACCTGGGGTAGTAGCACCTGTTAGGGTTCCAACTATGGGCAAATAGTGAACCCCCACAATTGGGTCAAATCACTATGAAAGTGAAGAAATATATTTTTATAATGAACTAGCCAGCAATGTATTTTCAGAGTAAAATAAATTACCAGCAAATCATTTTATAAGGAAAAACAATTACCAGCAATATATTTTTGTAAAATAAATTACAATTGCTCCCAAGTAAATTAGATTTCGGCATTAAATGACCCATACAGAGTTGATATTCCGTTAAACAAACAGAACAACACTCAAACGTCATTATTATTATTTTTATTATTATTGAATGGATGTCATAGCCAGGGTGATAGTGGGAACAAGTCTAGCTCCAAGCCGGCGAAAGCATGAAGTCGGACAACTGGTGCCTCTTAACTAGCTGCTTAGGGTAGATGAAGCTGGACAGCCCATGAAGGCAGTCCATCAAGAGGAAGGAAAACCTCCGCTTCCTTGCGGTCCTATCCAAAAAACGGAAGAGGTGTGAGAAGTAAACCCATACAGAAAATCCAAAGGGGAGCCCTGAATGCGGTTAGCTGTCAATACTGACAACTTTCCGACAAATCCTGCAGCCAAGTCGGCCCCAAATGTAATTCCCTTTATTCATTTGGATCTTGTCTGTACGGCAGATAGCGGCCATGTATTCTGCGTAGCTCACGGTATCCATATACCACTGCCCAAGACGAAAGAGATCATTCCAGTCTCTCGACCAAAGAGTGCTACATTTATATTGCAAGACGAACTTGATTATTATTAAGCAAGAAATGAACACACCGCCCCCGCTCTCTCCCTATTTTTCGCGTGATCTATCTCTTTCACCCTGCCTTTCTCTCTCTCTTTCGCATACCGACACCAGAGTTTCATGGACGGGCCCATTCGTCCAATCTTCAGTGGATATCATCAATTTACTACTTATATTTTTTCAATTTTCTCTTTTTATGCACATTCTGCACTGGTGTAAATTTTCTTGTGTATTCTTTATGTTTGTGCGTGCACTTGTCTGCACGCTCGCGTTCACAAGGCTTCACGGATGTATGTCGTGATCATGTTGCCCATTTTCTTCTTATAAATAAAAAAAGGCAGGTTCTTTTTAATTTATTACTACTAATAATAATAATAATAAATAGACTGATAAGCGCTTGGAGAGCAATCGCCTTGATACCATACTTGTACAGAAGAGCAAGCATACATGTACCTTGATAGTCAGTGTGGCACATTTGGATAACAACATCGTTTTGGCATAGCGGGCGAACATACAGTGTTATGATTACCTAAGAGGGTAAAACCGAAAAATATATCAAACAGCAGCTCAAGTTGTCTCTTTTGCGGTGTGCGTACGAACGACTATTTCCAAGAATCTTTCTGTCGGGAAAGATGAATTAGTGATACCGGGTATCATTACAAATGCGCAGGTGTCAACATTGCTTGGAAAAGTTCATGTGCTGAGAATTGAATTCACATTTGGTTACCTTGCGAGATATATATATATATATATATATATATATATATATATATATATATATATATATATATATAGAGAGAGAGAGAGAGAGAGAGAGTGTGATGTCTCATTGAATAATTTAGACAAGTTTTGTCTACTAATTTTCAATAGGATCCTCTCATATTCAAACAAGCTTCTTAGTATCGTTAATAAAGGAAGAGAGAAAATTACCATTTTGATAAATATTCTTTTATTCCGAGTACTTTCAACATTATTACAATGTCATCATCAACGTGCTGTTGTTTTTTTAAGACAAAATTGTTATGTTCATCTGAAAGTTATTTTTTTTAACTGTGAAGTAAAAACCGCTAAGAAACCCACACTCAACAACATTACATTTCAAACAAGTCAGAACATATTACATTGCATCTAAACGCATAGTTCTATTGATAAAAATTTCTTTCTCTTACGTGGTCATGTACGACGTCATAGAACCGCATTACGAATTTACGACCTGCGTCTTCTATTCGCAGAGCAAACTTCTATGTAAACATAACAGGATGTCATCTTTGGTGGTAAACATCTCTGTTGTAATGTCCATATAACCACTCTGATGCTGACCCACGTGAGCCAAAAGCTTAGATCGAGGAACAGCATAATAAAAATATATCCAAATATTGACAGATTTTATCTTTAATTTCTCCCGAAACTAAAGTCAATATACGAAGTTTAGAACGGCTCATGATCACGCATAACAGACATTCATTGTCTGTTATATTTAACAATATATGTTTGAATAATGGTCTGCTGCCCCAATGCATTATATATATATATATATATATATATATATATATATATATATATATATATATATATATATATAGTTTGGTTTCTTTTACGACATATATAGCGCAGTGGGTTATTTAATGCCCACAAAATTCTTTATTGATGGCAATAATTTCTCCTAAAATATATTGCTAGTATATATTGTTAGTATATATTGCTAGTATATATTGTTAGTATATATTGCTAGTATATATTGCTAGTAATATATTTTCGCTCAAAAAGGTATTGCTGGTAATATTTCTTTTTCAAAAATATATTACTGGTAATAATGCATTCCTGGTAATCATTTTTCCTTCAAAAATTCTTTGCTTGTAATAATATTTTACAAAAAAGTATTGCTTGTATTAAACCAATTTTTACACTTTCATAGTGTTTTGAACCCAGCTTGGAGGTGGGGGTCAACTATTTGCCCCTAGCTGGAACTTTAACAGGTGCTACCACCCCGGGTCAGTGTGGACATAGGAACACCAAAAATTAAGAGGTGGTTTCACGCTCCTCCTGATCAGAGGCCTTGCTGTTGGATGTAGATTATCGTCTCATCCAGGACGTTACACACACACACACATATATATATATATATATACATACATATATATATATATATATATATATATATATATATATATATATATATATATATATATATATGCATATTTCACTGAATACGGCAGACAAGGTGCTTTTATTTAGTTTTTTATACAATTTCTCATGCAATCTAATAATGTTTTTCTTTTCAGATGATAAATTATATAAAAACTGTCCGAATGTTCTTTTTATCCGAGCGCTTTCGGCTATACATTTAGCCATTTTCCAGGATTAAATATTTTAACTGTTAAATAAGAAATAGTTTGTTCTATGTATGTTTTATAAAAGCGCTCGGATAAAAAGAACATTCAGACAGTTTTTATATAATTTATCATCCGAAAAGAAAAAAATTATTAGATCGCTTAAGAAATTGTATAAAAAACTAAATAAAAGCAACTTGTCTGTCGTATTCAGTGAAATATTCATGAAAGAAAGATTGCTGTCTAAATACACAAATACAAATATATATATATATATATATATATATATATATATATATATATATATATATATATATATATATATATATATATATAACGGGTATATATGAAGTTATTTAAATAATTTTGCAAGTGCATCGGTTATATTTTTTGTATAAGTTATCTAGTATTGTGTCTATGCAAAAAGCCCTACCGTCACATGTAAGAAAAATGCTTTTCAATCCATTAAATGTAAATATGTCCAAAGAAATCTTACGCGAAAGAAAAGAAATAAAAAGTAATATATTCGAAACAGGTGCTTACTATTTGCTAATGAGATATTCATTTGCTATGCCAATCCGAGGCATGTTCGCTTATTGGTGTTGAGTAATGTAACTTATTGCCATAATGACGAAAAAGAACATTAGTTAGTAGGGGAGGTCAGGATGCGCGGCCAGTCAAGTTGCATTATATTTTATATATCAAAATAGATACCTAAGCCCGCAGAGATGCACACACGCATTTTTAAAAAAAAAGCATATAAATAAGTGGCCACAAAATTAGTAAACAAGTCAAATTCACCTTAAGCTGATTGCTAACTTTGACATTTTTGCGCTTAACGTCAACAACCACTTGGCTTAACATGTACCAGCTGCTCCAGCCCAGCGCGTCTTCTGATATGAATGTGACATTTTTCTATCAAACTAAGTTAAAAAGAACGAAATGGAAAAAAAAAGGAACGAACGAAAAAATACTTGTGCACAAAATCAAGTTTGTTTTATTTTTTTAGAATTTTTAGAATAACCATCTATCCAAACAGAAATATTAGAAAACTTCGATGTTTTCAAGAAAACATTAATCTAATAGATTTATGAGAGGGAGTTGAAGATTAGAGTTTTTGCAATTAAAAAAAAATCTTTTTGTACCGATCGGACTGTTCATATAAGTTTTCATACTTTTACTGTTGTTTCAATCTGTAACTATTTTTTTACCGTATACTCCTTTGCGAAAAAGGTAATCATTTCTTTCCAACGGTTTCTTTTCTTCGTTATCTGGGAATTACCATGACGTCTAAGTAAAAATAATGAAATGGTTTCCCGTTGTCTTCTCCTCGGTCTTCGTTTCAGAGTTATCCTTATCTTAGACTGGCTCCCATTCAAGGCTAGAGAGTCCAGTATACACTGCTATTTAATCTCTAACTGTAAGTAAAGAAGAAAAGAGGTGAAAATGAGCTCTCCTAACGTATTAGCCACACAGGTTATTGGAAGTATATCGTATTTCTGAAATAAGACATCTATAACAGGATCAAATGACGGTCACAAGTCCCTCAAGAAAAAAAAAAAGAAAAAAGAAGCAGAATGTGGGAATACTTTTTATTGGCCTATGAAGAGACGAATCAGCGACTAGTAAAAATGTGAGATTTTCTGATAAAAAGAAAAAAAAAGAAGGGTTGCTTTTTCGCTTGATAAAGAACAGATGCTCTCGGAAGTTCTCTCACTCACTTCACCTTCTTCATCACTGGCAAGTAGTCGGCAGAATTTCCATATTGGGGACAATTTAAAAAAAAAAGCCAAAACAGACTATATGCTTTGTGCTATAAATTGCTGTAAGACTTTCTCCTGATGAGAAAACGGCTGATTTGAAATCCAATTAAAAATACAAACAGTATAGCTTTGTGTATTCGGCTGAAACCTGCTGTGAGGATTAATGCAGAGACACCACCGGCACGATTCACTATAGAACAACGACAGTAGTCGCCCAAGCACCAGTTCGAGTCACATGATGTCGTGATAATGTCTCTTTTCGCGCCGATATCCGTTACACTGCCCGCATATAATTTAATTCGGACACCAAGGAAGTCTAATGCGTGTCTGTAAATGGTCGTATAATTGATTTACTCGACCGAAAAAAAAATTAGACAATACATTTTTTTTAACATTTTAACAAAATCTTTTTCGCGAATATGGTGCCTAAAATTAAGTCGACGCGTTGACTTTAAATTAGAGGTGAACGGTAGTAATCGAAGTCCCATTTCCTCGTGAACTTTCGTCTAATTAAGTGCCCAGATTTTTTAGCTTTGTAATAATGCCGCCTTTTTGCAAGGTGTAAAACTTAATTACTCTGTTTACCGCATTCAACCACGCCCATTAGACGCACTTATTTGTAAAATTCATTCTTTCAAATGCCGACGTGTATTTAGCTAATACTGTATTTGTAATAATATTTTCGAATAATTGCTTTTTTTTTTCGGTGTCTACTTTTTCACCTATTCAAAAGACTGGCATGGTTGTTATAGCCGGGAGTGATAGCGGTTACAATCTCCCACTGTCTTCCGCGGGATGCGTCTCAAGCCAGTTTCTTTGCCGATTTTGCCAGGGAAAATGTAGTGGGGAGATTAACGATCGCAAAATACATAGAGCGAAATTTGTTAGAAACGCCACATTCCTGATCTGAAAAAAATATTGATGCTTTTTAGAGGAAATTGCGTTTACAAGATCTCAAACGAAGGCATATACTATAAGACAAAATACGATCATTGTCGCAGAGCCATAAAAATAGCATCTCCTCTTCAGATAAGTGATGAGACTGCCTAAAGAAATACCTGTTAAGAGGTCCACCCCTTTTGATACAAGTGGACCCGCCCAGTGTGTACTTGTACTGCTGCCGGTGAATACCCGGAAGTGAAATTGATACAGTGAGAGAGTGAGAGTGTGAGGTAACCGCTTTGTAGGAGTCACAGTTGCGAGCACGTAGACTCAGAAAGAAGTCCTACTTCGATACTGAATTTCCCAGACTGTATATATATTATTATTGCTACTAACCGCATTTCTGGATCTACTAACCGTATTACCAATTGTATTATTACGTCAATATATTTATTTGCTATATTTCATTCCTGCGTTTGTCATTCATTTGAGACCGGATTTCATCGCGGAATCCACAATACCAATGAAAAAATCCTTACAACAATGCTTCAGATCATGCAATAAAAAAAGGGATTGTCCAGAAATTTCGATCTTGCAAATGTAAAATATTCTACCTGATATTTACAAATCCAGCGGCTCTTAATCGTTCATTATTTAACAATCTCTTCAAGTGTCCTGTTGTCTGACATCGTTCCTTTTTTTCCTTCAATAAGCCCTATGAGTGTCAAATTCTTCAAACTGCCTTTCCTCATTATGTGTCCAAGAAATTTCCGTTATCTCTTTCTGATTTCTATGTACTGTGCTTTTTTAAGACGTGGGCGATCATGACTCTCTACAACCTCATATCTCTTGTGGCCCATAACAGCATTTATCCGTTTGCTAAGCCTCTAATCCCATCATTCTACCATCACTTCACACAAGATCGTCAAGTAGATTGCTCACTGCCTTCTCCTATCGCTTGGGCCCTCGATATGACCTGCGAGTGTTTAGTTTTCCAAGCACTCCTTCTTAATTATGTGTCCAAGACATTTCGGCTGTCTCTTTCTGATTCTGAATATAATTTTTGTTTTTCTTAATATTTTCTTTTAATTGTTCCGCCCATGGAATTCTTAGAATCCTTCAGTAAAATCACGTCTGTTTTTTTGTTTGGGTTTTTTTTAATCATCTCACGCCATGCACGACAACTACTAAGTCAGAAGGGGTTACTGAGTGTGAAAGTATAAGAAAAAAAAGAGAAAGAGGATGAAGGAGCGACAACAACAGAAGAGTAATCAAGAAGACAGTAGATAACGATTGACATTGCAGTTAAATTTTTCAAGATCAAAAATTGTTGGAAAGCATGGAGCCGGAAGTGCGAGAAAATAGGTTGCAGCTTCATCTAGCCAATTCAACAGTAAAATGGTGAGACCTTTTGGCCAATATAGTAATGCCCTTAATTTATAAAGTCTAGTTACCACAGCGGAACAATTACCATGCAAGTATTTATAGAAAAGGCGCAAGGAACATAGTAATTGCTTCAATATAATATGTTCAACTTATCCAGAAATTCCGACCTTGCAAATATAAATATTCTACTTGTCATTATAAGCTGGAGATCTTAACCTCGGTCAAGTGCAATTGGATTCAACATATGAAACATTCAACATATGAAAACAAAAATTCAAAAGCTTATAACGACCTTTTTAAAGCCTGAGAGAAGGAAAGGAACCGGGAACCTCTTCCTCAACAGGAAACAATAGATGAGCCTCTACTCCTGTTCCCGACTATGTAATAAAAAAAAATAAGAGCTACTAAGTTTAAAGTAGAGATGTCCATTAGAAACTCAAGAGTTTAAAAGGCAGAAACATAACTCTGAAACAACTTAACAAAAGAAAACCAGTCCGGTAGTGGACTTTCAGTTAAGTTATATCAGAGAACAGACACACATAACTTATTTGGAAAGATGATCGCCGTCTCTCAGAAATTTAACTGACATTCGGATATAAAAGGAAGGAGTGGAAACAGGACGCTTTTGTCCCAAGAACGATGAGTGAGTGGCCAGTAACAAGAAAACGTCAATTAGAAAAATCAAAAAAAATCAAAAGGGAAGATCAGATGGTATAGTTACTTCAGGGAAGAGACAAAAAAGAGAGAAAAAAATCAAATGACCAATTCAAACAAGAATTAAAAATGGCAGCCCACAGAACTCTAGCTGACATTCGAGCATATTAAGAGGGAGGAGTGGAAATTGGTAGGAGTGGGGAGGTCTGTCCCAAGACAATCCCCACGTCAGCTGTTCTTCTTCGAAAAACACGATAACTTGACGCTCAAAATCAGTGAATTGTTTAACCATACGAGAAGGGCATAACGAAAGCCCAGCAATTCTCTGCAAATAACTTTAAATGACGAGCCACAATTAGTTATAAAAGAACCGATCAGTGTTAAGCAATTACGCGTGAGTCAAATTATATTTATTCAAGGTTATTCAACTTTCATTTATTCCTGAAAGATAAAACAGTAATGATACATTTTCCGCTTTTTATTGAGCACTTTGTAGAATAAAAGTAAAAACAAGTGATTTGAATGCTAAACGATAATAAATCCTGGTACTGTCTCCAGTTCACTCTGGATGGCATCACTGTAAAATTTGAATAAATCCGACGGGAAGACGCATCCTTGTCTCACGTCCTATTCTATTTTTGTATAACTATTCAATTTATTTTCTATCCTTATGCAGGCGGTTTATACTTAGTATACGTTCTGGATTATTCTAACATTTTTCCAAATAGATATTCAGAGTACCCAGTAAAAAAAAAGTGGTAAATTCAGAAAGACATGACACAATCGTTGAAAACTGGTGACGACTGATGCGACTGAAAAATTCAGGAAGAGTTTCTGTACATTTCGTCAACCCCCGCGTCAGATGTTCTTTGAAAAGTACGATAACTTGACGCACAAAATCAGTGAGTTGTTTAACCATGCCAGAAGGGCAGAGCGAAGTATGGAAGTTGTCTGCAAATAACCTTTAAATGACGAGTCACAAGATCAAGCAGCAATTTGTCAATCATAAAAGAACCAATCATAGTAATTATGCGAGGATCGAATTATGATGGTATTACTGCTAGTAGTAGTAGCAGAGAAGAGGGGGGGGGAGACAGAGAGCATTACGCCCCCCGAAAATCACTCTCTCGCCACCTGGCTATGATGCTCTCTTATAAATCCCTCTCATGAACAAATATATACTAGTGGGGATGCTCAACTGATTAAGGACAAGCAACTAACAAGCAGATCAATGGTAATGAACGGGATATTTACAATAGCCTATCTTAAATCGATAAGACAAAATATGTACCTCATAACACCTCCAATCATTTAATAGTAGCAATGAAAGCCATTGCATATGTAACATTAGGGCACACATTATTATTATTATTATTATTATTATTATTATTATTATTATTATTATTATTATTACTACTACTACTACTATTTCCTTTGATTTCTGGTGTGTACACATTTCTTTCCGGGTTCCGCCCAAAGACCTAAGGTTAGAAAAGGCATCATGACATTTTCCACTGACCAATTAAAAAAAAAAGAAAACACACACGCAGATTTTACATAGATAAAGCTCTACGTAAGGTGTGATCTGTACTCGTGAGGACAAATTTTTGTATATCTTTAAGTCATGGACTTCCAGGAATCCCTTCAATGAGTCTACTGGAATTTTTTCTAACCAATCCGAGAGCTCCAACTACAACAGGGATGGTTGATGTTCCCATATGCCACATTTTTGAGATTTCGATTTCAAGGTCCTTCTATTTTGATAGCTTTATGAAGATCTTCAAAGATACATTGTAGTCTGCAGGAACTGCCATATCAATAATGAGCCACCATTTTTGCAGTTTCTAATAATAATGTCTGAGCGGTTAACTTTGATTGTTCTTTATTATTATTATTATCAATATTATTATTATTATTATTATTATTATTATTCCCTCTAATTTCTTTTGTATACACGTTTCCTCTTGGGCGCCAAGCAGAGTCCTAATGTCAGAAATGGCTTCATGATATTTTCCACTGAGCATAAATGTAAAAATAAAACAAAAACTATGATCTCACACTTTTTAGAGAGATAAAGCTCTTCGTAATGTGTGAGCTATACTTGTAAGGTTTTTCTTTTTTGTTTTTTTTGTTTGTGGGGGGTGTATTTATTTAAGGCATGAGCTACCAGGAATCCTTTCAATGAGTCTAACGGAACCTTTTCCAATCAATCCGAGGACTCCAACTATTTGAGATTATTGATTTATTTATATTAACCAGCGAATCATTGTTATTGTTTGGTATCTTTTCTGTTAGATGTTTTCTCCGGGTGAGGATCATCCTATCTCAACTGCTATCCATAGCTTAGAGACACTTTCCTTAACACGTGAGATGTTACCAACAGTTCTGACACCTGTGTAATTCCCAATGATGTCACGTATCCTATAGGCGTCTTGAGAAGCAGAATAGTAATGTTAATATTAGCCTTTTCTCCATAAGGAAACATTCGACGTTCATTGATTGAACAGCCAGTACCGTTTCCGGTTTAAATTTATAAGACCATTCACTTAAAAAACTAGTTTTGGGGAAAACAGGTTTCTCAAGTGCAGTAACTGTTATCGTTCTTTCCAGTAGTGATAGACGTTTCATTCCGAACCTTCTATTTGAAGTGGTGTGTAATGTTAGCATCTTGATTATTTCATTTTTTTCTCTTTCAGATTCCCGGAAATATTCCCCGGAGTCCCAAACGAAAAAGAACAACTTGAGCTGGTGTTTTTTATATTTCACCAATTTGTCCTGCCAGGTTTTGGTATCACCATATTTCGTCTACTCCGCCAATACATACTCGGACCTTAAAAGACCAAGGCGGACCTTAAAAGACCAAGAATCCGACAGCCCGATGCAACCAATTATTAAATTTAAGTTTTATATATATATATATATATATATATATATATATATATATATATATATATATATATATATAAAGTTGTAGCCTCTTTCTGATAGTTTGTTATCGAACTTCTCCAAGAAGATAGACACCCCACCATAATCATATATATTCTGAAACTACATTACCCAGGGCATTTGGATAAGTATAATTCATTGTGATCACTCTTATCCAAAATATAGAAAGAGAAAGCCAGGAGATGGAGGTCACATCAGCAAGATCAAAATGAGACAATATAGACGTCAAGTTGAGCAAGAAATAACCAATCAGTGAGTAGTGCCTTACGATACATATTTGTTGCGACAATTCAACTATCATATAAATTTTGAAATCAGCTCAGCAATTCATTCAATCAAGTATTGCCTCAAATACATATCAAAAGGGTCAGATTAAGCTGTTTTTACACCCCGCTGATTTTTTTTCTCTTTGGTTTAAATTATATTTAAATTTGAATAAGGGAATGACTCCAAAGTATAGAAAGAGAAAGCCAGAAGATGTAGGTCTCATCGGCAAGATCATTGAGTAATATTCAAATGCATCATTTTTCTTATGACATTGATTTAAAATCAATCATTTTCTTACAAAAAAAGTGTGTGAGATGCAGCAAGGCACGGATAATTTGGCTAGTAAATAATAAACAGCTTAATAATATAAGGAAACATTTTTTTCACTACAGATAGGCATAACCATCATTTGTCTTGGGAATGATCGCAGAGGAGTTCCTTGTTGCTTTCTCCACGGTGACTTTATCGAGACTCTACCTCTGTTAAGACACCTTGTTTTATCTTAATTTATAATAAGTTTTTCTTACAGTCTGTGAAAGTACTTTGTTAGATGTATGACTTCTCTATATTCAATGGGGAAATGGGCCATTACCTACCTCGCCGGCCCAGTGAATGCTTGTAGAGGCAGATATAACACGCTTGGGCGGTCATATCTCTTTTCGATTCATGATCGCCAAGGGTATTTGCGCGTAAATGAATGTAAACGAATCCGACTGGAATTTGAACACTGCTCTCGGATTTCTCATTCTGGACCGTTATCCATTACACCACCCGCGCATCCAAGCTAACGGCACTTCGTTCTCCCAAGCGGTTAACTATCTAGGTACTGACCAGATACGACGTTGCTTAAATTCGGTGATTGGAGAACCGGTGTTTCTATGAGATATAACCTTAAGTGGTTGACCAGCACCTTTGACCATTGACTCGTTAACAGATTTTCACTTGATTGGTCTTATTTGATGGATCTTAAATGCTTAGCAAAAGAGGAATTGCGATGGATAGTAGGGAGACAAACATTGGTTATGGTAAGAAATTATTGGAGGTTGTGGAAAGCCATGATCAACTCTACCCAGAAAAGGCACAGTTCGTAAAATAAGTTTTCTTACTTAAAATCTGGACAGAGTCAGCGATAAGAACAAATGTTTTTTTTTTATTTTTAATATTTACTTATTTCTGTATAATTATCGGGCTGATAAAAAACATCTTAAGAATCATGTTTACAAAGATAACGCAATTTCAATTTTTAATAAATTAGTTTATTATTATTACAAGATAATTATTAGACAGACAAATGAAATTAGGAAACTTGTCTAAAATTTTGAAGCTGAAAAAAACGACTCAGTCTTCTCTATTAATTATTAATTTTGATTATTAGATGAAGATAATTGAACAGACAAATAATATTAGAAAACAATTTTGAAAGCGTGGACGATCATACCTTTTATTTCTGTTTTATAATTTTAATTATTACAAAACACTCATTCGACGAATTACTAACAATTACAAAAAAAAATCTGCTATCGAGAAGGCAGGAAAATTGGTAATAACTGCGCAGATTATTTTTCTATTGTTCCTTTAGAATTATCACAGAATAATTATTGAACTGAAAAATAATATTCTGAAAATTGTGAATAATAGTAAAGGCCGAAACAATAGATAATGTTAACGTAGGATCTGTTTTCTATTATTAGATTTAAATTATTACTGAATTCTTATTGGTCGAATAAATAATATTGGAGAAAGTTTCTACAATCTTAAAGATTAGGACAATCGGTGCTAACGAAAAAGATTCCTATTTATTATGCTTACGGCAATATCACGTTGAAAGAGAAGTTCTTGTACGATCACTGGACTTAAAGTCGAGCTTAGTCAGTACTTAGATGAGAGAAAGCTTGTGAATACCGAATTCTGTAAGCTAGGATGTATGGGTGGTGCAGAGAACCGAGTTCCAATTTTAGTCGGGTTCGTTATATACACTTAAGTGCATATATCCTTGGGAAAGGCATGAATCAACCTCTTCTCTCCTCAGCTATGGGTTAATTAGTAGGACTTGCACTAGTAAATCATTTCTGTAATAAACCCTGCCCGTTGCAGCTATGTCCTGTCTCCCCGGTGGTTCTGGCCGAAAAAGGAATCCACCCGATCTCCCCCCGGTGAACTGAAGGAACCACCACTATTCGCCACGTTGTGAATTCTTGATCTGAACAGCAGTGTATCGTTCTCGCAAGAACGGTCTGGTGGGAAGGGGAGGAAATGGCTGGGTATTACGCTGAAAGGAAATCACTATTCATTCAAAAAAAGTTTTTTGTCATAGCCGCAAATACATGAAAAAGAAAAAATAAGCAACTCTTTCGGTTCCTGTACAAAGAGCCCTTTTTAGACGACTGTTTTTGTCACTACCGAAGAATTTAAACGAGTACAAAATGTCGTAACGAGGTTCACTCCTTTGGGGTCGGAAGTGACAGAGAGAGAGAGAGTAGGAAAATTTCTGCCTAAACAATTTCGGTTGATCTAAGGGGAGTAATTCGGGGATCTTCGTCGGAGCGTGTAATTATAGCAGTTTGGTTTCTCAGCTTTGTTGGCAAACTTAACTGGTTTCATACAGGGTCTGTTTCTATTTCTCGGTTCGGATCGGACCTCTTGGGCGCGTGACAACCAACCAATCGGACCATCAAATTCCAACAAGCCGTCTCTTCTGCGTTCTGCCGCGTTCTAAGAGCCACTTTGTTTTCTCCCCGGTTCTGCGATTTGACTAACTCAAGGTTGCGGGCAGCTTATATAGAGGCGGAGCTAAATCATCTTTAGGCACCACCCTCGAATTTTAATATGCAAATCGCCTTTGACCACCATGCAAGCTTTTCCGGTTCCCGAAACTCTGCGGGAACCCAGTTTTCAAGAGATACTAAAATCGGATTCGTACCTCCTGCTGGGTCTTCCGCAGACAACGTCTATTTAAGTTTTGCCAAAACCACTTATCCCCTCTGGTTGAATTCCGCCATTCAGACCACCCAAAAGTCCAATTCGCTATTTACACAAACTTTACTTTAACGAACTCGTCTCTTAATCACTCTGGAATTATTACATTTAATTAACTAATAGCTCAACCTCAGAAACAATTATTAAGAGAAAAAAAAAATAAACTTATTTCTGGAATTACTCCGGAATCCCTTCTACCCGAGTAATTAGCACCTTCATCCTAATTCTTTAGCACTGTTGATTACTAAATCCACCTCGGGGTAGGAGGGGTCTCTCTCTCTCTCTCTCTCTCTCTCTCTCTCTCTCTCTCTCTCTCTCTCTCTCTGTGTCACACATTATTATCTACAAAATATTCTTACAATCTAAAACTATATTCTGGCTTTAAATCACCTACAAAAGGTTGGTAAACCGCAAAAAAGCTAAATCATTTCTATTTATTAATAATTATTTCTTATTGGATTAATAAATAAAATTTGGAAACCTGTTTATAATCTTGAGCACAGGGTAAATCGTTGGAAAAGCATCTCCTTTTTATATCATTACTTACTATTTTTAGAGAATTACTTTTTGACACGTAAATGATTAAACGTTAATTAAATTCGGACTAATATCTTCATCTTTGTTATTATCACAACGTTTCGGTTAGTTGTGCTCTCAGAGTTTTCTCTGTGTCAGTAAATTCGAGTAACTTTCACGGAGTTTCGAAATGAAACTTATTTAATATATGAGCGTAAATTGTTCTCGTTTCTCTGTCCATGTCTGAGGATATCTTTTTTTTTTGTTCTCTTTTTAGTTTTGCACAGTTATAGCTAGCCATGTGTTGTATAAGAGTAAATGTCGTTGCCGACACTGTGGTTTGAAACTAGATCGCCAATGAGCAACGTGGGCTATTCCATTATTAAGTAGATCACGTGATCATAAAGTGAAGTGAATAAATACGAAGTAGCTTGACGACTAAACAGTCACTATTCACTTCCTCTTGCCTATTGACTATTGCTATACGTTTACTCTCTCTACTCTACTATTATACGGAATACGATTCTCTTCTGATCATTATACTATTTGGCAATTACTACTTGAACAAGTATTACTAGTGCGGATATTAGTAGAAGGTGTTACTACTAGTACTGGCATCTACGAAGTCTCGAATATAACAAGCATTTTTGGAAGGGATAATGAGCTTTCGCTTGACATAGCAAAAGTGACAAGCAAAGCTGTCCAACATCACAGAAGTGGCGACGATGATTCGCAAGGAATCACAAAATCATGATTACCCCCGAATCTTTACTACCCGACCCAGAGATTAAATTCACAATTACTTTCATTAAGTTCACGAACCAATGCTTTAATTCTTTAGGCGTTAGTCCTGTAGGACAATCCGTAATCTAGAAGATAGACACTTAAAGAAGGCCGACGAGCACAACGACTGAAATTTAGTGTTCATAACAACAAAGATTGGAACTGCTGCCATATCTGATCTTGTTCTCCTGCTATTCTTCGCGAGGTCCTTGACAAAATCCAAAGAAGGATTTGTAATGTAATTGATCCTGATTATGCATTACAACTTCAGCCACTTTCTCACCAATGTGACGTGACCTTCCTCTGTCTTTACTACAAATATTTTCATGGCAACTGCTCTGACGATCTTTTTTTCTTTGGTGTTCCTAATACATTAATTTAAGCGTGCTAAAGATTAGCATCTAGGTCCCACCCTTTTACTGTTGAAATCGCTAATTACAACCGCCACTTCTACTCCAACAGTTTCTTTTCTCGATCTTCCCACCCGTGAAACATCCTTCCGTTTCCTTGCTTCCCTAATAACTACTATCTTTAAAAAATTAAATGCAACGTCAAACGCCATCTTCTATTTTCTTGAATCCCGTTCATCTTTTGTCCTTTCCTCATTCTTATCTATACCCAGTCGTTTCTTTCACTTTCGCTCCCACTGCCCAGGGCGCCCAATCATGCTTTCCCTTGTTGGGGGTGGGAGGTCGGGGTTAGTACGCACTGGCTCTGGTTATATCATTATTTAAAGTTCATGTATTAATAGTGTTTATTAGGTGAAATAAAACATATATTATTTATTTTTCCCAAATGAAAAAAAGTGAAACATCTCTTGACAAACAACTGGAAATATTCAAAAGCGCATACACCAATGAGGTGTTTTTTGAATGTTATTAATAACATAGAATAAAATAGAATAAATTATTTGGCTTTTGAACGTTAACAGGTGTTTGTTCGTACAGCATGTAACCCCTGCGTACTAGTGGCATTCCCGCCTTGCTTGTGGTGAAATTATTTTTAAAAAAAAGAAAGAAAGAAAGAAAGAAACATTAGTCCGGAAGTAAGTAATATAAAGGAATACGGAGAGAATTTAAGAAACGTGTTTACATTTTTGACCGGCATAAGTGGTGATAATAACGCATGCTGCGTTTAGATTATTACTTTTTGATTAATTTAAATTTAATTTAATCTAGTTTAAATTATTATGGTATAATTAATATACAGAAGAATAATAATAAGAAAAAGTTGTAAAATCTCGAAGGTGGCAAAAAATTTTTTTATTTTTTTTATTTTTAAATAAACTCATCTAAGACATTTGCAAAGGGCCTTTCAATATGCACAGCGTATTATTAATCATGACACGGGTTTTCCCCGCTTCCAATCAAGATAGGGAGGAATAGAAATAGAATTACGTAGGAAATAGTCACAGATAATAAATTGATGCGTCTTCTTCTCACTTAAACCTCTCTCTCTCTCTCTCTCTCTCATTAAAATTCACGTCAGATTTCGTTACAAAATAGACAATTCCAGTAATATTCGGGCTTTGGGAAGTTTGTTTAATCTTTAACCAGAATGAAATAATATAAGGATTGACATTTTTTTTATGCGGTTAGTTTTAATTTACAACCAACAACACCTTTACCAACAGAGGAGATGGATCCGGGCAACCTTTGCATGCCTGAAATTTGCATTAGTACTGAACCTACTATATCCAACCATTTCTTCCTGTTATTCATACGTAATAATGACAAAGCCTAATTTGTAAATTACGCATAATAAGGGATTAACAACAATAGCTGATAACAAAATACAACAATTATAACAAGTAATAAAAGTCCAGGGCCGGTGGAAGTGTCTCTTGACCCCGCCCTGAATCTACGATACATCTCAATTTTCATAAAGGTAATAATCATATAAGATACAAATTTTATTGTAAGCTAATTATGTACATTAATAGATCATATGCAATATAGATGATCAATTCAACTAGACAAATTGAAAATAAATACAATTTATCTAAATGCAAACGTTGACGATCATAGCTCTCCACAATCTCCCCTTCTTTGTAGCTATTACTAACATTTTTCTTTTTGCATCTCTCTCAAACCTCACTCCACCACCCATTCCCTCAAGCACACTAGGTAGGCTGTGCGTTGTTTCCTTCTGGCCCTCTTGCCTCCAATATGTCCTGTGAGTATGAAATTTTCGAAGCCCTATTTCCTCATTATGTACTCCAGAAATTTCAATTGCCTGTTCTTGATGTTAAGCATATGTCCTTTTTGTTACCATGGATTCTAGAACTTCGTAATTGCTCAAATGTTCGGTCTATAGCATCCTCAGCATTGTTTGTAGAACCATATTTCTGTTGCTTCAAGTTTCTGTGAGGAGATTGTCTAGCATTCACTTCCATATAGGAGAACTGATAATACATAACAGTTCGGTACTCTTTTTTTTTGTTTCTAACGATATTTTTCTCTTTCTTAATATTTTGCTTAGCTTTTGGAAGGCATCTTTCGCTATCCCAATTCGCCTTCAGATTTACCTGTCACGCTTTCCGTCTTCTGTTAATACACTTCCCAGATATCTAATTTGTTGAACCTCTTTGATTTCGATATCTCCAATATATAATTTGTTTCTGAATTTCCGCAAATGAGGAGCTATTATTTTCATTGCTTACATTCAGGCTAATTACAAAGATGAGGATATTAGTTTGGTTTGTTTGGTTTTACGGCATATCAACCTCAATGGGTTATTTAATGCCAACAACTTTTTTTCCTGGTATATTTTGTTTAGTCAAAAATCTATTTCTGTTAATATTTTTCCTCAAAAATGTATAGAGGGTAATATTATTTTCAAAAACGTATTGCTAGTAATATTTTTTTCAAAAATATATTGCTGGTAATAGTTTTTTTCCTTCAAAAATTTATTTCTGGTAATAATTTTTTACAAGTATTTCTAGTATTAAAACCTTTTTTTACACTTATAATGCCTTTTACCTCAGTTTCAGGGTTAACTATTTGCCCATAGTTGGGACCCTAACAGGTGCTACCACCCCGTATCAAGGTGGTCCTGGGAACACCAGCAATTAAGAGGTGGTTTCACGCTCCCCAAAACCTCCTGATCAGAAGCTTTGCTATTGGAAGTAGTTTATCGTCTTTCCCTGAATGCGGATGTAGTTTAACGTCAAACCCAGGACGGGAGGATATTAGTCTGAATTTAAATAATGCAAATAACTGTGCCCTCTCGGTAAAAATCTTCACTGCCATTAATTTTCAAAACAAGTCAGAAAACCTCATTTTCTTTTCTTTCTTTTTTTTTTTTTTTCGCAACATTAGCTTTCAAACTTTTTTACATATGTCACATACGCGACAACAGTCTTATTCCAGAAAATATGTACAAATGAAATGCAATTAAAAAAGGCGTAAATGGACGGCCATTTGCATCAATGATGTCAACAAAGAACCAGTGACGTCTCCAACCTCATGCGGCGAACGGAAAAATTGTGGGTTCGTTACACAAACGACACAGGTTAGACGCTTATCCCTTTAATGAGCCCATATTATAATGGACAGACCAACAAGGCAGTTACGGGTGACAACCGGGTAAACTATGCTTTTGCAGGTATTTATTCGTTATCTGGTTATTACCCAGTATATAAGCTGCTAGACGCCGTATGTGCTGTAATGTTAATAGAATATTTAATGTGTTTCTATTTTAATTTATATTAATTTTCGGAAATTTTGGAAATATAATTTAGGCTTGAAAACTTGATTTGTACAAAAAAAATTACAGATATTAAAAAATAGATTCACTTGATAAGAGTATCTGTTACAAAAAATATAGAATTTGGGCAAACATCATACAATCATTTTTGCATATAAACTATCTAAAAAATATGACGACGTACTGCGCACGTCCGTCACTGCAAAACTGTGATGACATCCAAAGTCGCTATGATCACAGGTTTGTCTATTGGCAGTGATTGAATTCAACAAAGAATAACGATAAATGCTTTTTTCAAGACACTGGTTGGGAAATAGCAGCAATACGATTTCTCACCTAACCGTGGTATTCTTCCTTGAGCTTCGAGAAGGTGGGCTGATATCTTACTAACTTCCGGCCACGGAAAGAGAACCCTTACATTCACTGACCGTCTAGGCGACTGCTGATTCCTCACTGTTCGTTGGTCCCTTCCTTTCTGGCCGCTACTTACTTCTTACTTCGCTGCTGGTCACCTATTTACTTCTGACTTCCTGCCTCTCTCTGCTTATATAGATACTGGCTGGGAACCCACCTCCTGTCTATCCACTTGTGTTCCAGAAAAGTAGACCAAAAGCTTGATGGCTCGTTAGTTTTTCAAAGGACTCTACTTTTATGATTATCTAAAATCATTAACAAAATATTATGTTTGCCAATTGAAAGGCGGGCTGGAGACAGGAATCCTGAAAACTCTGGCAGTTAAGGTGATTCAAAGATAGATGGAGACGAAATTCCTAGGAAACCCTGGTAATCAAAATGACTTAAAAAGAAAAGGAATTTATCTACTTATTTCCTAAGGAAGTGTAAGAAATCATATTGTTACATAAATAAATTGAGTTTATTATTTTTGTTGACAATTCTCAAAAACAAAGAAAATGTATTAACTTTCATATGTTTAGGTTTTATTACAATTATAAATCATCGCTTGTTAAAGCAAAAAATCATTGAAAAAAAAAACCGTGGAGAGAGGTAGTTAAAATAATAGCGGTGTTAATGGAAAACCGTCCTTTTCACACTCCGTTTTAATATAGAGGTTCATGTTAGCCATATCAGGAATCTTTAAAATTTGACAACCAAAGCAATTTTGAAATTTGATTTAGCACCTCGAATTTATGATGCCGTCTCTTTCTTTTCACATAATGAGGAAAGTGGGTTTGTAAAATTTGACAATCACAGGACATGTAGAAGACAAAAGGGAAACAGCGAGTAACTTGCTTCTGCAAATGAATGACAGAACAGGGAAGGAATAGTAAAAAGACAAACATTCCTAAGAGCTACAAAGGATAGGAGGTTGTGAAGGTCCATGATCACTCACATCCTGAAGTGACGGTACAAAGACGAAGCCTCTTACCATAGATCTCAGATTCCGGTGTTTCTTTTCTATCATCCTTAGTTTTGGCGTTTGAGACCATTATTAAATTAGATATAATAAACTCCATTATTGACCGCGTGTAACTGAAACTGCGGGAGGCAAACCGCGGATAAAAGGGTTATGTAAATTTATGTTTGTCTTATTATATTTAAATTTATGAGTTTAAAAATAGAATAAAATAGCAAAAATTCAAAGAAAGACATGAGACATTGCACACCAGTTTTTTCAGGGTCGGCAAAAAAAAAAATGTCCAGACGTGTTTTAAAGCGACAACTGAAGGACCCCTGGAAAATTTGATAATCACAGGACGTATTAATGGAAGGAGCGACAACTTACCTAATGAGTTTGTGCGAATAGATTGTAGGGCAGAGACAAGGAGAGATGGTAAAGAGTCAAACGTTGCTTAGAGCTATAAGAGGCAGGAAGTAGTAGAGAGCCATGATCACCCATAACCTGAAGGTACACACAAATGATAATGATGAAAAAAATTAATATTCGGATCAGGCAAGGTAAAGAATAGGTGTGAAATTATAAATATGTCCGCACGAACGTAATGCAGCGTGAAAAATAAAGAAAACGAAAAAAAGGAATGATTGATTTGTTTGGTTAATGGCATATCAACTCCTTAGGGGTCATTTAGTGTCGAAATTTAATTTTCTTGGGAGCTTTCACAATTGAATACATGGTAGATGATACTAGGCTTTTGTGCATATATATATATATGTGTGTGTGTGTGAGTGAGTGTATGTGTGTGTGTATGTGTGTGTGTGTGTGTAGAAATACGCTTAAATTCACCTTCATCCGCCTTAGTGGTAGAATCCCCGAGTGACGCCAATTCAGTCGGGTTTCGATCCTAGCTAAAAGCAACCTGACGTCTAGTCACACTGATGCGCTGTGATACAGCGAAACAGTCTGTCTTTGGATGACAATATATATGCTCCTGAAAAATTTATTTCGGTTGAGCTATCTGGGGAAGGAAGTGTGGGTTTGTAAAAAGTGACTATTACGGCTAATAATGCAAGACTCTTCGGTAAATCGAATCGAATTCGCTCAGTCACTGTGTGTTTATCTAAAAATAAATACGCTTAAATTCACCTTCATTCCTGCCAACGATGAAGGGATGAAGGTGAATTTAAGCGTATTCGCCAGTTCAGTCGGGTTTCAATCCTAGCTAGAGGCCGCACTGATGAGCTGTGATACAGCGAAACAGTCTGTCTGTGGATGACAATATATATATATATATATATGTATATATATATATATATATTAGTGTGGACTTAATTACTACAGGCGGTCATATGTGGATTTTATGTTGTAGTTTTGTTGAAGTTATATTTTGAAATACAGTTTTATCTCTTTAAGAAATTATAGGCTATTATATCGTTTAATGTCATTAAAGTGTTCCTTCGTGTTGGTTGTTTGGTTGATTTAAATTATCGGCATATCAACATCTCTATTGGTCATTTAATGCCGAAATCTAAATATTTTGAACACAATTTTATGACTTCAACTAAATATATTTTGAATGCAACTGTATGCCTTCAACTACAGATAAAATATATTGTTGGTCATTTTGCTATAAAATGTATTGTTAATCCTAAGATAAAATGTGTTGCTGGTCATAAGTATTGTTGGTAATTTTTATATAAAAAATTTATTTTTATACTTTCATAGTGTTTTGTTTTTATTTTGGGGGTTCACTATTTGCCCATAGCTGGGACCCTAACAGGTGCTACCACCTCAGGTCAGAGTGGACACGGGAACAACAGCAATTAAAAGGTGATTCCACGCTCCTCAAAACCTTCAATGTCCCGATCAGAGAACTCGCTGCCAGATGTAGTTTCTCGTCATACCCAATACTGAAAAAGAGGAAGGAAATTTGGAAAAGAGAAAAACTGTCTTAATCATCAGTTGCAGTTTATTTTATTTATTTTCCCTTGTTTCCCTTAAAAGATCTTCCTGTGGCTGTACTAGCTGAAACAGCGCGAAAATGAAAGAAAACAAAAAAAGGGGGGAAGAAGAAAAAAAAGGGGGGTGTACAAAAGAGGGGAAAAAAAGGGGAAAAAATGAGAAAAAGAATAATTGTCCCAATAATTATTTGCTTAGATATCTTTTCTAATTTTTGTTTTTTAAATAATCTTCGCTTCTCTTTAAGGGCGCATTTGGTTATCGACGTATAGACATATGGTAATTGCCGCCATTTGCTAATTAGGATAAATTAGCGAATGACATTTACAATATTAATATCTTCTTCCCAACTCAAACGCTCAAAGCTACTGAAATATAAATTGAATTGTGATCGTCCCTGACCGGATTACAGAGCCTCGAAGATAGAAAAAGAAGATCGACGTTACAAGAACCTTTGAGTCGTGGATCAGGAAAAATTCTACGTGGATATATTTCCGGTTGCGATAACCAAAGTGACAGCGATCCACGTCGGTTCGCTGAACACGGAAGGAAGAATAGAAGTAAGGCAATTCAAGATGGCCGAGAAACAACTTACGCCGAATGAAAGGGCCCAAATTAACAAAAGAATGATTTACTTACACAGCTGAGCCCCATAGGTGTGTTCACGATGTGGCCCCACTCTTGCATTACTTGAAAACTGAGACATGAAACTCCTCATGCGCTCAAGGTGTATATAGGTTTACAAATAAATATAAAGAATTTTGTATAAGGAATTAAGGAGTGCGAAGTGTATTACTATACAAGTGCTACATTCCCCTAGGAGTGTGCGATGTATACGCTTGCTAATAGGGTGTAATGTGGTCAACGAGCAGTCCACCATTGCCTCGCTGTAGAGCAATGTATAGCAAGCCAGTGTGAAAAGCCTTACAACTACAGCAAGATTCTTCTTTATATAGTGCCGTTTAAATAGGTAGATATGAAGAGACTGAGATTAATAGATTTCAATATGAATATACTTAGATATGAACATGCTTAGATAGATAGATGGATAGATAGATAGATAGATTAACAAATTTAGATAGATATGAACAGATTTAGATAGATAGATAGATAGATAGATAGATAGATAGATAGATAGATAGATAGATTAACAAACTTAGATATGAACAGATTTAGATAGATGAACAGATTTAGATTTACACACATAGATAGATAGATGAACAGATTTAGATAGATAGATAGATAGATAGATAAGAACAAAGATAGTTATGAATAGACATATATATGAATAGATTTAGATTAGATAGATTTGAATAGAGTAAGGTAGACACTGGGCAGATAAATATGAACAAACTTAAAACTAGACATATACGAATAGGCTTATGTACGAATAGATTTAGACAGAAACAGACTCACATATAGACAGACTTAAGTAAATATGAATAGAATTGGACAGATTTTAATCAACTTATTGATTGACTGACTGATTTATTTCTCATCAACCTTTTGTAGGGTATTTATTGCCACAAAATATTTTTAGATTGTAAGAATTTTTTCAGATAGTAATAATATACTGATACAAGTCCTACTAATGAACCCATAGCTGGGAGAAAAGAGGCGTATTCCTACCTTTCTCAGGGGTATTTGTGCATAAGTGAACAAAAAGAGCCCAACTGGGATTGAAACACTGCACTCTCATTTCCAATCACGAGCCGATATCCATTACACTGCCGACACATCCATCTTACAGCACCTGGTATTCTCAAGTGGTCGACGTAGCTTAATTTAGGTGATCGTACGAGCATTGGTATAACTTAGAAATAGACTTATTTATAATAGACGTATATATGAAGAGACTTAGATAGATAGATAGATAGATAGATAGATAGATAGTGTTATGGTAATTTACCCACGCACGCATGGACTCTCCCAGCTATAAATAGGAGCATGTACTGCCTTTTGGAGAAGGCAGTTTGCAGCAATCAGCTCTGACAGTAGGACCGAATATTCTTGCTGTATCACTCTCGTTTGTATATATTTGTATTACTGTTTCTGTTAATATATTTGTTTAACTCAATTCCTCTCTTTTGTCTTTATTTCTGGTCCTAACCAGGCCCCAACAGTTAGATAGATAGATAGATAGATAGATAGATAGATAGATAGATAGATAGATAGATAGATAGATAGATGCGAACCAACTTCAATATATAATGAACTTAAATATGAACAGACCTCTTTCAATAAAATTGGCAAATAAATGAGGTCAACGTTCAAGACAATCGGAGATATAATTAGGTACAATAATAGATCCAACACCAATTCAGATGCTGGTACTATTGAAATAAATTTCTTACAATGTAAAAGCTCTTATATAGGTGAAACATCTCGAAATCTAAAAGTCCTTATTTACGAACATAAAAGGGATTTACGTTTAGACAATCATTTAAACTCGCTCATAATACACAGAAACGAACCTGGCCATATTTTTGATTTTATAAATGCCACCCTAATTTAAAAAAATAACATAATTCTTTATGCCAAAAGTACCTCGAGGGATTACTAATAAATATCTTACCAACTATAAATCCACATCAAAAACATTATGTCATCAACCTTTATTGGATCCATACTTAAAGAATCTAACGTATGTTTATGAAAAACACTGTGCACGTTTCCAAATCAACATGCGAAAATCCACCAAACATAATGTCTACTAGACAAACACATACAAATACAGGCACACACATACACATGAATATATATTATCATCTGAATCTCACATAGACAAACTAGAGTTATTATACACTTACATACATAAAGCAATATTTACGGTTTTTCAGGTAGGCTTGGAATCTGTTAATTTCTTGGAACTTCGAAATGACGTATCGTCACTCCTTTAATTCGGATTGCAATAAATGATACTAACGTTTACTTAAAAAGTAATATGCATCCCAATTTATCATATATATATATATATATATATATATATATATATATATATATATATATATATATATATATATATATGAACTTAGATATAAAAATACCAATACAGGTATGAATAGTTTTAGACTTAGCTATATAGATATGAACAGACTGAGATAGATAGATAGATAGATAGATAGATAGATAGATAGATAGATAGATAGATAGATAGATAGATATGAGTATGAAGAGACATATAACGATGAAAGGCTTTTTAAGCATTTTCTTTACATTTTGGTTAAAGTAAAATGCTCTCACAGTTAGCGGCTAATTTTTGCTAAACAGTACAACGAAAAAGCAAAATTATTAAAAGTAAAATATTTTCGTTATCTTTCATTCTGTTAAAAATGATGTGCCTGTGGAAGTCTAATGTATATATCATATACAATAACAAGAAGTACACCGTAAGAAAATGTGCACATTGAAAAGAACGAACCTCTAAGGTTTTCTTTCCATTGTGTAGCTAAAGAGTAGAATAAAATAAAAAATATCGTCATTTCAAGTGCCAAGCTTTCTCAGGATTATTTTTTTTTTTGCTCTCTTTTAAAGAATGATGTACCTGTGGGATTTTGAGTTGCATTATGTTTAGCTATGTAGATAAGGAACAAAATAAAGTAAGAATTTGACCACTTTAGAATAAATATTTTATGCATCTTTTTACTGTTAAAAATCTTGTAAGATCTGGGTTAATATAATTTTCTTTGTCTCACTAACAAATAAAAGATTAAAAATGTCATTTTAAGAACAGAACAAAGATATTTCTCTATATTCTTACCGTTAAAAATAATATACAAAAGTCTAATATATATTGTTTAGCTAAAGAATTTAAGTCCTCTTGCGATAATCTTTTCAATATTGCTCACTCGGTACAAGGTCAAGGAGCCACTCAAGGTAGAGGGTTAATGAATGAGTTTTTGTCAGGACTTAAAGAGAGGAAGTAGAAAGTGCACGTTATGATAGATATGTAAGATAGATAACGGTTGACTCTATTCTTGAAGAGGTTAAGATCGTAGTGATCGGGGAAGAATCGTCTCGCAAGTCACTTCCATCATGTAGCAGTTCTGGAAAAGAAACTGAGTGGAACTTCCTTCTTACTAATGAAATACGAAGGGAATGGAGATGAGTTCTTATTAATTAGGATTAAACCGTTCACTTGCATTAAGTACACGTTTTTAATTCTTTCATCTTCGATTCCTTCCTTAATTATTGTTGATATTGATTCAATTTAATTGAAATGATACGTCATTATATATCTGATTTGTTTTCAAACACGTTAGAAGCCTGCCGTTTTGTTAAATCAATCCCTTTGTATCCAAAGACGTTGGCCCATTGCAAGATCTCATAACGACCGTCAAGAAGAGAAAGTTGAAATCTGCTGCGCATCTGGAGATTCTTGATAAAGTATAAAGAAGGATCTGTAATATAATCGGTCCTGCCCAAGCATCTCGACTTCAGTCACTTTCTTACCGACGTGAGATGGCTTCCCTCTGTCTTTTCTATAAATATTTTCATGACAACTGCTCTAAAGAGATTTTTTCTTTGGTGGCTCGACTACATAAATTTAAGCGTGGTACTAGATTGCCATGTAGGTCCCACCGTTTTACTGTTGAAATAGCTAAATACAGCAGCAAATTCTAGTCCAACAGTTTCTTCTCTTGTACTTCCAATCTATGGAACCCCCTACTTCCTTCATAATTACAATATTCAACAATTTAAATGCAACGTCAATCGCCATCTTTTATCTTCTTGAATCGCGTTCATCTTTTGTCCTTTCATCAATCCTCTATATTCTCAGTCTTCCCTTTCACTTTCACTTTCACTCCTGTATTACAGTATTAGTGGCATTACCGCCTTTCTTGGGGTGAAATGATTAAAAAGGTTATAATAAAAGATATGATAAATGTTATCATAAAAGCCAAAAATCTTTTTCCACTTATGCTACAAAACAAAAAGAGAGATAGAGACAGAGATCGGCTTACAACGTTACTAATTGAACTGAAAGATTATTCATAGCGACTCATTATTCATTGGCGCACAATCGAGACATATGAATAGAGCTGGTCCAGCAAACCTACGACCCCAACAGGTCATAAAAATGGTGATTATGATGATGATTCAAAGACTCGCAATGTTTTTTTTTTGTTGAACAATACCAACGTTTCTCACTTTTTACATAATTTTTCTTTTGTCTAATGTCTTGGAAACTTGAACTTCCAGGCAAATTTACGTCTCTGTTTATTTCTATACGCAAAGCTATGAGCTGACGGCACAACGGCTATCGGCGCGGCCAGTGAAATCAACGAGCCGAGTTCAAATTCCGACCTAGGCTGTGGCGTTCCGTTTCGTATTAATGCCTTAGAGAAAGTATATATATATATATATATATATATATATATATGTGTGTGTGTGTATCATCACCCAGCCATAGATTAAATAATAGGGTGAACTGAGTTAGTTATCTAGTCTTGCTTGGCAGCCAGTCTAAGAGAATGATTATTCTGAATTCAAAACCAAGGAGAACGCAGCAGGAATCAATCTATAACTTTGCCAAAAGTCTGTGGCAATTCACAGGTAATGAAAGAAAAGGAATCCGTGGAGAGTCGAATTGACCAACATCCGGAAGGCATATAGTATTTTTTTTTAAATATATGAAGCTAATGTAAGATAAAGAGGGAACAGAACTAATCCCCTCTGAAGACGCTTGCTCAGGCATATATATGTTTCTTCAACACCAACTGAGCTAACGTGTGGTTTATACTGTAAGTTACAGTTTCATGGATGTAGTGTGATCAATAGTTTTGAACAAGGTCACTACGCTCAAACCATCAGTCACGATGACATGTCTTCATGCTAGCACAATTTTCGACTGTTATCAAACAGTTTTGTTTTCCCAATCTCCCTTACAAGGCTTCGGTCAGTAATGTTTTTCAGGCACTTCCTGTACGCTGGGGTGGTCGCTCCTCAACCAACTTGACAAAGAAGTGAGCGCGTGGCTGGTGGACGGTTAGCGTTCCGACCATAAGACCGGGTTCGAATCTCACTATGGTAGATTTGTCAAGGATGTGAATGTTTAGCAGGAATAATAATCTTCTTCTTATCAAGTCGCTCTACGACAACAATCCAGTGTTGCCGACAGTGCCTTGCCTGGGTGTGATTGTTTCAGGGTTGTTAAGTGTACATGAGTTTTCGAAAATGCTCCATAATTTATAATTTTCTACATAAGCAGTTGGGGTCATCATAGGTAGCATACCCTCATTTCTGAAGGTTGGTTCTACAGCGACAAAAAGCTGTTCGAAGCTATGATAATAATAATTCAAATATTACATCTAAATAGTAACAATAAAGTAGAGTATAACTATTAATAAAATAACATTGTCTGCTTGAATTGTCTTTTTTTTTAAGTTTATTCAAACAAACGTTTCACTCCAAGCTAGGACTCGGGAGGTTACAAGGAGTGAAACAAAATAAGAAAGGCTTACTTAAGAAAGATCAATAAAAAAAAAATAGGACTCAGGATGAGAGAAGATGACGATTGATGTTGCATTTAAATATTTGAAGATTGTAGTTAGCAGGGAAGCAAGAATTCGGAACAAAGTTCCACATGCAATAAGTACGAGAAAAGAAACTGTTAGAATAGATCTGGCGGTAGCATCTAGTTAATTAATCAGTAAAACGGCGAAACCTAGTTGCCAATCTAGTAGAACGTTTAAATTCATAGAGGCAAGGCACCAGGGATAAAAGCTCATCAGAACAGTTACCCTGAAAATATTTGTAGAAAAGACAGAGGAAAGCAACGTCACGTCGGTGAGAAGGTCGAGATGCCAGGTTAGCATCGATTAATTACAGCCCCTTCTTTGAGATATGCAACAGGATCACCAGACCAGATAATGGCAGCAGTATGTAATGCATGCACAAATGGCAGGTTTATAAATGTGAAAAATGCATTCTGACAAATGAAATTTTCTGGCACGACACCGTGAACAAACTTTCCTGGCAGCAGACGAAGCAATTGATTGGATAATCGACCCACTTCATGTCAGTTGAAAACGTGACCCCAAGAAAGCGTTAACGTGTTGTTCTCATGGAGGTTAGCATCAGCCATGCTGATGCCAAGCAGAAAATGTTCTCTGTGATGCTTAAATGAAAATATCACTAATTGGAGGTCCTTTTCGAGAGTATTTGTCAGGTTTCCTGGCACAGAGATCCGTCCCTGCGCTGGTAGTATGAGCAGCTCTGAGTAGCTTGGAATGGCTCTGAGCAGCTTGTACAAACTATGACCAGCTCTGACCAACGGCCCGTTTGAAAACACTCGTGTCCCCACGTTAAAAATGGCCTTGTGTCACAACTTGACTCAGTGTTCAAGTAAATCTCTACATTGTCGCGTCTGTCAGACTTGCTACTAAGCCAAGATCAAATGGTTGTATCGTCAGCATACTTAGTTGGGAACTGATGACATCGGGGACGTCATTGATAGAAATCAAAAAGGTGTTAATATGAAACAACAGGTTTTTCATTACATGATTTGTCTAGAACAATTGGATTGAGCCGAATATTCGTCCCGTGACACCGTAGACCTTGAGTTTGCAGAGAAGACCGACATGCCAAACCCTGTCGAACGTCTTTAAGATGTCTAGTGCCACAGCCCGAGACTTCGCCATTCTTATCTAAAGCTTGTCAGATAAATTCAGTGTTGTCTATTAATATTAGGTTGGTGCAAAAATAATGACGTAATTATGTCGTTTTTTGACGTATTTTTAACACCAAAAACGACATTATTACGTCATTATTTTTGCACCAACCTAATACGTGGCGGTAGACCTTGCGAAACGGAAGCCATATTTTTTGTTCGATAGGAAGCCATGCAAAGTAAGATGCTTAACAAGTTTTTGACGTTGCACAATGAACAAATTGCGTTACGCAAAAATCATTGTCTAAAACCAGAAATTCCTTGTGGTTAATTGACAAATGGCTTCAGCAAGCGACTTGATTAACCATGAAAATTTTATTTGCTACTTGCTAAATATTAAGGACAACCATTTTGTGGCGTTTTTAACCACCTCCTCATGCATGGCGCCAAACGCGTTCAGAAATATCTAAACTGGCATCCGCATAAAACTGTTTCCTGAGTCAATGGGGAAAAAGCTCTGAGCGAGTAAATCCTTAGGATGATTCTGCTTTGAACCTTATGGACTGGCGCTACAGAATCACAAACAAAGAACTGTAGCCAATAAAAGAAACCACATCTCTTGATGACTACCAATAGCAGTAACAACTAAAATGGATAGCAAATGTAACTCGAAGAGAAAATAATGACCTAAACAAGATTTTAACATATCACACCACATTAAATAGAGTGTTCGGAAGGAAAAATCTGTCAATACTGAAAAGAGCAATAACAGCTACTGGGCATGAGAAACCTGTTTTACTAAACACAAAGGTGTTTTAAGAGAAAGATTATATACATTTCAGCCGAAAACAGTACAGGCGGTATGGTCAATGAACGCGGAATGTTTCCTTATAGGGAAACGGCTAATATTACTGCTAACGTTACTATAACCATAGTAGTAATGGAAGGTAAAAGATTTCACCTTCAAAGTCCTGGATATGACGATAAACTATATCCGACAGAAGGGCTTCTGACTGAGAGGTTTTGAGGAGCGTGGAAGCGTCTGCTAATAGCTGTTGTTCCCAGGTCCACCCTGACCCGGGTAGAGAAACCTGTTAGGATCCCAGCTATTGGCAAATAATGCCCCCACTCCAACCAAACTGGGGTCAAACACTATGAAAGTATAAAAAATACATTTTCATAATAAAAAAGAACCAGCAATAAATTTTTAAAAAATAACCAGCAATACATTTTTGGAAAAAATAAATAAATAAGTTTCGGAGAAAAATTAAATATTGGTATTGAATCACCCAACGGGAGTTGATATGACGTTAAAAAAAATCAAAGAATTTTAATAAAATCATACATTATCTAGAACTAAAATACTTATCTTATTTACAGCCTGTGAATTAATAATGGGTTCATATATTGATTCTTTTGTCAAGTTCATTTCCAACAACTAACTGATTTTTCATTGCTTCAGCTCGACGTTTCTCACTTGCTTCATAGATGCCTTCTTGAACCAAAATTCAATTAGTACAGATACAGGCGTGTAATAGGAAAAATGAATTAAACAAAGATCAAAACGTTATTAAACTTGAAAGAAACTAGTTTAAAAATAAACTTGTGTTTCAGAATTCATAATGACAAAAGTTCACTGTATTTCCCCAAATGTCATAATTATTATTTATTAATTCAATTACTTATTCAGGTTTTTAAATACCAAATACCGTGAAGGATTACCAAGAATTAAAGTAAAACATAGGTATTAACATGAAAGAACTCTTTCATGATATTAATCCATATAATATCCTACAATTTAAAAAAAATCAAATTGTATTCCAAAATACAACTTCAACAAAACAAAATAAAAGACCCATATCATTCTCTAGTAATAATGTCCAGACAAACATGTATATGCAGAAAAGCTGAATATGATCTTTAAAACTCCTAAGAAAATTAAATTTAGGCATTAAATGACCCATAAGGAGTCGATATGCCGTTAAACAAACAAATCAAATCATTTCACCTCCAAATATTTTATGAGACTATATTTTCCAGAGTTATTTCCCTTGTAGGTGTTCAGCAGTCGTTCTTTTTATTTTGTGATAATAAGCTATATTTTACGATAAATCTTATCTGTGGAACAGAAAGAAACAAACTCGGGTAAGAGAGATAAAATATGAAACTCTTCTCATTTTGCTAAATTCTTAATTTCTGATAACCTACAATTGCTCCGGATTTTGTCTTCTTGAATGGTATTTATGTGTTTATTTTTTTTTTTTTTTTCATCACTTGACAACGTTAATCTTCTTTTGTCGAAGACGCTCGCTTTCCGCAAATAGGAAACGCTTATTGCCTGACTTGCAAAGGCAAATGCGTGCATAGGAACGCACCGGAGACGACGAGTTAGCGCCAAAGAAATATCACTTCGATAAATGCGTGAATGCCGCCATCTAAAATGAAAGTACATATGTATGCAAACATACCATTTTGTTGTTTGTATACAATCATATGCGCAAATACAAACACACACACGCAAACACCCCCCCACATATATATATGTGTGTGTGTGTGCGTGTGTATATAAACCCAGGGTCACAAACTCACATCAATCCAACCATATATATATATATATATATATATATATATATATATATATATATATATATATATATATATATATATATATATATATATATATATATAGAGAGAGAGAGAGAGAGAGAGAGATAGATAGATAGATAGATAGATAGATAGATATTATAATAATAATCTTATAAATATAAGTAAGTATACTCGTCCGGAAAAAACCTTAAGTGTATTGGCTTGTAAATAAACAAACCAATACCCAAGGAAAGATAAGGAATAAAAAAAAGAAAGAACTAAGAACATGTAATTCAGTTGCATAAGGTCTTTTTAATTTTTTACAAGCTTTCGTCTGTTCCTACAGATATCATCAGGTATGGAAGTAGATTTTGTTCTTGTTCTTACTTCTCAGTAATAAGAGGACAGCGAAAATAGAGATGTAATCCGAAAAAATGCTATGAGAAATGTGTTATTGTTTTGGAACGTGCGGTCGCAACGCTGAGTTTGAATTTAAATTTTAAGGTTGTGCGTTTTTGTACAAATATAGCAATAAGAGAATTCTTTTTTACTGGTAGATTTTCCGTGAATATGGCATGAACTATATTGTTCAATAATTGCAGTAATGTCATTAATGGAATTTATAAATTCATTATCATTCATATACAGGTTCGGGGTTGATGTATTTTATTTATATTGTTTGCGACGATATATTCTCGCCATTTAAATCATTAACCTCTATATTTGTTTTTTGTATGAATGATTCATGAATTTATATATATATATATATATATATATATATATATATATATATATATATATATATATATATGTTGAGTTTTCATTTAAATGATGCATCTACTATCTCTCAATATTTACAACAGCATGCCTGTCCACATTCGCAATTCAGGAAAATTCTTGTTGAAATTACGTCTATACTCTTTCATGAAAATAATAAATATAAACTAAAAATTCATGTAGCTATGCATATTAAAAACTGAAACCAACCCTTAATAAAATTAATTATGAATATGGTACAAATGTTTTAAAAATTTACAGCAGATACAGTTTAAAATATCTATGTTTTAACTAATAGTTTTTCTTTTAAATATTTGTACAGTACTTAACCTTCGTGTTTTTACACTTCACATGTAAAAAATTTAATTTTCAGATGAACACAACAATTTTTGTCTTAGAAACAACAAGATACTGATGATGACATTGGGCTAAGGTCGAAGTACTCGGAAAAAAATGAATATACATCAACACAGTAATTTTCTTCCTTCCTTTAATAATGATACTAAGAAACCTTTTCGGTAATTACGTGAGGATCTTATTAAAAATAAGTAGACAAAACTTACCTAAATTATTTAATTAGACATGACAATGAAAACATGCTGCCAAAATATAAGCAATATATGTGTGTGTGTGTGCGTGTGTGTGTGTGTGTGT
>OZ010583.1:29138875-29268875 GCA_963932145.1 Acanthosepion lycidas | reverse complement strand
TGAAATGCTTAAAGAAAAATAATTTGGAGGTGGAAAGAGAATAAGAAACCGGAAAAAAAGTCCCACGTGCTAGAAGTGCGAGAAAAGAAACTATTAGAATAGAACATACGGTTCAATCTAGCTATTTCAACCTTAGAACTATGATACCTAATTGCCAATCTAGTTGTACGCTTAAATCCATGTAGTCGAGGCTCTAAGGATGGAAGCTCATCAGAACAATTATCATGAAAATATTTATAGAAAAGACAGAAGGAAGCTGTGTTACGGCGACGGAAGGTGACTGAAGTCGAGATACCAGGTCAAGATCGTCTTTGGATTTTGTCGAGAATCTCGAAATATATAGCAAGAGCACCAGACGAGACATGGCTGCAATATTCATTGCACGGAGGAATGGTAGATTTATAAATGTTCAAGATAGATTCTGATAACAGAAGCAGCAGACGTAACAACTGCTTCAATATAATCACTCCACTTCACTCCGGTTGAAAATATGAACCCAAGAAGGCACAAAGAGTTGCTCTCCTAGAGTTTAGCATCAGCCAAGTTGCTGACAGAGAAAAAAGATTTTCTATTATGAAAGTAGTTTGTTTTGGAGACGTTAAAATTTACAAGCCATTGCTTGCCCTAGTTAACCACTGATTGGAGGTCCGTTTCCAGATCAGTTTCTAGTTTTACTCGAACCCGTCGTGCCTGCAACTAAGACAGGAGTAAAGTTGTGTTGTCGGCATAAACACATAGTTGCAACTGATTTCTTCTCATTATTAACACAAGTTATCCCAACGTATTTAAAACGCTGTCTTCCATTTAGTATCGATGGGCTTTCAAAAGTAACCCACAATCCTTCATACAACTTTGTTTTGTAAAGTAAGAAATGCATGTAATCTAGCATGGCAAAAATGGAAGAATATGTTTATGAAGCAAAACTGATCCTCAGTTTAATATCCAAGTGTCTCTTAGTCAAATAATGATTTAAAAACAGGATTGCCAAATTGGGTTACATTTGATAGCCCAGTTCTACTGAATCTTGAACTGAATTTCTTTTATTAGTAGGCTTACGGTCACATTACGTTGAAACATCGGTTCCCGTATGGCCGCTGAAGTTAAGCAACTTAGAATCTGGTCATTACCTAGACGGATGACCGCTTGGGAATACCAGGTGCTGTAAACTTAGATGTGCGGTTGGTGTAATGAGTAATAACTCGGAATTTTTAATCGGAGAGCCGAGTTCGTTATATTCACTTAGGCGCAAAAACCCTTTGGAAATGTATGGATCCACCTCTTCTCTTCGCCTTCTCCCAGCTATGGGTTAATTAGTAATACTTGTATTACTAAATTATTATTTTCTCAAAAAAAGTTCTGACAATCTAAAAATATTTTCTGATTTTAAATAACCTGCAAAGGGTTGATAAGCCGTAGAAAATGAATGAATGAATTAATCTTTTATTAGTAGCGAAATTAACTGTGCTTAATTTTAAAAATAGACACAAAAATTAGAATCGGCGTAACTCTGAATTTAGTAGCGTTGGGTTTATAAAAGGCTTCAAGTCATACAAATGAGTTTGGCTTTCCAGTTACCGGTATAAATAGCTATGTGATATAGAATTTCTTCCTCTATTACGAAAGATACTGAAAAAAAACCATAAAAGAATAAATTAGATATATTCAAAAGACAAAACCTTACTTTGTGGGTTTTTAGCCAAGACAAAAAATTAAATTGTAACAAAGTTTAACGACAAACGACAGAATCACGGGGAAAAAAGGAAAAAAAAAAAGTAAACAGAAAAGGGGAAACAAAATGGAGTTCAATGTATTTGCATGTCGTGTTTCCGACCGACGTGAATAAATGGAAAAGAAAGCTGATTTCTTGAAATAACCAATGCCTACAGTCCCAGAAGAATAAGAACGTTCAGCAGTCACTGGAAATAATGGATTTCTGGTGACTCTTCAATCAGGCATCATTAATGCTTCCAATGAAATGTTAACGAAGAAATACTTGCGAAGAATGAAAAAAAAAAACAAAAAAAAACAAAAAACAAATTCTAACAAAGGCAAACAAACGACTAAAGAGCAACGGTATAACATTAAAACCAAGCACCTCGTTAAATCCTCCTTGTTACCATCATTTTTCAGTTGAAATGGCCAGATGCAACCAGACGTTGTATGCTAAATAGTTTATTCTCTCGCACTTCTCGCTGGTGGAACTCTTTTTCGGCTTCTTGCTTTCCAGTCAACTTTGATCTTCAAAAATTTTAATTTAATATCAGCTATTATCTTCTGTTTTCTTAATTCCTGTTTTTTTGTTCTCTCTCATTAAGAATGCTTTTCTTTTTCTGATATTTCCTCACTCACAGTAATCCCCTTCCGTCTTAGTGGCTTTGTTGCTTTGCTTGGGATAAAATGACTATAACAATCAAAATAATTTCAGTATTGCAACGATATGAATTTTCTGACTGAATTTCCGGGACGAGTAGTTAACATTTACCTTATTTACAGTTGGACACGTGGCCGAATGGTTAGAACGTTCACATTCTAACCATGAGACCCGGGTTCGAATCACACTATGGTCGATTTGTCAGGAAGGAAACTTCCTGATGTTATCAGACTGGAGGATCAATCCCAGCCTGTAGGACCTTTGGAAAGTGCATGAAAACCATACCACGGGTTGTGACTGAAACTCGGAAGTAGAACCCTTGGGGGCTGTTGATAGCTGTGCTAGCACGAAGTCACAAGTTATCGTGGCCGAGGGCTTGAGTGTTCTCACCTTGTTCAAATTATTGATCACGCTAGATAACACGCTCTTTCCCAGAAACTGTAACTAAGGTCTGCTCAGCATAGTTGAAGTATAAACCACAGCTGGGCTCTGTGCATGTTGAATAAACACAAATGCGCAATAGGGATTGGCTAGCTGCCCTAGTAGACGGGTATCCTCGAATACAAGTGGCGAGCTATACATACATTTACAGTCGGACTAATATCCCCATCTTTGTTGTTATTAAAACAATATTTTTGCCAATACGCCTATTATCCTATTTCAGATTCCTGCCGATCCGATTAACATTCAGGAAATTTTTAAATTAGCACTTTATTGAATCTACGAGGGAAAACTATTCTCATTGCGCTGTACATTTCTCGGGACATCGACGTGATTCTTAAAGAACGTAAGTCGCTATACGCCCTTTTTTTTACATGTTTATCCGTTTTTTTAAATGAGCATTTTAAGAGGACGTAGACAATATTCTTATTCAAAAGCATTTTGTGAGGTTAGACTTCGATTGAGATATATGGCTGTTACTACGTTTTTTTTTTTTTTGTTTTTTTAGTTTTTTTTTTTTTCACTTTTTTGTCTTTAAATTATTTCTCTCATTTCACAAAAATGTACTAACAGCCTTTTAGGATCAGAGTCTGTCTTAGACATTTGCAGATCTACCATTCGTCCAAGTTTTGAATATTGTTGTCACATCTTGTCTGATGCTTCTGCCATGTATTTAGAGATTCTTGAAAAAATGTAAAGAAGAATCTGCAATACAATAGATACTAATATGGCTTCTCGGCTACAGTCACTTTCCCACGACTGTAAGACAGCTCTCCTGTGACTTTTCTATAAATATACTCTTGGTAATACTTTAGATGAGCTTTCCTCTTTGGTACCTAAACTTTACGAATTTAAACGCAGTAGTATATTAGTCGCTAAGTTTTACAGTCGAAATAGCTACATTTAACCGTAAGTTCTATGTTGACAGTTTCTTGTAATTCTCCTTTGCGTAACTCTCTTCTGATTTCTTGCATTCCATTCAAATTTGATCTTAATTTAAATGCAATTGTTATCTTTTGTCATTTTAATCCCTGTTTTTATTGCCCTCTGTACTTAATAGTGTTCTTTTTCTCCCATTCTTTTACACTAAGTCGTTGATTTGGAATGCGACCTGTGCTGATACATTTTCGAACGGTAATTTGATCAGATCCGCAGTTGAGCCGGGGTCTGTTTCTCGGGACGCGAAGATAAAAAGAAATAGTTAAATATTCTTCTCTTCCTGATAGATTTTTTTTACTCCTGTAGCAGTGGAGACTTCTGGGATTATTGGCCCTCGTTCAATGGCGTTCCTTCGGAGAATTCGTGGGATTACGATTAAGGGACGAGCCTCGCGAAACGGAGTGGCTCTTGCAGCATGTCTCACTGGCGATGGTCCTAGGTAATGCTTTCTCCACCATTGCGTCGGGTTGGGGATAAAAAAAAAACATTTGTTTGTAGTTACTTTGTTCAAACATTTTTCAATAAATTTCACACTTAGTAAATTCTTGCGATTTAGTGGCATTATTTACTTGCTTGCAATGAAATGATGAGAAAAATTGCACTAAAGATCTCGTCTTGTTCGTTTGTTGGTAGTACTTAGATATTTCTCTTTCTGTATCTAATTGGTCATGAGAAATAATGCTTTTGTTTTGGAATTTAAGGCATAATAACTGTGAGTTCGATCTTTAAGCCGCGTAGGAGAAACTCAGATTTTATTATTAATGACTCAAGAAAAATGTTTGATTATTGATCAGGAATGAAAAGGAACGACAGATTTGATTTTACACTTTAGCAAATAATTTTTGCAGGTTATTTCATAGCCAGAAAATATTTTGAGATAACAAGAAGCTTTTTATTTTAGATAATAATGATTTCAGTTATGTGCCATGCGTGATGAGGGACCTCGAGGCGGTGAAATGGTTAGCAAGCTTGTCTCGCTAGAAAAATTACGACTGAGTAGTGAGTTCGATCCCCACTAGGTGCCCCTTATTTTCGGCCTTGTGCCACATCTAAACTATGCTTGGAAAAGCACCATGTGCCATGCGTGATACACGCTTAGGCGATCATGTATCTTTCGATACATGACTGACGTGGTCGTCTGCTTTTTCAACACCGTTATGGAGTAGAATTCACGTCCGTAGATCTAGACGAAGCAGGAAGAAAGAGTTAACTGTAAGGAAGACATATGGGAAGGGGATCAACCTAAAAATTTAACATGCCAACTATACTTGATACACACTTTTCGATGTATAAGCACCGGACAGGGGTCAGGGTAGGTGGTCAGTGTCCATGCCTTGAACTTACACTCACATAAAAGAACGAATCATAGCTAACAGCAACACTTTGCTGGACACGTTCATGCACCATATATATATATATATATATATATATATATATATATATATATATATATATATATCAAAGGAAGACATTAACACATCTTGAAAAATCCGGTTTTTTCTTTAAACTGTTCAGTTTTTTCCTTCTATGTATATCATATTGCATTGTATACAATACATTGTGCTCTCTTCATGGATATATTTTTTTAATATAAAATATTAAAAAGACCTACTAGGATTATCCTTTCCTTTCAGGGATTTCATATATATATATATATATATATATATATATATATAATCATTTCACTGTAAGCAAAAATATAAGAAAGACCTACTAGGATTATTCTTTCCATTTTGGGATTTCAGATTTATATATGTATATATATATATATATATATATATATATATATATATATATATATATAATCATTTCACTGTAAGCAAGGCTGGAGTGCCACTAGTACGCAAGGGGTTACAGAGAGTGAAAATGAAAGAAAAGTCTGGGTATAGGGGCGATTGAGTAAACGATAAAAGATGAACGGGGTTCAAGACATCAATCAGAAGATAGCGATTGACGTTGCATTTAAATGTTTGTAGTTATTAGAAAAGCAAGTAAGCGGAAAGTAGTATATATATATATATATATATATATATATATATATATATATATATATATATATATATATATATCGTTTATGAGCGTATGTAAATATAAAAGTGGTCACTGAATCAACGTCAAGCGGCTACTGTCTGTTTCCGGCCTTGTAATATATATGTAGGGTGTCCCAAAAGTAGCAGCCCGATTGTGAATTTGGTCTTCAATTTCAAAAGTTTACAACTCAACAACGAACGAATACTGTATAATTTTGAAAATCAACATGCATTTGTGATGACGAAGAGGGCATACCAACGTGAATTTAACGTGAGAAATCCGTCCTCTAAATTAATGATACGCCGGTTGATAGGATGTTTAAGGAAACAGACTCTGTACATGACTTGTCAAGATCTGCAAAACCACGTTCAACTCGCAGAGGAGAAAATATTGGACGTTTATTGAACAGCGCAGAAAAACAGGGAATGTTCATACGACAACGCTCTTTGCAGATGGATGCATCTCGAACGTCCTTGCACAGAAAATACAGCCAATAGATTATAAACAGCAGTTTAACTTATCTCAAGGAATTTAAAACCGAAAGAATGACGATGAAAATTTTATTCATCATCTGAAGCCCGTGAATTCGAAGCCCCAAACAGTGCCCAATTACTTTTCCATAATTGAATTAAATTTCCATTACAGAAATATAAATTAATAACTCCTTAATACTATATGAATGTAATATCTATATAGCAATAAAATTTCAATCTTGTATCTATGTATGTATGTATGTATGTATGTGTGTTCCTGAGGTACAGCTTAAACCATATATATATTACTCCTACCAATTTAGTAGCACATTGTACCTCTAACCCCTGTCGAATATAGTGCCAAATTTTATTAAAATTAGACAAAGGGTTCTTGAGCTAGGGCCGTTTTTCTATTTTAACAACATTTTTAATAGAATGTTTAATAGAACAATTCACATTATTATATCAATCGGCGTATATAAAGAAACATTTGCATATTATATTCCAATTATTAAATATTAAACATTCATAATACATTATAACAACGCTATTAAATAAATTTAAATATGCATAACCCAACATATATTTATATAATCCACTACATTATATTAGAACTTTTTTATAAACAATAACTTGAAAGGTGAAGAGGCTATATGTGTCACATGAGTTGATGGTAATTAAATAAGTAAATGCACGCTGATTTGCTGCCGTTACGTATTTTGAAATAAATGCTAGGAAGAAACAAGTATGTTTATTAAAAAATATACTTATTATTTTGAAAACGACTACACCTGTTTTAAGCTATTACGCCAGATATTCACGTAATGTATTAGCTATGAGGCTCACTGAAACAATAAAACTTCTTTTGCTGTTTTTCGTATTAATTATTAATTCTGTATCCAAAGTACATTTTATGGAAAGGATTTCTCTTTTAATGTATAGAAGTAAGACATATATCTATTGATATCACAAAATAATTTATTTTCCCACTTGAAATCAGGATATATTTGCATTTTGGTTTTTGGTGCTTTTCATTCGTTTTCGGGGTGCAAAATTGTTTTACTTATTAAATAACAATAAAAAGACATTGTTATTATTTTGACAATGAATACACCTGTTTTAAGACTGGTACTGCAAATTTTCACGCAATGTGCTAACTATGAAGCTTCGTGGAACAATAAACCTTCTCTTACCGTCTTTAAATTCAAATTAAAATGTGTAATTTATAATAAAATTGATAATATTGTTACTACATCATGAACTACATTGAAAAGAAACCCAGCGGATTTATGCGTGGTTTAGTTTTAAATAAGTTTTGGGAGAAACTGAAAATTATAGAATTTAAGCACATGAATGGTTTACTAAACAAAAGTAATTCAAATATTTCGAGCTATCGTCGCACTGAAAAACGTTGAAAAGAACAATAGATCTCGGGTGCGTCCAGCATAAACAAGCGCCAGTTTTGAATATTGCTATGTATGAAGCAGGGTGTAATTGGGCACATATATATATATATATATATATATATATATATATATATATATATATATATATATATATATATATATATGTGTGTGTGTGTGTGTGTGTGTGTGTGTGTGTGTGTATTTGTGTAAAGAAAATAATTTTTCGGAATGTTCTTGCTTGAGCGTTCAAAAAAAAGCGTCATCATGAGGGAATAATAAAAAAGTCATCAGACCTGAAAAATAATTAATGGAGAAAGCTATAAAAGGCAAAAAAAAAAACGATTTTAGGAGAATTGTTTTATTTACATACTCATCAGAAGTGCCGGTTCTCAGCAAATATGACGCTATGATTTGCCATTTTGGCTCTTTTTTATAAAAAAACAACAAACCTCAGAATTTTAGAAGCACCCTATAAGCTGATATGATTAATCTAAGTTTATAAACAAAACTGTACTAAGCCCAATTTAATAACGTGCACGGACTCAGCCGGGCCCTGTAGCGAGGATCGAACCCACAACGAACGCGCTTAATGTTTATCGTTTCTCAACAGACGCACAAATATAGACGTGATGAGAATAGACAGTTTCTTTTGATAAAATTCCAAGATAAATGAATTCTGAAAAAAAAAAAAAAACCTTTGCATCATATATTACCTTTTTTACTAATAAGCGCGGTAAATCCCTGTCATCTTCTCGATTGGCATTTCGAAGATGCTGAAACATCTTTCCACCTAACTCACTTCTCACCGCCTCTTTCAAGTGACTACTTTAGAAAAGGCAATACGGAGTTCACAGATATATTCAGAAAGCCACTTATCAATCAAGCGATTACGTTTTGTCACTGAGAAAAGATAAAAAAGAGAAAAGACCGTCTTAATCTTTGGCATGAATTCTTGGAAAGCCAGCATTTTGAAGGCGAATTTGGCTCAACTTTCCTCACTTGAAAGCATGACACAATCTTCCAACCCACACTCACACTTCGCACTCTTGTACAATATGAAGAAAAACTTTATCAATATATAGCGGTAGATAAGAATATCTCTCTCTCTCTCTCTCTCTCTATATATATATATATATATATATATATATATATATATATATATATATATATATATATCCTTGTGCAGGTATGCAGAAAATAGAAAAGAACACGTTGGGTGCATAATCCGGGGTTCCTTAGTATTTTTGTTTTTATTTTTAAGAAGACAGTGCTCCATACAGAAGTAGAGCTTATATTATAATAATATTTTTTGTTTAAAAATATGATTCCTTCGCTACATAAGAGTTCTCATGTTTCAAAAACGAGAGCCGAAATCATCCAAATAATTAATAAAATTAAGTTGGATTGTGGTGTTTAGTCCCGTTTCATCTTCAAGCGAAATTTTAGGAATCCTAAGAACTCTTATGTAGCGAAGGAATCATATTTTTAAACAAAAAATATTATTATAATATATATATATATATATATATATATATATATATATATATAAAGAGAGTGAGAGTGAGGTAGTTGCATATTTGAATCATGGCAGCAGTGGGTACTGTTCAAAGACTGATTTCCAAGACATGCGTGCATTATCAACTTAGAAGTTAGACGCTACGCTCTCTTCCTGGTTATAGTCTTTCCTTTTACCTTCATTACATTAGATCTCTCCCTCTCTTTCATACAATTATAAAACAGTGACTGGTCAGGGTTGAATTGATCCAGGAGACAGTAGTATTTAAAAAAAAGTGCTTAATGCTCATATCAAAAATTATAAAAATTTTACCGCCTGATGATACCGAAAAGTTGAAACCAAGGTAGCTTGACTGGCCACTAATCTCCTAATTTTTCTGAATACAAACACATACACACACAAACACAGACACGCGCACACAAATACACACACACACACACACACACACATACATATATATATATATATATATATATATATATATATATATATATATATATATATATATATATCAGGTCATCCCATAAGTTCTGTCCGAATTTTGAATAAAGAAAACAAGTGACAAAATGTTACATTTAATTACAGATTCAATCAACAATGTATTTTCCCTGATTATCTATGACTTCCTTCCATCTATTAACAAGCTTACTAATTCCATTACTGTAAAATTCTTTGGGCTTTGATTCGAAGAACTCACAAATGTCAGTTATAACCTCTTCCTGTGTTACAAAAGCTGTTTCTTCCAAATGATTCTGTAAACTACGAAACAAATTGTAGTCTGAAGGAGCAAGATCGGGAGAATAAGGTGGATGAGGAATTTTCTCCCAATCAAGTTCTTCGATCTTTTGTGACGTGATTCTTGCTGTGTGGGGTCGCACATTGTCCTGATGAAACATCACCTCTTTTCGATTCACTAGTGCAGGTCTTTTTTACTCAAAGCTTGGTTCAAACACTCTAATTGCTGACAGTATATTTGAGCATTAATTGTTGCATTAGGCGGTAAGAATACAAAGTGGATTATTCCTTGGCGATCCCACCAGATTGAAAGAAGAACCTTTTGCCCATGAACTTCCCTTCTCGGCTGTGACTGGGGTCCTTCCTGTTTACCAAGCCACTGTCTACGACGCTTAACATTTCGATAAAAGATCCATTTTTCGTCGCCAGTCACAAGTCTATCCAAAAAAGGTGAAACAAGTTGGCGAGAATGGAGAGAAGAGCAGATGTCAACTCGGGATTTGAGGTTGTTTTCAGACAATTCATGAGGCAGCCATTTTTCAAGTTTAGGAACATTTCCAAGTTGTTGATGATGACGATGAACAGTTGTATGGTTTGAATTGAGAACCACTGCCAATTCCTCAACTGATAAAGCAGGATTTTCTTCAAGGGCTGTTTCAAGAAGCTTTTTATCAAACTCAACTGGACGTCCGGTTCGATCTTCATCTTCAAGGGTGAAATCTCCACCTCTGAATTTTGCAAACCATCTCCTGCAAGTTCTTTCATTCACACATTCCTTTCCATAAACTGAGTGAATGTTTCTAACCGATTCTGCTGGTGAGTTTCCTGTCTTGAACTCATAAAGCATTATGTACCTCAAATGATTCTTGGGTACTTTCATGTTAGCAGGGTTTTAATCAAACAAAATTTAATTTTATTGTTCTCTGAAATAAAATTTGATCAGTTTAAATGCATCTAAACATAAAAATAATGTTCAGCTTCATTAGACATTATAAAATACTCTTTAAATTTCGTTCATTTTAAAAAAGGGTAAAATTCGGACAGAACTTATGGGATATATATATATATATATATATATATATATATATATATATATATATATATATATATTATATTATATTATATTTAAAATAAACACACCAACCCTTTCTGCAACCGAGTTTTCCACCAATAAATGGTATCTTTAGGTAGTGAAACGTTCATTTGCTTTACTAGACACATTATATATATATATATATATATATATATATATATATATATATATATATATATTGATGACTTTTTAATATAGCCAAGTCATTTTCCAAACAAGATATACTTTCTTGTTTGTAAAAAGAAATTTAATTTGTACCATATATATATATATATATATATATATATATATATATATATATATATATATATATATATATATATAAAGAGAGAAAAATGAGAGAGAGTCTTAATTAAATGTAGGCCGATAAATAGAATCTTGTTAACGAATATGTAAAGTTATCGTGAAACTGGCAACTGGACCAGGAAGCTTGTTAAGAACGGAATTCAAACTTGTTACAACCAATTTTAATTACCAGTCTGTGTTATAGATCTGGTTCATTTCTTTATTTTCTCTCTCTCTCACGCGCACACACACACACATACACACACACATATATATATATATATATATATATATATATATATATATATATATATATATATATATATATATATATATATTCTGATTTTTCGTTATTTTTATAGATGCAATTATTTGAGTAAAAGCTGTTTATAATAAACAGTATTAATTACATTTACTGGCGTGAATGACCGAGAAATTTTGTAGAAAATGTGCGTGCTTCGACAGGAATCGAACCTGTATCTTACACGGAACCGCCATTTGGCCTGACGTGCCATGCCATTTAGCTACAGAAGAAGCGTCTGCTTGGCAAAGTCAAGTTACTGTTTTTTAATAAAAAAATTCCCCACGATCTTTCTCGAAAGATCATATCCTTATATTTCCTTGAGGGGATGAAAGCATCGATTCCAGCTTTAACCCAGGAGGAGACTTCGGATGCACATTCTTGAACGGGGAGAGTGAAGATAACGTCCCACTGGACGTCGCGAATGAAATCCCGGAAGGAGTCCCAGTCTGCTCGTTGATAGTAGAACAATGTTCTAGTGGTAGGAGGTTCATTGCAGGGGTTGGAGTTGAAGGAGATGTTGACAGACACTACAGCATGATCGGAGTTGCCAAGAGGGCAGAGCTGCGTGACGCTACAGGACTCGGGTATGAAGGTAAAACATAGATCAAGAATTGAAGCCTTACCATCCAGATTATGGGGAAAACGTATGGGCAAGTCAACTATTTGTGTGAAGGATAATGGGACGTTGGCAAAAGAAGTCGAAAACAGTGAAGGAGATCATATATTAGTGATTGATTTGTTAAAATTGTTGATGAATAACAGGACTAATTAATAGAAAAACGAACGATTTTACCTGACCCAACATATATAACAAGAAACTTGCTGATGCATAAGTGTGGTTGTCCGTTTTACGTATAGGTGATTATCAGGCACCTCATGATCTCCTAAGCGGGAAACATTCAGCCACGATTAAATTTCTTCTTAACTGTATTTTATTCTCCGTTCTTGTCAATCCACTTATTCATGGGGATCATATTGTGAAAATTTTAAATTAAAATTCATCTTTTTGTTACGCAATCGATTATTTATCAGCTCAAACGGTAAGATAGATAGATAGATAGATAGATAGATAGATATGAACGGAATGGATAGATATATATGAAGGGAAATATAGGTATGATTACAATGGGATAGATAGATAGATAGATAGATAGATAGATTGATAGATAGATAGATAGATAGATAGATAAGAAATGATTTCGGTAAACAGGTATATAGATAAGAAAAAATTTACACAGAGAGAAAAGAAATAATTTATATAAATAATTTCTTATAGCTCTGTCCTATTACATCGAGAATTACAGATAGATAGATAGATAGATATATAGATAGATAGATAGATAGATAGATAGATAGATAGATAGATAGATAGATAGATAAAGAATTAAAGAATTGTAAATTAAATGTATGCATATATTGGAAATGAAAGAACAGATAGATAGATAGATAGATAGATAGATAGATAGATAGATAGATATGATGAGACTGAGATAGATAGATAGATAGATAGATATGATGAGACTGAGATAGATAGATAGATAGATAGATAGATATGATGAGACTGAGATAGATAGATAGATAGATAGATAGATAGATAGATAGATAGATAGATAGATAGATATGATGAGACTGAGATAGATAGATAGATAGATAGATAGATAGATATGATGAGACTGAGATAGATAGATAGATAGATAGATAGATAGATAGATAGATAGATATGATGAGACTGAGATAGATAGATATGATGAGACTGAGATAGATAGATAGATAGATAGATAGATAGATAGATAGATATGATGAGACTGAGATAGATAGATAGATAGATAGATAGATATGATGAGACTGAGATAGATAGATAGATAGATAGATAGATATGATGAGACTGAGATAGATAGATAGATAGATAGATAGATAGATATGATGAGACTGAGATAGATAGATAGATAGATAGATATGATGAGACTGAGATAGATAGATAGATAGATAGATATGATGAGACTGAGATAGATAGATAGATAGATAGATAGATAGATAGATAGATAGATAGATAGATAGATAGATACCAGCTTATACATGAACAATGAATTGCACGAATTTGCACACACTTCTTTATATCCTCAGTATTATACTGCTGAGTAATCTTGATATATCTGGGTAGGCTATTAGAATAATTCAAATCTCAAACTGCCTGCGGATAGAAAATGAATTCAGTAAATATGCAAACATTGAAAGTGACGTAAGACAAGAATGTGGATTCTCAACGGATTTATTTAATTTTAGAATTAAGGAATTTTAGAGAATTAGAAATTCTACAAGGATTATTATTGCATGCCACGGTCTTAGCAACATAAGATATGCAGATGGCATAATGTTGATAGAAAACACAAAAAGGAGACTATAGGAACTCGTACAGAAGAAAGTAAAGGAAAACGAGACAAATGGACTAAACAAAAGACCTATCCAAAAGGACTCATCAAAAAGGACTCATCCAAAAAGGAGCCATCAAAAAGAAGATTACAACGTGTCAATTGTAATTTGGAGGTGCCAAAATCAAGACGGTACAAAAATTTAAATATCTACAATGTGTTTAAACAAGGGACGGAAAATGCAGCACCGAACAGCGGAATGGCGAAAGATGCCTTACAAAAGCTAAGCAAAGCAGTGGGAAACAGCAAAATTTCGTCAGGGTACTGAACTAAAAGGTTATGCGCTGTTTTTCCAAAATCTATCATCGTGTCGCACATGGATGTCACGATGGGTATATTGGATATCGTATATGTGTACGCCAGTTTGGTTTGCTTTGTTTTACGGCATATCAACACCTCAATGGGTTATTTAATGCCGTCAAGATTTTTATTGCGGGGATTTTTTTTTCCAAAAATTTATTGTAGATAATATGATTCCAAAAATGTATTGCTGGTATTAAAACCTATTTTTATACTTTTGATCCCTTTTGGGGGATAAAACTATTTGCCCATAGATGGGACCCTGACTGGTGCTACCACTCCGGGTCAGGGTGGACTTGGGAACATCAGCAATTAAGAGATGGTTCTATGTTCCTCAGAACTTCCTGTTCAAAGGCTTTGCTGTCGGAATGTAGTTTTTTGTCTTACCCAGGACGCGGATGTAGTTTATCGTCTTACCCTGGACGCTTGTACGCCTGCGTCACATTTTTGGCGTGTATGTCGCTCACACAATAATAATAGTAATAATGATAATAATAATAATAATAACGGAAGATCTTTAAAAGCTCTCAAAATACAAGGATCTTGAAGTGGGAATCTCAAAAATGTAACATAACAAGACATCTTTAATTGCAGTTGTGGTTGGAGTGATGGATATTATAGGAAAAGGTTCTGCTAGACTAGTGATGATATCCTTGCTATCACATGCCTTAAAGAAATACAGAAAATGGCTCTGACATGCGCAGCTCACACCATACCAACGGTTTTATCTTTGTAAAATGTGGGGGGGTAGGGGTTTTACACAAATGTGAAGTGGGAAAATGTCATGATACCATTTCTGACCTTAGACTTCTGGTTGGAACCCGATAGAAAATAAATATACAACAGAAATCAAAAGAAATATTAATTATAATAATAATGTAAATGCCGCAGTCACTCGTATCCGACAATAGCAGTCTACTAGGGTGGCTAGCTAATCACCATTTCAGACTCAGGCACATTTGTTCAACACCAACAGAACCCAACTGTGGTTTATACTGCAACTATGTTGAGCGAACCTTAGTTACAGATTCTGTGAGAAAGCCCGTTATCTAGCGTGACCAACAGCCTGAAAGAGGCTAGCACGCTAACACCTGATTATTATTATTATTATTATTATTATTATTATTATTATTATTATTATTATTATTATTATTATTATGTTCGCTAGGTTAAGGGCCATCATGATACACTGTTTGGCGATCATGTCTCTTCCGATTCTTGGCTGACGAGGCAGAAAATTTTCCCGCAGTAGGTTGCCGTTTTTTTCTACAGTAGACTGGTTGCCAACCGAGGGTATAGGACCCAGTCTGTCCTGCTATTCAGCCCATATCTGGGGTAGAGGAAAGAGATACCTTCTCAAGGGTATTTGCGCGTAATTATTAGGTTGGAGCAAAAATAATGACGTACTAATGTTGTTTTTTGACGTTAAAAATACGTCAAAAAACGACATTATTACGTCATTATTTTTGCACCAACCTAATAGATTCTTGACCTTGTCCAATGGAAATTTCCGACTTGAATCTTTTCTAGACAACCTCCGCAAGCTTCAAGTACATAATGCCGCCTGTGTGAATATTTGTGAGAGAATGTACTTCGCACACGTGTATGTAGAGGCGAAAGTAAATCTATGCGTGCACCCACTTATAGGCAAACATGACAGATTTTTTAAAAACATCGTGTCCCCTCGTCTTGTATCATTAAAAGCATTTATTTAGATAATCAGTCCCATATCCGTTGCTTTGAAATTATGACGTCCACACCGCGGCCTATTAGCATCTATGAAACTTTTAAAGAAAACGTGGAACAGATTCTACGTAATTTCGAAAGAATTTTTCTGATGTCCTTTCATAACGTAGACGAACGTGCATTTCCATAGATGCTTCTTTCTTATTATCAGTGAATTGCCACAACTCCTCAGTCTCTTGAGGGCATCGGCGGTCATTGCTCTCCACAGATTCCATTTTTTTATTATCTGTGCGATGCCATGACTTTTGGGGAAAGATGATGCAGTCATTTCCAATTGATCTCCTTCGGCTTGAAATTCAGAGTTACCAATCTCCTAAACTGGATGTCACCGAAGTGACATTCCTTTTCTTCACCCGAACACCAGAGAGCCCAGTATATGCTGCTGGTTAGCCCATAGCAGCGTAGACTGAACTCTCCTGAATTGGAGAGAAGAAATAGAATCATACACTTCCCGTGGGTAAAAGTGCAAAACCAAACGTTACAGCGGAGGCTAGAATTTGAATTTGGCTTATTAATTCCACTTTCACCGCCGATAACCGTAAAGCTATCCGCATATCCTTTAGATTGGAAAGCAATAAAGCCACTAAGATGCAAGTGGTTATTGCGTGTGAAAGGAAAAGTGAATTGCTTTAAAGCGTTGGTTTCTTCAGGGCTCTCCACAGATACCTTTTCTTTATTATCAGTGAATAGCCATGACTTCTTGGGAATTATTGTGGAATTGATTCCTCTTACCTTCTCGATGTTTTCATGACTCGAACTAGTCCTTCTCTTAGACTAACTACTGAACCCAGTCTACCCTGCTATTTCATCCATAGTTGCTAGAAGATATGTATTCGCAATATCTGTGAAGAAATGGAAGTGAGAAAATGAATGCAATAGACTAGACATGAAATTGAATTCCACTTCCCGCGATGACAACTCCAACCCGTCTCGCACATACTATGCGTACTTTTCTATTTATGGCGGGAAGTAAATCGACAGATTTGACTTAAGAAACTGAAAGAAAAGATTTATTATTGATGATGAAAGACAGTTGTGGTAGGCACGAAATTCATTTATCGGGACACAAGACTGTATTAAATTCATCTTTCATCTGTCAGGTCAGTTCATCACTTCTGCTTGTCGTATTTGCTTTGTCCCTTCCCAGTTAATCCTTAGAATAAATTATTCAATGTTGTTCTGCTGTTTGAAAATACCTAGCAAGTTAACGCTTTACACAGACCGAGTTTATTTCTTGCACACTTTCTAAGTACTCTTAACCTGTTTGAACCAATGTTATCACGATTGATATCAGAAAAATAACTACTATATTTTTTGTTCCTTTAATTTCAGAAAAAATAGTACGGAATAAAGCGGAAGATTGTACTGCAGAACACTTCTAAATAATTTGCCTATCTACCTTAAAAATAAGTATTCAAAATCCTGACAACTTCTGTAGTAATAAATGAGGACTTATCTCTGATACTAGCTAGAAATGTTGCATTTCGTGTCGCCTCTGGATTGTCTAATTGCAATACCTTAGTAAGGACCCCATCGCTGCATCAAAGAGCTCAGTGATGGGCAACTTCCTTCATTTTATATTAGCCGATTTATTTTGGTGGGGGATGTAGTAATCATCCCTTCTTTCAGGAGAGAGAGAAAAAAAAACGAATGGTGGAAGTCAGCAGGTCAGCAGATCAGCAGGTCAGCCGGCTACTTTCTTCTCTACGTGCGTCAGGTGATCGTTGTTTCGAATCTTGATTGGACTGTGACTCTCATTCCTGTCGCCCTGTTGAAACCACGGGTACAGATCGTAATCTGGGAAAGGGAGCATCGTACGAGTATCAGCGTTCTCAAACTCTCTACTGCGGTAAACATACTTCGCGCGTTTTTCTGTCTTGTATAAAAATCCATGGCTTTCACGATTCCACACCCAGAGTATTTAAATCCCTCCCAATCAATTTGCATTGTTTCGGATTAATTTTCAGACTAAAGTTCAAGTACGCTAGGGTTCCGAACGATAGTCACTATTCCAACCATACCTCCTTTCCATGGTGTTATATAGGAATAAAGTGTCGCTACCGACACTTGGGTTTGAACATAGATCGCTAGTGAGAAAACACAGGCGATCCCATTATTGAATTAAGTGGACCACGTGATCATACATGAAACGCATATATGGGAGGTAGCGTGTGTCTAATTGATCTCATTTTTATTCTATCCTCTATTACTATTCGGATCTCCATTTCTAGTCTATCCTCTATTACTATTCGGGCCGCTATTCTCTACTCTATCCACTATACTATTTCTCTGTTCAGATCACTGTACGGGCTACCTGTCGAGAGAGTATTATCGAGCAAGTACTATTAGTGCGAGTGATATTCGAAGACATCTGACACCAGTATTGTTCAACGGCGTTAATATAGTTTTAACTGCGATTACAAAGTCTCTACTACAACAAGCATTACGAAAGTGACAACGAATATTCGTTGGCATTATATAAGTGGCGACGAGTGTTCGTTGCCATCACAAGGGTTTGATATTTCTTTCTCTATCAATTTCTTCTTTTCTCTCTCTCTATTTTTATAATTTCTTTTTCTTTACTTTTTTCTTTACTACAGTCTTTTCTCCAGCTCTAGGGTCAGGCGTTATCTGTTCTCCTTATTCTCATAACCCTAACTTTCTACCACCTCCTCTTAGATTAATATCACCAACCACATTCTGTGACCTCCCTCCTTGAGTGACTCTCAAGCATGGTATTAAGTGAACTTTAATAAGGAAAAATCAATTTCCATGTCTTTATATTTGTAGAGTTTATCTGTGATTTTCATAGAGGTGTTTCTTTCGATGGAAACAGACGTTGATAATCAGACAAGTTCTTTCTTCGAGTCATGTTCTTTGATAGTCTCGTCAGTTCGAAACTTTCATGTGGATACCATGCATGACACCAAAGCCGTTCAGAAATATCTAAACTGTCAGCTGCTGTTAGTTTCGAGCGAATGAATCTTGTAGGTCTTAGCAAAGAGCATCCCTTTTCGAACCTCGTGAACCGGCGCTGCAGAATCACAAAGACCTGTATCAACTATCAGAAAGCGCATTACTTGAATACTATAGCCACAACTGAAATAGATACCACATGTAACACGAACTGAAAATAATCACATGATCAATATACTTATTTTCAACACTCAGTCAGTTATGTGCCATGCGATCATGTCTCTTTTGTTACATGACTGACGAGGCAGATTTTTTTCCGCAGCAGGTGACCATTTCTTTCTGCAGTTGACCAGTTGTCATTCAAGACTCTAGAACCCAGTCTGTCCTGCTATTTACCCATAGCTCGGAGCAAAAGAAGAGGGTTCATACCTTTCCCAAGGGTATTAGCACGTAAGTGAATGTAATGGATTCGACTGGAATTTGAACTCGGCACTCCGATTCCTCAGTCGGAACCGCTATCCATTACTCGAACCAAAAGGCGAAAAAAGGAATAATAGTTTATGTACTTGAGAAATCTAGTTTCCTGGAAAATTGTTTGAAGAGAAAGATTTTATAAATTTCAACCGAAAGTAGCACTGGCTGCACGGTCAATTAATGCTGAATGTTTCTTTATAAGGAAACGGCTAATATTCACTCAGTTATATGCCATGCGTAATATACGTTTAGGCGATCATGTATCTTTCGATACATGACTGACGAGGCAGTTTTTTTCCCCGCAGTAGATTGCCATTTCTTTCTGCGGTAGACTAGTTGGCATCCAAGACTATAGAACCCGGTCTGTCCTGCTATTTGTTGTCCATGTTTGCCGTAGTCTCTGAATATGGAATCCAGTGAAGTCCGTAATCTCTTCAATATCAGAGGTTGGCAGTGTAGATTCGGAGAAAGTAGCAGCTGTTAATTCTTCGATATCAGGTTGGCAGTGAAGATATTTTGGGAGAAAAAACAAAATGGCTGCCTTTATACACGTCGCATTGAATATTTTGAGCTTTCTGATTGGTTAACCCTTCTATTGGTGAACTATAAAATGAGTCAGCTCATTTGGACTGGCTCACTAGTACATATATCCAAAAAACTGTAACACTATTTACCCACAGTTGGTAGGGGATTCCTTAATCCGAGTCGCTATCCATTACTCCACCGTGCTTCCAATATTAACCTTACCATATATATCAAGACCATTTAACCTGATATAGTAATGAATTATCATTCATTACTATTAGGTTGGTTTAAAAAATAATGACGTAATAATGTCGTTTTTTGACGTTAAAAATACCTCAAAAAACGACATTATTACGTCATTATTTTTGCACCAACCTAATATATCAGGTCAAATGGCCTTGATTTCTTTTTCAGTTTATATTCTCATGTTCCAGAGAATAGTTACTTAAACTACTACTAGAATAACGGTTCATATTATTATTATTATTATTATTATTATTATTAGAATGACACGTGACACTTTCACGATTTTCCTATTTTAATAATCTAATTAATCTTAATTCTTAACTTAATGACTGAATGAGCCCATAGTGATTTCTAAAACAATAAAATATCCATAGAAATCCTCCTATCGCATCGTTAAATTTCAGAGCATAACAATTATAATAAAATATTGCAACAACAATTATAGATATGAATGCTGTTCGTTATTTTAATCCTTTGAGCCGTGCGTTCCTGAACAATTTGAATCCTTCTGCCTGAGCTCCTGAGTCAAAATTCGCAAATAATTGGTATGTAATGTTTCACGGTAGATATAAAAATAGTTACAAGTGTTTAACCACCGTTCAACCGGTGGCTGGGCATTAAGTCGTTTTTCTCTACCGCTGTTCAACCGGTGGCTGGGCATTACGCCATTTTTTTTTCTACCGTCGGTAAAGTGGTGGTCAGGGATCAAAGAGTTAAGAAATGGCTTCAAATGACAAGATTTGAAGTTGAACAACTTTTTCTATTTCACGGAAACAGTCGTTAAACACTACTGTCCTCCATTTTTTTTCCTTTCATTCGTTTTCTCACTGAAACCAAGTAGTGTCTTTTCCCCTCTTTTCACGCGATCAAAACGGAATAGTCCATTATTTATTAGATATTGGCAAGACGCAACGGACGTGTCAACTATCGAAGAGAGAGACAAGCACAATTAGGACAGGATAATGGTGACGCAAGGCTGAATGTTTGGAGCACCCAGTGGGAATCGAACTCACTACTCAGTTGTCATTGTTCTAGTAAGACAAGTTTGCTAACCATTAGAACACATCGAGGATCCCAGATAGGATTAAGTGTAGTATCATCTTGCCAGAGAGTAATTTTACGTTATACTTACCAAGTCCCCTTCGAGGAAAAGGGGCGCTGTAGGAGAATTATCTATGCATTTCGTTTAGATGGTGAGGGTTTTGCAAATGATATGTGCAGTTCCGCAGAGAGTAATCTTTTGTAGCTTTGAGATGCTGTTGTGTCTAGAGATTTTACTCACGTGATATTCGGTACCCTTCTTTATTATACCCAATGCTCCTATCCTAACAAGGATAATCGTAGTTTTAAGTTTCCACATGTTTGTTACTTCGATTTGCAGATCCTTATAATTTCAGAGTTTGGGATTTTCTTTACTATTATTAAAAAAATAGTATTTAAATTATTATTATTATTATTATTATTATTATTATTATTATTATTATTTATGTGTTATGTTTTCTGATTTATATCCTGTAGAACTATGGTCCTTATGCTCCTTAGGAGAACTGTCATTTAATTGATAGCACTTTTGTTAGTATATGGGATGTTCCTAGTAAGGCGATCTTCTGGGCAACTCGTATGTTGATGTTACCTGGGACACTGTCAATAAACTTGTCCATTCCTTTTCCCACGACCCCCAGAGATCCGATTATTATTATTGATACAGTCTCACTCTTCATTCCCCACATCCTGTTAATCTCAACCTCCAGGTCCTTGTATTTTGACAATTGCACAATCATTTTTATGGGGTTGTTTCTCTCAGATGGTCACTGCTATGGCAATAACCACACACTTCCTGAATTTCTTGTCCTTTATGATGATATCAGGTCTGTTGGCATTTATTTCCCTGTCAGTTTGAATTGGTATGTCCCAGAGGATAGTTACATTGTTATTTTGGGTAACTGTGTCTGGTTGGTGCTCATGCCATCTCTCAGTGGTTTTGATTTTGTGCTTCTTGCATATCTTCCAGTGCACATATATCGCTACCTTGTTATGTCTGTGGGTATATTCATTTTTTGACAATTCAGACATCCTGAGATAATATGGTAGACAGTTTCATCATATCTTCTGCAGATCCTGCATTTCGGGTTAGTTCTATCCTTGATTATGTGACAGTGATAGGATCTAGTTACAAGGCTTTGGTCCCGAGCTGCAATAATAATAATAATAATAATAATAATAATAATAATAATAATAATAACATTTATTATTATTATTATTATTATTATTATTATTATTATTATTATTATTATTATTTCCTCTTTCTGGACCTTCTCCATTTCTTCAGCATATATTTAGTTTTAATTTTTGTAAAACATAATTAGTTTTACATTATCCTGGTTTATGAAAACGCAGCTAATATTAAGCACAATTATAGTGCAAAATATATATTTCTTCAGTAGTAAAGGTCATAAACTTGAACTAAATAACGAACTATAGCTTTAGGGATATTTTCGGAGATTTTTTTTTTTTTCAACTAACGAAAATTCAACAGATGTAGTACAAAAAATGTTTACTCGCTCGAAAAGAATTAAAATATCTTCCCTTAAAACTAACGTGCGAAATATTTTCTCTTACTTACACACATCTCCATAATTATATCAATAAGTCCGTAACCTAAAGATGAAAAAAAAAATTATTTTGCGTAGTAAATATGTATTTTTCAACATAAACTATTAGGTTGGTGCAAAAATAATGACGTAATAATGTCGTTTTTTGACGTTAAAAAATACGTCAAAAAACGACATTATTACGTCATTATTTTTGCACTTTTTTTTATTCAAGCAACTCGGTTCATATATAAATCGATAAGATAAAAAATTTACATACGCGCACAAATACTTGAAATAATGCATGAAATTCTGTGTCGTGTTATCGATGTGCACTAATATATATCTCTATCTATAAAAGGCATGATGTGTGTGTGTGTGTGTGTGTGTGTGTGTGTGTATGTGTGTGTGTAACGAATGCATGGCCGCAATTTTCGACGGATTTGCACCAAAATTTACATGCACATCCTCCAAGTTAACGGGAAGGCCAAGTCCGACGTTGCATTTCCCAACTCCCATCGATAGTGGAAATAATCGATTTTTCATGCTTCTACGGCAGTTTTCATGTAGTTTGCGGCCATTTTCTACTGGCCAGAGTGAGAGCCTATAGCTGGCTGCCACGAATAGTCAGGAAGATTCTATTGGCCAGCGTGAGAGCCAACAGTTGACTGACACGAATGCTAGCATGCAAAAAAAATCGATAGCTGCATTCGTCCCAAGTGGAAAAAATTTAAATCTGCATGGCACTTTACTTGCTTAAACTCAACGTTGATCCTGATTCCGCAGAACTTGGTTGGGTGTGAAAAATTATTTGTTGTTAACATTCTTTTTTCATTCGTTTTTTCCAGATACGAGTCCTTTTTTAAAGCTGATCGTTTTATGTTCATTTTGTTTAGTTCTTTTTTCGTAACAGATGTAATGTTTAGTATAGAGCTTAGAAAAATGTGAGATAGGCAAGAAGTAAGGCATGTAGCAACATCAGCACGGAAAAGGGCACTCCTTTAAAGGCAAGGAAGGTCAAAAATATTTTAAGTCAAGTGATAGCGATTGCTGTATGAGTCGTACGTTTTTTGAATCAAGCACGGGCCATGCTGCTAGTATATATATATATATATATATATATATATATATATATATATATATATATATAGTTAAGTTATGAAGAACTTGGTAATCCGTATGGGTAATCCCAAGGAGGATGAAATCCAGAGAGCTCAATGTAAATCCAGAGCTAATATTTAAAAGAAAAACAGACCACTTTAAGGTACCATTATAATAATTTATTTCACCAGAGTCCTTTTAAAAGGACGCCGGATCATCAGATAGCACTTCCAACAACTAAATGAAACGAAAAATGAGATTAAAATTGATGGATAGGTTAAGTTTTTGTAATTTAACAGGGGGTGTGAGAGGGATAGTTAAAGAGACATGGTAGAGTATAATTAAAAAAACTTACACTACCCATCAATTTTAATCTCATTTTTCGTTTCATTTCGTTGTTGGAAGTGCTATCTGATGATCCGGCGTCCTTTTAATAGGACTCTGGTGAAATAAATTATTATAATGGTACCTTAAAGTGGTCTGTTTTTCTTTATATATATATATATATATATATATATATATATATATATATATACATATACAGTGATGCCTATATGTACATGCATATACAATGTGAATAAATTCAGTATTGTGTATGTATGTATGTATGTATGTATGTATATACAGTAAAGTCTATATGTATACGCATATACAATGTGTAGGTATGTACTGTGTTATATATATATATATATATATATATATATATATATACAGTGTTTATGTAAATACTGTGTTGTGTATGCGTGTATATACTATGTGTATGTATATGATGTCTACAAGTATATGCATATATATCTTGTATGTATATAAAGTGATTTCTACATGTATTTGCATTTAAAGTGTGTATGTATATACTGTGATTTCTACATATTCTGCATATACAGTGTGTATGTAGAATATACAGTAATGTCTATATATATATGCATATTCAATGTGTGTGTATATATATATACTGTGTGTATTCATATAAAGTTATGTTAATATGTATATGCATATAACGTGTTTAATACAGTGTTGAGTATATAACTATATACTGTGTGAATGTATGTAAAGTAATGGCTACATGTGTATGCATAGGTTGTGTGTATGTAAATACAGTGTTGTGTACGATTTAATGTAATAAATAAACGGAGCGTTTATTCAAACATGAGTAACAACTAAAAATGACGTTCAAATTGATAAAATACTGAGTGTATGTATATAAAGTGAAATTTATATGTATCTGCATATACGATGTGTATGTAAATACAGTGATTTGTATATATGTATATGATGTTTATATCTATATAAAGTGATGTATATATGTATATGCATATATATTGTGTATGTATATTCATTGATGTATATATACGGTGTGTATAGGGTTTAGGAGAGATAACAAAAAGACTAAATTTATTAAGAGCTGCACAGAATAGGAAATTGTGGAGGGCCATGATCACTAACGTTCTGGGGAGACACGCAACATAGTAGACGATCCCTGGCGACGATATCTGTACGTCTAAGTGCCTCGGTAGTTGTTACGCCCATCCGCTGACTGATCGCCATTGTTTAGGGAAATGTGCTGAAATATAGTTTATGTTCCATTAATAAGTGTTAGTTTATCGTGAAGGATAAGTTGTAGTATGTATTCTTCTTCTTCTATGTGTCATATTTCTTCAGAATAGGGGCGACCATGGCTCTCCACAATTTCCTGTCCTTTCGTTTAATAATTTTGTTTCTTTTTGTTATATCTCCTAAACCCTGTTTCTGTCAACCATTTACACGAAATTTGTAGGTATATTATGAAGGGAGACAACAACAACAACAACAACAACAACAACAACAACAAAATTGGCCAAAACATTGAAACTATTTACATTATAAGGTGTTTGTTTGCAGGTAAATTATGCACTGATTTTTCTCTGTTTATTTTTGCCTTCAATATTTCTGTGAGTGTCAAAGTTTCCATACAATTTTACAAGATAGGAAGAGAAGTGTGTTTCAGGAAGAAATGCAAACCAACACTTTTTTGATGACTGGCCCATGTCGATTTTCCAGTAGAGATAACATTACCCAGCGTTCTGATAGAGTAATCTGGTTAGCTAAATTGCTAACTATTATTGAATTAATTGTGATTTCTCTTTAGGAAAGCAACGATTGGGCTTACGAACAAAAACTGCATGAACAATGTATTAGGTTGGTGCAAAATTAATGACGTAATAATGTCGTTTTTTGACAAAAAAATACGTCAAAAAACGACATTATTACGTCATTATTTTTGCACCAACCTAATATAAGGCAACGTAAAATGGCCAGTGTATTTCTGGTTGGGATTCTTGCTTCCCTGATAACTGCAATCTTCAAAAAATTCAATGCAACGTCAATTACCACCGTGTCTATCTTCTTAAACCCTGTTCCTATTTTTCCATTTCCTCTATCATCACCCTAAAGTGTTCTCATGCTCTTTCACTCACTGTAAGCCACTGCGTTCTAGTGATCACCAACATTCTGAAAAGACAAGCCACATAGAAGACGATTCCTGGAAACGATATCTGTACAGCTAAGTGCCTGGGTTAACTGTTACAGCCTTCCGCTAACTGATCGCCATACTTTAGGGAAATGTGCTGAAAGATAGTTTATGTTCCATTAATAAGCTCATCGTGAAGGATAAGTTGCGCTATGTAATCTTCTTCTATTAGATTTGCACCAACCTAATATGTGCCATATTCCTTCAGGACATGGGCTAGCCTTTACAAAATCAATTACTAAAAAGCTATAAAGAACAAGAAATTAAAGAAGAAGAAGAAGAAGAAGAAGAAGAAGAAGAAGAAGAAGAAGAAGAAGAAGAAGAAGAAGAAGAAGAAGAAGAAGAAGAAGAAGAAGAAGAAGAAGAAGAAGAAGAAGAAGAAGAAGAAGAAGAAGAAGAAGAAGAAGAAGAAGAAGAAGAAGAAGAAGAAGAAGAAGAAGAAGAAGAAGAAGAAGAAGAAGAAGAAGAAGAAGAAGAAGAAGAAGAAGAAGAAGAAGAAGAAGAAGAAGAAGAAGAAGAAGAAGAAGAAGAAGAAGAAGAAGAAGAAGAAGAAGAAGAAGAAGAAGAAGAAGAAGAAGAAGAAGAAGAAGAAGAAGAAGAAGAAGAAGAAGAAGAAGAAGAAGAAGAAGAAGAAGAAGAAGAAGAAGAAGAAGAAGAGAAGAAGAAGAAGAAGAAGAAAGAAGAAGAAAAAAAGAAGAAAAAAAGAAAAAAAAAAAAGAAAAAAAGAAAAAAAAAATAAAAAATAAAAAAAAAAAATAAAAAAATAAAAAAAAAAAAAAAATAATAATAAAAAAAATAATAAATAAAAAAAAAAAAAAAAAATAAAAAAAAACGAAATAATAAAAATAAAAGACAAAAAAAAGAAAGAAGAAGAAGAAGAAGAAGAAGAAGAAGAAGAAGAAGAAGAAGAAGAAGAGAGAAGAAGAAGAAGAATAATAATAATAATAATAATAATAATAATAATAATAATAATAATAATAATAATAATAATAATAATAATAATAATATAATAATAATAATAATAATAATAATAATAATAATAATAATAATAATAATAATAATAATAATAATAATAATAATAATAATAATAATAATAATAATAATAATAATAATAATAATAATAATAATAATAATAATAATAATAATAATAATAATAATAATAATAATAATAATAATAATAATAATAATAATAATAATAATAATAATAATAATAATAATAATAATAATAATAATAATAATAATAATAATAATAATAATAATAATAATAATAATAATAATAATAATAATAATAATAATAATAATAATAATAATAATAATAATAATAATAATAATAATAATAATAATAATAATAATAATAATAATAATAATAATAATAATAATAATAATAATAATAATAATAATATAATAATAATAATAATAATAATAATAATAATAATAATAATAATAATAATAATAATAATAATAATAATAATAATAATAATAATAATAATAATATAATAATAATAATAATAATAATAATAATAATAATAATAATAATAATAATAATAATAATAATAATAATAATAATAATAATAATAATAATAATAATAATAATAATAATAATAATAATAATAATAATAATAATAATAATAATAATAATAATAATAATAATAATAATAATAATAATAATAATAATAATAATAATAATAATAATAATAATAATAATAATAATAATAATAATAATAATAATAATAATAATAATAATAAATAATAATAATAATAATAATAAATAATAATAATAATAATAATAATAATAATAATATAATAATAATAATAATAATAATAATAATAATAATAATAATAATAATAATAATAATAATAATAAATAATAATAATAATAATAATAATAATAATAATAATAATAATAATAATAATAATAATAATAATAATAATAATAATAATAATAATAATAATAATAATATAATAATAATAATAATAATAATAATAATAATAATAATAATAATAATAATAATAATAATAATAATAATAATAATAATAATAATAATAATAATAATAATAATAATAATAATAATAATAATAATAATAATAATAATAATAATAATAATAATAATAATAATAATAATAATAATAATAATAATAATAATAATATTAATAATAATAATAATAATAATAATAATAATAATAATAATAATAATAATAATAATAATAATAATAATAATAATAATAATAATAATAATAATAATAATAATAATAATAATAATAATAATAATAATAATAATAATAATAATAATAATAATAATAATAATAATAATAATAATAATAATAATAATAATAATAATAATAATAATAATAATAATAATAATAATAATAATAATAATAATAATAATAATAATAATAATAATAATAATAATAATAATAATAATAATAATAATAATAATAATAATAATAATAATAATAATAATAATAATAATAATAATAATAATAATAATAATAATAATAATAATAATAATAATAATAATAATAATAATAATAATAATAATAATAATAATAATAATAATAATAATAATAATAATAATAATAATAATAATAATAATAATAATAATAATAATAATAATAATAATAATAATAATAATAATAATAATAATAATAATAATAATAATAATAATAATAATAATAATAATAATAATAATAATAATAATAATAATAATAATAATAATAATAATAATAATAATAATAATAATAATAATAATAATAATAATAATAATAATAATAATAATAATAATAATAATAATAATAATAATAATAATAATAATAATAATAATAATAATAATAATAATAATAATAATAATAATAATAATAATAATAATAATAATAATAATAATAATAATAATAATAATAATAATAATAATAATAATAATAATAATAATAATAATAATAATAATAATAATAATAATAATAATAATAATAATAATAATAATAATAATAATAATAATAATAATAATAATAATAATAATAATAATAATAATAATAATAATAATAATAATAATAATAATAATAATAATAATAATAATAATAATAATAATAATAATAATAATAATAATAATAATAATAATAATAATAATAATAATAATAATAATAATAATAATAATAATAATAATAATAATAATAATAATAATAATAATAATAATAATAATAATAATAATAATAATAATAATAATAATAATAATAATAATTGATATTGTGTCCCTCCTCCGAGACACTGCATACCTTTGTGGCCCGCTCCGTCCAAAGGTTTCTTCTGTGAAAGCATGTCAGAACTTTTTACAACAGAATTAAAAATTCAAGTTGTTTGGTCGAATTTCTTCAGAGCGGCCACATTTGAATCGCGATCTGTGGATTTTTCACATATCTAATTTACCAGGTGTTGCAAATTGGGATTAACGTTTATTCTCGTCATCCCTTCAAAGCAAAAAACAGTTTGAACCGTCCTTTGTTGAGGACGATGAACAGAAAAGAATTCCCGAAAAAGATGGCTTAACAAAGTTGCTTGAATAATAAAAGATTATTACGTTGTTCAAAAATGTAAACAACGAAAATAAAAATAAAATATTATCTCCTGTGAATAAATACAAAACAGAAATCTTATCTTTACCGACGCGTTTCACCCTATGAAGGACTTTATCAAGGCAAAAGTCTAAGATAAGTTTTCCTTTTGTCTTTATTCATATTTTGCCCTTTTACAGATATACTCTATCTGAAATGTTTACACATTTTCTTTTAAGCGTATTTAATAAACCGAACGAAGTACTTAGTCGTATTATTATTATTATTATTATTATTATTATTATTATTATTATTATAGTATTATTATTATTATTATTATTACTACTACTACTACTACTACTACTACTACTATGATTATTACTATTACTCACCTATTGAAAGGTTACCGCTATAGTAAGATTAAGTGTAGTCTTGGGAATGACGATAAAATGCACCAGGCAGGAAGGCCTCTTATCGGGGTATTGGAGGTTTTAAGGAACGTGGGGTCACCTCTTAATTGCTGTTGTCCCCGGGTTCACTCTGACTTGGGGGAGTAGCACCTGTTAGGGCCCCAGCTATGGGAAAATATGGAATCCCCAGATAAAAATCAAAACAGTAGAAAAGTATAAAAAATACATTTTTATAGTAAAAATACAAGCAATACATTTTATAGTATAATTACTAATAATACATTTTATAGCAAAATGACCAACAATACATTTTAGAGTAGAATTACCAACATTACATTTTAACAACATATTGACAATAATACATTTTATAGTATAATAATCAACAATACTTATTTATAGCAAAATGACAATATATTTTATAGAAAAATTAAAGATATGGCTTACATTGTCAAAAGAAAATGAAAAAAAAACAATTTGCTATGATTAAATTAGATTGATCTTGGAGGAGAAATAAGTTTTCGCTCCTGGTTTGATTTTGTAAGATTATTTGATTAAAAAAAACAGCTAAATAATTGTAATTTAATCATTAAATAATTATAAAGTTTGGCTTTTCATATTTAGGTTTTGGCATTAAATAAACCACACGGGTTGATATGTTACTAAACAAAAAGCAAGCAAACCAAACCACATATTATGTGACGGCAAGTCATATCAGTTACCTTCTGCACCCATCTATGGGTTAATTGCAACACAGACTAAGTCCTCTAGCATAGGCAACCAGTCTAGGAGAAGAACAGTTCCGAATTCCTAACTACTAATACGTGAGCCTAGTGTTACACAGCAACAACACCTATTAAACAGGGTAATCTATAGGTTTAACGTAACAAATTGTCTATAATTATATCCGTGATCATGCTTAAGTAGCGTTTGACTTTGTCTGCATCAAAAATAAGATTTTAAAAATTTAACCGAAATTAAATTGTAGCAGAAAGTTGAAATACAAAATTCGTGACGTGTTTAAAATCTAAGGCAAAAAAATCTAAAGCAAAAAAAACTTTTAACAGGTAATAATTTTAAAGGCTAAACAGTGTGCTTCATTAGCCCATCTACGTTTCCAGAAGGTAAAAAATACTTATAATATTCATAAATATAAAAGCACTTTGATGCATACTTATTTTTAAATGTGTCCATGCTAGAAACGTACAACAATTAATACAGGTCAACAGATTAACAGATCTTGTTCTTTTTTTTTAGGTTTTAGAATCATAAATTAAACTTGGAAACGTTTTTAATTGAACCCTAAGTGATATAGTAAATTCAAACTCACTGTCCTGAGTTTGACGATAAACTACATCCGGTAGCAACGCCTCTTCTCGGGAGGTTTTGAGGCTCGTGGAACCACCTCTTAATTGCTGCACTTCTCAGCTCCACCTTGACTCTGAATGGTGGCACGTGTTAGGGTCCCAGCTAGTTAACCCTCAAACTTGTGTCAAAAAAATATAAAAATGCATCTTTATAGTAAAAATACCAACAATATATTTTTTAAGAAAAAATACCAACAATACATTTTTGTAAAAGAAATTATGCAAGCTCCCAATAAAATGAAACTCTTCAACTCTTTTTAGATCAAACGTTTCTTATTGACATTAAATTCGATTCAGACTTCTGATATTGCCTGTCGTTAATCACATACTACACTTACACAAAATTGTATTCATCTGCATACTTTCTAGTATATTTTTTTTGATATTCGAAAACAGTTCACCAGGTTATTTCCAATTGTTAGCTCGGCGTAACACAATCTTCTTACTCAATCTTTCTTTCTCTATTTGGAGTTATTCTTTACTAGGCTCGGCTTCGTAAACGCAAGGAAATCTATCCAACAATTTTTATAAATATCTGTCCCAATTTCTATTAAATCAAACATACCACAATAACAAAATACGTTCTAGTGTTTCAAACACCAAATTTAATTAAGAAATCGTGATTTCATTTTCATATAACCTGAAGATGTGTGGGAGGTAAATGTATTTATTATTTTGTTTCTTCTTGCAAAATGTCATCATCCATTGTATATGTTTAGCCTTTTGTCTCTTTTGGATTTCGGTAATTTGAAGGATATCCGAAAAATAAGTTACAAACATTTAATAATCCAACATTTTTTTTAATATACAAATAAAACATTGTACATATGCTACGAAGACGACTTTGCTGCTTTTCCATGGAGATTAATGCACTTAGCAGTCGTGACTCAAGCTCATAAATCACTTGCTCTTGGAGCGCAGTGCCTGGCAACTGGAGACAATCTTATACAGCGCAAATAATAGATAGATAGATAGATAGATAGATAGATAGATAGATAGATAGATAGATAGATAGATAGATAGATAGATAGATTCGCCTGGCACATGGGCACTACTAATAATTCTAATAGTGACTGAACTCACTACATTAGCGAATTAATAGGCAAGACTAACCTGCTAATCGTTGTGCCACTGGATACCCCCCCACTTGCGACTTTATGCCACATTTAAGCTCCACTTAGTAGATCACCATTGAAAGAAAGAAAGAAAAGAAAGAAAGAAAAGAAAGAAAAGAAAGAAAGAAATAAAGTGAAGTTTTAGTTAAAAGCTAAAAAAAGAGAAAGTATAAAAAACGAAAAAGAATAAAAACAAAGAAAAGAAAAAGTTTGTATAAAGATAAAAGAAAGAATCAAAAGTAAGAAAGAAAGAAAAAGAAAGAAGAGTAAAAACTATAAAAAGAAAGAAAGAAAGAAAAAGAAAGAGTAAAAACTATAAAAAGAAAGAAGAGTAAAAACTATAAAAAGAAAGAAAGAAAGAAAAAGAAAGAAGAGTAAAAACTATAAAAAGAAAGAAGAAAAAGAAAGAAGAAAAATTATAAAAAGGAAGAAGAAAAAGAAAGAAGAAAAACTATAAAAAGGAAGAATAAAAAGAAAGAAGAGTAAAAACTATAAAAAGTAAGAATAAAAAGAAAGAAGGAAAGAAAAAGAGAGAAGAGGAAAAACTATAAATTGAAAGAAAGAAAGAATCAAAAGAAAGAAAGAAAGAGGAAACATTTAAAAAGAAAGAAAGAAAGAGGAAACCTTTAAAAAGAAAGAAAGAAAGAGAAGACGATAAATAGAAAGAAAAAATGAATAAAAAGAAATAAAAGACAAGATAAAAAAAGGGAATGAAAGAGATTGTTCATACACTTACACCAAATGTCACTTTTTTCACTGCTCTGTGAAAGTGTTACAAATGTCTGCCCTCTTTTTGCTTAGTATGAGCAAACCTCTTTCGATCAGCTTTTATGATATTAAATTTATTCTTTCACATGCTAAAAGCGAAATTTTTCTGAATCCAGCTTCTTTACAATAATTTGATGATTAAAGAATCTGACTTGCAACCGGCATTGTATTAACTTTGGTTTTCAGGGAAGGAGTCGATCAATGAGAACCCACCTTTAAATATTCTTATTGTTATTTGCGTTCTTTTGTCCGCGTTTTCCCGCCCTTCTGTTAGCAATCATTTCCAAAGTTTATTCACTTTAAAAAAATGATTATATATATATATATATATATATATATATATATATATATATATATATATATATATATATATAATCACATATATATATATATATATATATATATATATATAATCACATATATATATATATATATATATATATAATCACATATAATCATTTTTTAATATTATATATATTTATATATATTTATATATATATATATTTATATATATATATATATTTATATATATATATATATATATATATATATATATATTTATATATACATATATATATTTATATATATATATATATTTATATATATATATATTTATATATATATATATATATTTATATTTATTTATATATATATATATATATATATATATATGTGTGTGTGTGTGTGTGTGTGTGTGTGTGTGTGTATGTATGTATGTATAGCTTTTGTGTATTTAATCTAAAAAAAAGGAGCGCTAAGAACTTATACCTGACCCTAATATATGTATCTACGGAAAGTGGAATTTGCAACCCGAGTTCAAATTCCTGTTTTGTCTTTCTTCTATGGTGGTTTTCTAAGCGTAGTTAAGAAGTGGCACAAGGCCGAAAGTATAAAGCAGCAAGTAAGGATCGAACTCACATCTCAGTCGTAATTGATCTAGCGAGACGAGCTTGCTAACCATTTTTCTAAACATAGCTTAGATGTGACACAAGGTCGAAAATATGAGGAACCGAGAGAGGGTCAAACTCACTATTCAGTCATAATTGACCTAACGAGACAAGCTTGCTAAATGTCGTCAAAGGGCTTCTTCTATGTAACATCTCCCTTCAAATAAACCGTTTTTCAACTGTGTATCCCGTTCTTAGCTGATGTGTGTGTAGTGTAACAGATATAATTGCAATAAATGGAACACATGTTCACTTTTGCTGTAATGCTTTAAGGAAAGGCATAAATTCGACTTTCCTCCACCTAACCGTGAGATGAATAGAAGGATAGACAGGACACTATTGTCTATTGTCTTCTTTACGTCCGGTGCGGACTCCTCCCCGGTCTTTCGAACAGGAGTAGAAGTATATCCCTCGTTTTCTGTTTAGGATTGTGTTTCCGATTCCTTCTAAAGTCTTTTCATTCTCTTTCACTCCCAGTAGCCACTTGCGTCTCAGTTGCATTATCGCCTTGATTGGGGTGAATTGATTAAGAAAAACCAAGCTAAGAGAAGAACTACCCTGAATTCGAAACTGAAGAAAGCAACTCTAACACCTTTCCGAAGAGTCGCAACAATCTTCCTCTTCTATATACTGTGTCTGTTTAGGACGTCGGCGATCATGGCTCTTCACAATTTCCTGTTCTTTGTATTTGTAGCGCTTAATAAATTTTGTCTTTTTGTTATATATCCTAAAATATGCTCTGCTAGCCATTTACGAAAGCTTGTTAGGTAGGTTATGCACTGATTTTCTCTGTTTTTCTTGCCTTCAATCTGTCCTGCGAGTGTCAAATTTTCCGAGCCCTCTCTCTTCATTACGTGTCCTAGAAATTTCGACTGCTTCTTTCTCATGTTAAGTATAAGCGTCTTTTTTTATTTTCATTTTCTTTGCGCAAATGTCTTTAGGAAAAGCATGAGCCTATTTATTCTCTCCCTAGCTATAGGTTAAATAGTAGTGCTGACTGAGTTTTCTAGCCTTGAAAGGTAGTCAGTCTAGAAGATCTATTCTGAATTCAAAACTACGGAGAAGGCAACAGGAAGCCAATTTGCTGTCTTTCCCAAGACGTCATAGCAATTTACAGATAATAAAAGAATCTTAGAGAGCCATGATCGTCTATATGGTACATCTTAAAGATGCAAATGTATGTATTGCTGTTTATAAAAATCAACAACACTACAATGTGTGAAGGACTTGAAAATCAGCTTTCGAAACATTTTCTTAAAACAAGGCTCGAACATCAACTAACAATCACTAAAAATAAACATACAACTATCTTAATTTTTCCACTCTCACAAACTCTATAAACCAAGACGATATTGCAGGATTTACAAGCATGCGAATGTATGAAGCTTAAAAGCGTAAACTCTGCTTCAATTCAGCCACAGAGCAAGCCCGTAAAAGATGAGTTAGAAGATTCCGTCGGTATCAGGGATTTTAAAAGTATATGATTGCGGATATTCTTGAGAAAGAAAGAAAATGTTTGCACGCCTCTATCTTATGGCAAACACAACACGCACTGAAAATTAACATCCCTGACTTAACCTTCAGCTACCCTCGAACTGACCATTGCTGGCGTTTCAGTAATTATCATATCCTGCTTGTTTAGAATGTTCCTTGCGCCCTGCCATTTCCTCGGATAAACAATGGGCCGTTACTGTCTGATTGTGAGGATAGATGGAAGAAATGATATATCAAAAGCGCTGTTTGGCTTTATGTATAGGAAGGGAAAGAAAGAAAGAAAGAAAGAAAGAATGGGAAGATAGAAGAAGTAATAATACTCTGATGTGTTTACCGTCTGCTCCATGAAATTGGAAACCTTGTCAACTTCAATTTTTTTTCATTTGATTTTTAATCGAGTTCATTCCCCAAGGAAGGCGGTAAAGCCACTAAGACATATACAGTTACTGTGTGTGAAAAACAAACTAGAAAGCAGAAACATTACAAAGCAGTGAGAAAAGATTAAAGTTGGCTGAAAAGTATGGTGCCGGAGGAGATTTCCACAAGCGAGAAGTGCGAGAAAAGAAACTGTTAGCATAGAACTTACGGTTCCATCTAGCCAACTCGACTGTAAATTGATGAAAGCTCGACACCATTCTAGTACTTCGCTTAAATTCATAAAATCAACGTACCATAGCGAAGAGTTCATCCGAACAATTACCAAGAAAGTATTTATAGAAAAAGACACAGGGAAGCAACTCTACGGCGGTGGAAAAGTGCCTGAAGCGGAGACGCCAGGTCAAGTTCAATAATATAGCTGATTCTTCTTTTGATTTTATCAAAAAACTCTAAATATATAGCAGGAGCACCGGGCCATAAGTGGCATTAATATTCTAAGAAATATTCTATATTCTTTTACCCGCTAACTTCTTGCAATAATGGCATGCATTTGCATTTATAACTGTTGTTGCAATATTTTATTAAAGTTGTTAAGCTCAAATATTTAACAATGTAAGAGGTTAGGTGACCGTGGTTACTTTAAGGTTGTGGAACTCGCAAGGAGCTTATTTACTCATTTAATTAAGAATTAAGATTCATCTGAAAATTCAAACAGAAAAACCGTAAAAATGCGAGTAGGTTAACGTATATCGGCACAGAAGTTGGTATCGGTGAACCGCATCCAAAATTCTCTTTCAGATTCGGACTAGTCTGCTGCGAAAATTTTAGAACAAATGCCCATTGAAGAAAGCATGAATCCGTCCCTTCTCCCTGCTCGCATCTATGGGTTAAATGTTAGGATAAACTTGGCTCAGTTGCCTTGGATTTCAAACAGTCTAATTGAAACAAAAATCTCTGAATCCCAAACTGTCGAAAAGAAAATGGGAAACCACTCCACCATGTTTCCATGAATGCAAGGCAATTCACAGATAATAAAGAAAAATCTGTCGACAGTCTAAAATCGCCCACGTCCTGGAGGAATATGACATTAAAAATTGACACTGCCATAATTCAGTTTTCACACTTCAGTTAGGCAGGTTTATGATTGTTTTTATTGAAGCTAATCCACTCAAAATTATCACGTTACACCGAGCGCCCTACGCCTACAACGCATTATTATTATTATTTGTAGTAGTAGTAGTAGTAGTAGTAGTAGTAGTAATTCTAGCAGTAGGAGAAAAAGAAGTAGTTATTTTAATAAGGCATACTGCTACTAATGATGCAAAATTGGGTTGGTCAAAAAATTCGTTTAGTTTATCTAAAAAGAAGACATTTTTTTAAATCTTGATTTAACTTTATAAACAGTATATTTTTCGTTTTCTTTCATTGTTTTGTGCCATTTTTTTCAGGTAATTTCATAATTCCATCATCCCGGAAACGTTTTTCTTTCTCACTAAAAAAAAAAAAAAAAAAAATGGACAAGTTGTCTTCATCCAAGGAATTTTATTTATTTCCATTAAATAAATACCATAGAAACCAGAATGAAATGGCAGCGTTATCTGGGGAATACAACGGGTGAATGAAAACTTTCCCGCCAAGTTGTAACAGTATTCTTGGTCACAAAAGATAAATGCGGTCAGTCTGACACTATCCTGATGGAATGTTACTCATTTCTGTTAAGTAATTTTGGAAGCTTTATAAATAGAAGTCATTTCAGGATGCAGGCGATCATAACTTTCTACAACTTCCTTTTTTATTTTTATTTTTTATTTTTATATTTACTCAAGTTAAGTTTAGTGATGAGGTCTAGAGCTAAATCAATGGCTGTAATGTTGCGAAGGTGGGACTAAAGAATGTAGCGCGTCAGAACATTTAACATGGAATTACCGATAGAGTTGCAAGAGGCTTGCATCGTTTCGTCTGTGAGAAAGAGGTTCTAGAGTGGAAAGTAATTAATCACCCACAAGGCCCTGTAGACAATTTTGAGCCCTATTAAGACAGGCAAGTGAGGACTGGACAGCTGCAAGTTATGGCGATTATGCCAAAGGTCAAGCACTTATTGGAGTCGTTTGCAAAGTTTAAAGGGTGGGTTTTAAGGTCAACGACAAAGAACGCTCTGGAAGTTTTTAGAACTTGAAAACTGGGGAATATTTAAAAAAATGGAAAGACTGATTCAACGCAAAGAGATTTGAAAAATTAATTTTCGCAATCAAGTTCTACATTCGTTTCATATCCTTTCACCAAATTCTTTTTTTAACTGAGTAAGCTAATCTCATTCTTCTTAAGTTGATGCAAATGTACTAAATTCTAGTTTTGATAAAATGTTAGTGAAATCTTAGAAGTGTATTTGATATTCACTCATCTTTTTACGGAGAAATCTACATTTCTTAAGCTGGGTTGTTGAGGATAGTAGGAAGGAGAAAGGTAGAAATTTTGTTCGAAATGTATTCATCGTTTCCGGCATGCTACACAAATGACGTGAGGAAAAGCATGCTGAAGGTTAACAATATTTCTTTACAGAAACAAAATGTAACAACGAACTTAATTTATTCAATCGATGTGAATGCTGTGTTAAGAGATAGATTTAGAAAGTGTTCTTGTTTTACTTAGCTGCATGATTTGTCTTCAGTAAGTCGAAGTTTTCAGGGTTCATACTGAAGCTGTTAGAAGCCATGCTCAGATTTAATCTTTTGATGCTTCGAGGCTGATTAGTTTGTGGGTTATATGAAGTTGTCATTTGACTTTGTATTTCTATGGTGTGGTAATTCGTATGTATTCTTCAATTGTCTATGAGATGATTTCTCAGTCTGATCGTAAAGATATCAACAGCATCATGTGTCTGTGTCTGTCTTTGACTCTGTCTGTCGATCTATCTGTCTGCTTTTCCGCTGCCTGGGCCTGTTCCTTAAACAACCATGGATAGGCTCCCAGACAGGATTTTGGATTTAAGCAGAGAGTTATTTCATTGGTCGGTATGTACAAATAAGGATGTTTTTAAAGATATTGTTGCTATTCGGATATCGTGTAGGCGTTTGTATGCGTAGACGGGTAGCGACAGAGTAATTGAGTCTTGCTTTGATGACTTCCTGTGGCCTAATGGTAAGGCACACTAAACTTAAAAGGGGTTTGCATAATTGGAATACCGGTTCGATTTGTCGGGAAGGATATTTTCTTTAGTATGACTTTTTTTTTAATCATTTCACCCCAAGGAAAGTGGGAGTACCACTAGTACGCAGGGAGTTACAGAGAGTTCAAATTAAATGAAAATACTGGGTATAGGTGGTGATTGAGGAAAGGATAAAAGATGAACGGGGTTCAAGACAACAGATGTCGATTAACGTTGAATTGAAAATTTTGAAACTTGTAGTTATCAGGGAAGCAAGGAAACGGGCGGAGTTCCAAAGGTGGGATGTGCGAGAAAAGAAACTGTTGGAGTAGAAGTGGCTGTTGCATTTAGCTATTTTAACAGTAAATGGGTGGAACCTAGATGCCAATCTAGTAGCACGCTTAAATTCATGTAATCGGAGCACAATCGTCAGAACAGTTGCCATAAAAAGGTAGATATTAATTTCGCTGCTTAAATAGAGGTTTCTACTCAAAGGCATGTACTCACTAAATATAATCGTTATAACAATAAGAAATATCTTCTGGTTTTAAGAATCCATTAATTACTTAAAGGATATATATATATATATATATATATATATATATATATATATATATATATATATATATATATATATATGGTATAATGTTTATAGTAATAAGAAATATCTTCTGGTTTTAAGAATCCATTAATTGCTTAAAGAAAGGTCCGTTGTCAAGTTTTTGGAATGTTCATATGCTTGCATTTTATTTGGTTAAATATCTAATATATGTAGTTTATGTAACAACGTTTCCCCTAGCGAGACGTGTTTGGTTGCTTTGAACATTTTAAAACTCTTTATTCTACATTCAACATCATCACTTGATATGACACCAGAAGTGATGAAACAAAATGGACATTTTTGTAGTGATGTTATAACATGTGCTCTACTCTGTATTGAGCAATCTTTTAAGAATAGTATTTTTGGTTATTTCAATGTTATTCTGTCTGCACCAATCCTATACTTGGGCGTATATATATATATATATATAGTTTTATTGGTTGCTGGGAGATGTGTGTGTTAAGTGTATGTTTTCTTTTAATTCTTTGTGAGGGGTGTATGATGTGAGTCATATATATATATATATATATATATATATATATATATATATATATATATATATATATATAACGTTTCACTGGAAATGCATGATCAAATCTATTTTCAATCAAATCTATTTCTAATGAAACTTTTCCATTTGTCATGATATATATATGTGTGTGTGTGTGTAAGTGCCTGTATATGTGTCTGTAAGTGCCTGTATGTGTGTGTGTAAAATTTTTCCGATTTAACCTGTAGAAAAAGACAATATGTATAAAGGAAAACGACAGCAGGAAAACTGTTTGTTTTAACCGACGCGTTTCGTCCAATGTTGACTTTTTCAAGCCAAAAACGAAATGTTTAACCCTAGACTTCTACTTGTTGTAGTGATTGGGGAAAACCTCCTTTTGAGATTCTGTTTCACAAAGATCTGGCTTGTATACGAGCCGATAAAAGAAAACAAAAATTAAAAAGCAATGAATAGCAACAATATCTTTAAAAACATCCTTATTCGTACATACCGACCAATGAAATACATTTCCGCCTAAATCCAAAATCCTGTCTGGGAGCCTAAAAATTAAAAATTGCTTCGGTAATGCAAATGATGAAAAACTATCTGCCTTGAAATTATGGATTTTAATTTGAGCAGTAACGCCAGTTCTTAGTATCAATGAGATACACACTGCTACCTCAGCCACCAAGCAGGACCTTGAATCTATATATGTATGAGTGTTTCTATTTTCTTTTTTCTTTTTCCTTATCCTTTTATTGAATATTTGTAAAGTCGTAATTCTGTAAGTCTCCTTAGTGTTACTTGTTCGATGAGAAAATTAGCTGCGTAAATTCAGGTATAAACCAGGATTTCAAATGGTTTTTGATTGGATACTTAAACATTATCGTCACTAATTTTATTCCCCTACTGCCTTACTATTCAAAATCACATGGAAAAACGGCGGAAATATTCCAAAGAATTTTCTCCATGCTGAACTTTCAAACGAAAGGAGGAAAAATGGGCTCCCACAACTTTGATTTAAGGGTGTTTGTAAGCAAGACTTCATATTATTTAATATCAAACTTGCCACCAGGGAAAACACTGCTCAGCGCCGTCTTCAATGGCAGCAGTCAATCCGCAGTGGGCTGTTGACATGGGAGACTACCTTGACTCGTCACAGAGAGGCCAAGAGAACATGTAGGAAGTACAACAGCGAGAAGGTGTAACCACTTTACCAACATCATTGGAATAGGTTTGCACCTGCAAACTTGATATGGCCACAAGCCTAGTCGAAATGGTTTGATGTAACCGTAAGTTCTATGCCAACAGTTTCTTCTCTCGCACTTCTCGCTTGTGGCACTGTCTTCCTGCTTCCCAATCAACTTTGATGTTCAAAAATTTAAATTTTTGATTCCCCTATCAATTTATTCTTTACTACTTTGCTACTCAATAAAAACATATGTAAATATGCGACTAAAGTAACACTTTGTATTGTGTGTTGCTCTTTTATGCTATATGTGTAATATAAAATAGTGCAAGAACCCTAACAAGATTTGCAAGTCAGCTATTGTATTGACAACAGTAACACTGTGACTATGTTGACAATTTAGTGTAATAAAATGTAGCTGCTTACTGTATTTTGGTATCAAACAGATACAACCGTCCTGTGTATAACGATAAACTACATCTGCGTCCTGGGTAAGACGATAAACTATAATACATCCAGCAGCAAGGCCTCTGATCAGGGTGTTTTGATGAGCGGGGAATCATCTCTTAATTGCTGATGTTCCCAGGTCCACCCAAGCCCGGTGTGGTAGCACCTGTTAGAGTCATGGGCAATAGTTAAACCCCCAGTTTGGGGTCAAAACACTATGAAAATTTAAAAATAGGTTTTAATACCAGCAATACATTGTTGTAAAAGATTACTACCAGCAATACATTTTTGAAGAAAAGAATTAGTAGCAATACATTTTTGAAAATAAAGAAAATATTACCAGCAATAAAAATCTTGTCGGCATTAAATAACCCATTGAGGTTGATATACCGTAAACCAAACCAAACCAAACCAAACCAAACAGATACAACATATTCAGAAAAAAAGCATCTGAAAATTCTAGTATAACTTAGAGACAAAGAATCAATTTGTGTCACCAAAAGTTTTAACAAAACCCAAATAAGAGCTGACGATGCATATATGAGATTTTGTCGCGAATATAATAGTTGGACTACAAGTAGTACCGATAATACATAAACTACGAGGATTCGTCAGATAACAATTGCTAACGGGGAAACATAGCGATATAACAGGTAGGCAAGTTCTCCTCTGTTTTTTGTTTTTTTTGTTTGTTTTTTTTTCAATTAAAGCAACAAAATCTTCTTACCTTTACTGAACTAATTTCATTCTCATAAATATATGTATATTTCCTTCTTCTAAAAGAGTAACTAGCTTTTAAGAATTGTTTTTAAAGAAATCCGACTTCAGAAACTAATGGAACACTTTTTTTTTATTGTGGTTATGTTAAAATTTCAGCGTCTGGAATTTGGGAATCCAAGGCAAAGAAATCCTATCAGCCAAATTTAAATTTTACATGTAGAACAAAGGGCAGCTGAATAGGATTTCTGTTTTTAAGATTTTCCAGGAAAAGAAACACTGATGAAGTATACTTCTCATAACCTAGTTTAAATATGCATCTTATTTTTGTTTAAGTTTCGAATTATATGCGCATTTTTATTTGTATTTTGAGATTGAAGAGAAAGCCACCAAAATATTTTATAGTGTTTTGTACAAATCAAAAATCGCGTTTTGAGTTATTTTGACTCAAAGAAACCAAACTTTCATTTTAAGCTTATATTAGTTTATTCGGGCTAATTTTTTGACTTTATTTGTTACTAAGACGTTTTAGTTGTATCCTTTATATTAGGTTGGTGCAAAAATAATGACGTAATAATGTCGTTTTTTTGACGTTAACATACATATATACACCCGACACACACGCACGCACACACCCTGCACACACACATTTATATATATTGCAGGTAATAAATCCGTTGGTATATAATCAAAGTGGATCATAATAATATAAAATATTAAAACTGATCCACAAAAAAAGATCAATTTATTTATTATAACAGAGCATATAAATTAAATAACAGAGAAATTCAAAATGACCTCATGACTATAGTCTATTTCAACTAACAACTAACGTCAGTACGTCAGCTTTATTCAACTCTGAATATATATATATGTATATATATATATATATATATATATATATATATATATATATATATGTATGTATGTATATATATGTTGTGTGTATATAGATATGTATTATTAGATTGGTGCAAAAATAATGACGTAATAATGTCGTTTTTTGACCTATTTTTAACGTTAAAAAACGACATTATTACGTCATTATTTTTGCACCAACCTAATATTAACCAATAGGATTTCGAATAGAATTTTAATTAACAAGGTGTTAATTTCTTTTTTCATATAATTATTCTTGTTTATTTCTTTTATATTTTCCTATAATGCAATCTCTACATTATATGTGTCAGTTATGTGCCATGCGTGATACACGTTTAGACGATCATGTATCTATCGATACATGCCTGACGAGGCAGATTTTTTTCTCGCGGTAGGTTGCCATTTCTTTCTGCCGTAGACCAGCTGCCATCCAAGGCTATAGAACCCGTTCTATCCTGCTATTTACACATAGCTGGTAGGAGAAGACGAGGATTCATACCTTTCCCAAGGGTCATAGCACGTAAGTAAAAGCAATTCTGACAATGCCTGGTACGGAAATGAGACGCTAAGACTCTCCTGCATTTTTAAAGTCTCTTGCAAATAATATATAATTGAACGAAACTCTGGTCTTGAATTACAAACTGTTAAAAAATTCTACAAGATCTCAATGACAAAATCGGCGGAAGAGGGCAGAGCCAGTCGAGCTGACATAACCATGGCGGACTTTGAGAGAACAAGCATTCGACAACCCGATGAAACCAGATCTCGCTAGATCTCGCCTGCCTCAATCTCCTTTCATCCACGAGGTGTGAAGGGTATTCTGGCCAAGTGTTTAGGCTTCTCCGTTGTGATGATTTGTCCACCAAAATCTAATTCACGCCTACATCCGGCAGCAAAACCTCTGATTGGAAGATTGGAGGATTTGAGGAGCGTGGAACCAGCTTTTAATTGTTCCTAGGTCCACCCTGATCCGGGGTGGTAGCATCTGTTAGGGTCCCAGTTATGGACAAATAATGAAACCCCAAACAAAAACAAAACACTATGAAAATATAAACATTTTAAAAACAAAATGACCAGTAATATATTGTATAGTAGAATTATCAACAATACATTTTATGGCAAAGCTAGCAGCATGGCCCGGCGTTGCCCGTGCTTGATTCAAAAATCGTACGGCTCATACAGCAATCGCTATCACTTGACGTAAAATATTTTTGCCCTTCCTTGCTGTTATGGTCCGGTTCCTTGTACCACAGCGATAGTCCAAGGTAGAACCAATAAAGAAGAACTCGAAGGCGGATATGGAATAACACAGATATATTACAAACAGGAATATATACAAAGAAGAAAGTGTTAGTACGAACAATCAGGTTTAGTCGTAATATCGACTTATCGACCCTTTATAGGTTATTTAAAAACCAAAAAATATTTTAGATTGTAAGAATCTTTTTGAATCAGTAAAGAATTTCTTGATAGAAGTTAACCCATAACTAGGGGAGAAGAAGAAGATTCATACCTTTCTCGATGGTATTTTCGCGTAAGTGAATATAACGAATTCAACTGGAACTGGAACTCCGTTTGCTGATTTCCAATTCGTTATCCATTACACCACAGGACATTCAAGCTTAGAGCACGTAGTATTCCCAAGCGGTCACTCATTTAGGTATTGAACAGTCTCAACGTTGCTTACCTTCAGTTATCTAGCCGCAAGCCTTATAATCAGGATGGAAGAGATATTTATAAACTTATTCACATGGCATCTGGTTTTATTTTTCTGATCTCAATTAAAGCAAATAGATTTGTAATTCATATTTTTGCTCCATGATTCCGTGACAGAAGTCGGCAAAATTAGATGAAGAGGTAGGTGCGTGCACATCTCAGCGCATTTGTTTGATGAATGTTTGGATCGCTAAAGAAGTTTCAGATTATTTTCAGAAATAAAGAAAACTTCATCTCCACCATCAGTCCATTGGTCGGTTGTGGTGGCAGGGACGCTGCGCTGCTAAGTACGTGAATAGTTCCTGCCACATATCTGAATTGGTTGAAAACCAGAAAGTCTTGGACAAGTAGACCTGTCGGAACCCATCATGCCGATGCCCTCCAACTTTGAATGTTCGTTTTGGTTACGGACACTTGGCGGATGATCAGATTGTAGGGAAACCTCCCCACTGGCAATTGGCTTTCGTCTAGGCAGTCCTTCGCCCAGCGATCCTGTATCGTCGCCGCACTGGCTTCGTACATAGCTATGAATCCCAGTTTATCCCACTTTGATCGATGCCTAGTGATCCTACAACAAGGTTCGTTCGCTCTTTGACAGTTCTTGTTTTTAATGGTAATGAATACTGGAGAACATCCTCACAGATGAAGAAGAGACTTGAAGCAACAGAAATATGGTTCTAAAGGAGAATGCTGAGTATACTATGGAACAATCGTGTGAGCAATGACGAAGTTTTGGAGAAAATAGAAACAAAACATATACTTATATACTCAGGAAGAGAAAGCTGAAATTTCTAAGGCACATAACGAGGAAAGAGGGCTTGGAAAACTGGATACTCACAGGATAGATTAAAGGGAAGAAGAAGAGAAAAAAATATATAACATACTTAGTGAGCTTGAGTTAATGACTGACGGTTTAGGAGAGGTAACAAAAAGGCAAACTCTCTTAAGGGAAACAAACGTCCTGAAGAGACACGGCGCATAGCAGAAGTAGTTATCTAGTCACCGTCCTCACCAGAAATGACTGTTATTGTAACCGGTTTAATAGTTGATAATCCGTCAATGTGGCATCGGTAAATAAAGCATAAAGTTGGCGTTTATCAATAAAACGGACAATGTACAAGAGCACTATTTACATTGTTCGGACTATCATCTTCATCTTTGTTGCCATATTTATCACAACGTTTCGGCCGTTGTACACTCCGGCCTTCTTCAGGTGGTTAGAATGTCGAACTGAACTCTTTTTCAAGGTCTTCTCCGTGATTATGAAACGTTACTATTTTGATGTACAAGACAGTTCTTCCTCCTTTTCATCTGTTCTAGATCAGAGAAGAGATCGGTTTCTGGCGTTCACCTATCAATTGTGTTATCATTTGTATTATATTTACTAATTATCTGAGAACATTCTTAAGCATTGAACCTTAGAAAATGCCTGCATGGGACCCATGGGCTTCAGAGACTGAACATTAGCAACGACCTTCACAGATCTTCCTGATCTGAAATACTTGATGATTGCAAAGATTTTTCCAGAGATACCATAGGTGGATAGTTTGTGTAGCAACCCCCTATGCTACACCTTGTCAAAAGCTTTTGAGATATCTAATGTGATCACTCTCGTGTTGACTTTATTATCGACTGTCTCACTGATTCTGTCTGCAGTGACAGGGCATCAGCAATGGATCTAGCAAAGGGAAATCCATACTATTTGTCGCTTAGGAGGTTGTTTCTGTTGAGGTAATCATCAACTTGATAATTGACTCAAAAGGTTTGCTGATGACTCTAAGGAGGAGAATGCGACGATATTGTAACAGAGATGAGCACTCACCCGCATTCTTGAAAACGGGGCATATTAATGGTGCCTTCCGTTAAATTGGGAAACATTGTTAAATGCGGTTAAACGACTCTCCCAAGATTAGCGATAACTAACAAATAGCTTTAAACCTGACATCACTGAAACTCCTCCCCCAACAATCCTAAAATAACGGAACCTTCAGAAAAAACAAAAGTGTCCATCATTTCCGAACGGATTCCCTCAGGCACACAAAATATATCAACGAAGGTTGTATAGCCAGGCTTAAGTCACGCCAGAATGCGTTGCTGCTGTAAATCAAACGTTAGATATAAACGTTCTTTAGAAAAAACAGACGTATTTTTTATAGTCAAGTGTTTTAATGATTCTGCAAAACTCCCCTGCTAAGATAGGGATATTACAAAATTTATGTTCCTTGAGAAGGGGGGCAAATCAGGTTGGAGATGACCCTAGTTGTCTAACGTTGAGTTCGAGGTAAAGTTCATTACAAGGTGGTTAGCCTTATCTGACGAAGATGGGCCACTTATAAAAATAGGCACTGATAGTTTGCGAATTTTGTTTGTGTTCTTCCAGAACTTGCAGGAAACAAGTCTTTTGTTTTCAACTTAGCTTTGACTGACTGCGCATGGCAGACTTTTGCATTTTCCAGAACACTGTTGCATTGTTTTCAGACAGCTTTGAATGCCACAGGGTTTTACTGCACCGATAGTAGGGGTCACGGTGATCTATAGGAAGCAACGCATTCTGGCGTGAATTAACCCTGGCTATACAACCTTCTTTGATATATTTTGTGTGCCTGAGGGAATCCGTTCGGAAATGATGGACACTTTTCTTTTTTCTGAAGGTTCTGCTGTTTTAGAATTGTTGGGAGAGGAGTTTCACTGATGTCAGGTTTGAAGCTATTCTAGTAAGCTTTGGTGTACCGAATGACCGTCCTATGAAATCAGAGGTTTGGCATCAATCCTGATATAGACCAGTGAGTAGCCGGAAGAGGCCATAGAAGGTAACACTTCAGTGGAGCATTTATCAGGACAGGAGATAAGAACACGATTACGATAAAACGTAATCTTTTCAGCGACAGTATTTTCTTTCTTCATCGGTTTTGTTCGATTGGACTAACCACTGTGAAATCATCGCAAATATGAGTTTTAGCTGAGCGCTTATCAAAGAGGATACCATCAATCTTCTCGGCTGTTTTGTCGAACATTACAATTCCATCACTGTGAACGTCCTGGGTAAGACGTTAAACTACACCCGCGTCCTGGGTAAGACGATAAACTACATCCAGCAACAGGGCCTCTAATCAGGAGGTTTTGAGTAGCGTGGAACCACCTCTTAATTGATGGTGTTCCCAGGTCCACCCTGACCCAGGGTGGTAGCATCTGTTAGGGTCCCAGGTATGGGCAAATAGTTAACTATTACTAGCAATACTTTTTTGAAAATAATTATTACCAGCAATACAATTTTGAAGGAAAAATATTACTAGAAACAGATTTTTGACAAAACAAAATATTACCAGCAATAAAAAAACAGATTTTTGACAAAACAAAATATTACCAGCAATAAAAAATGTCGGCATTAAATGACCCATTGAGGTTGATATGCAGTAAAACAAAATAAACCAAACCAAACTAAACCAAAGAATACATATTCTATTCATACGAATCTATCCTAAAAAAGTTGTCGGCATTAAATAATCCACTGAGGTTGATATGCCGTAAAACAAAATAAACCAAACCATCAATGATGACAGATATTGAAAATGAAAAGCATACTATGAACGAGGGCGATGCGAAAGTACCTGATTGGGGAACCAGAGTTCTTGTTTTTATGGTCTCGGTCATTTGATATAGGCACCGACTCCGTGGTCATAGCGATTCATATTAATAAATAAATGAACAAATCCATAAATGTGAATGATTTAAATAAATAGATAAAATGGTAGAAATACAAGTTCTCTTCAGAAAGCAAACAGTCGGACATTTACATTGTATTACCTCTTCTCAGCATAGAAAAACTGAAACAAGATATTTTTGATAAACCTGACATTCGAAAACTCAAGGATGACAGGCTTCGTCAAATCTATGAATGTTACGGAATCAAATGTCTGGATTTCATTTGTTGCTTTAGTAAAATAACAAAAAAAAATCTTTCTTGGGAATCGGAGGACAGATAAAAAAAAAACTAGTCGACAGGATGTTATCAAACTACCAGAGGCTTGGTGTTAACATGAGTATCAAACTACATTTTCTACATAGTCGCATGGACAGGTTTCCAGAAAACTGTACCAATATAAGTAATGAACAAGGAGAACGTTTTCATCAGGATGTAAAGTTATGGAGGACAGATATTAAGTGAGATGAGATAAAAAAAAAAATGATGGCAGATTACTGTTAAAGCCTGAAGAGCGACAACACTGTGGATAATTCATGAAAATCCAAAATGCTAAAGTTCTTCTCATGATTGCTCTTTTTAATTTTTAACTTTATATTTAAGCTAACATATTTGTGTTTTGGCGTACCTTATAGTTGAAACTTTATTTGATTTGCGTAGCTGTTCATTTTTCCTTTTTCAGATAAATGACTTAAAATAAGCAATTTTCTTGTTTTTCCTAAACTAGAACTAACTGAGCAAAAATTATTACGATATTCGAATTCAGAGCCATGAAAATGTTTATTCTAATGACTTGTTTTTACTGTGTAACTTGGAGCAAGAAAAGCAAGGATTGATAGAGATAAAACGGAAGATACGCGTAGAAACAATAATAGATTTATTTGGTCGCCATGTTACATTTTCTTCCTTCTCCCGGGCAGACAACTGTGTTCTTTTTTATGAGAGAGTTATTTCCCTTTTGTCTTATTTTGTTGGCCAGTGTTACTAGGTTGGTGCAAAAATAATGACGTAATAATGTCGTTTTTTGACGTTAAAAAATACGTCAAAAAACGACATTATTACGTCATTATTTTTGCCCCAACCTAATATTAACGGAGTGATAGTTTCCCAGTTCGCTTCAAGTAATTTAATCAAATATACTTGTGTAAATCTTGCCATGAAATACAATATATTTCTAAATATTATACAACTATGTACAATTAACGAAAAGAAATACCTAGCACCGATAATGGCGCCTTAGTCCTCTTCAAAGTACTTATGCTGTGGCCTCACATATTCTATGGCCTCTTTCACTGTTTACACCAATTTGCAAAAATTATCTTTTGTATTTGCACTTGTCTTGCAACGATTTCTTTAATCGTCTTTCAAAAGAAAGTCTGGAAGTCGCAGGTACTCAATCTGGACAGTATGTGATGCTGGAAAACAGGTAATTTAAACAAAAAAAACCTTATGTGGTGCGAATACTGGCAATGCGTTTAGCTATTGATAATATGACATTCGCACAATACACATTCTCACTCAATAACATTTCATTGTTGAGTGAAGAAGACTACAGGAAAAAGTATGTTCACGCTTGGGTAATACGATATTCTCTGATTGATTTACCAGATTGCATAAACGCTGTGCAGTGGACACTTTGACGTGGGACAATAGTAAACAACATTGTCTACAAGTGAGTAGTGAGTTCGATCCTCACTGGGTTACCCATACTTTCGGTCTTGTACCATATCTCAGCTACGCTTAGAAAATCAACATGCATGCTGCGCAACTGGTTTTGAAAATATTAAAAATGGTTGGATAGTTTCCTGACAGACATAAATTATTTATTCAGTTCATGTTTTAGACAATAAACAATTCTTAATGTTGCTTTAAATAGTTTTGAATAATTATTATTAGGTTAGTGCAAAAATAATATCGTTTTTTGACGTAGTTTTTAACATCAAAAAACGACATTTTCGTTACAAATTTTCGTAAATCTATGATTTCCAAAATAATGTAAAGAGTTCAAAATGAAAGAAATTGATGTTTGTGTTTCTTTTTTTATTTTTCGTTTTTTGTTTTTGTTCTTTTTTTGTGTGTTTTTTTTTTGTGTGTGTGTGTGTTGTTTTTTTTACTCATTTTTGCTCACTGAACGCTTTTATACAAATGTTTATATGCTCTTATTAAATTTAAATAACTTCCTTTTTGCAATCGGAATGTTTCGCTTCTATTTCTGAGTTCTGTTTGAACTGAAAATGACACTGAATTGATCGACAAATGCGTCTTGCAGAGAGCTAATTATTTGCCTCAATTCTTGCCTTCTTACTTTGCCATCATCTGTACGCACGGGTTGAGTACGTGCGTAAAATTCTATCTTCCATTATTTGAACTTCATCTACACAGGCTTGGTTTCTTGATATAGATTTCTTCAGGGAAGATATCTTCGGGAAGATTTCTAAATTAATTGAAATCGTAAAAAGATAAAATTTGAATTGCATATGAACAAGACGCATAGCGTATATGCATGCATGTTGATGCATCATGCAACAATGCAACATAATGATCAAAAGAAAGCTTTTATTTCACACGATAAATATTTATTTGCCAATAATCTCCTTTCTTGTCAGTGCACTTTACACAACGCTTCTCATTTATATATATATATATATATATATATATATATGTGTGTGTGTGTGTGTGTGTGTGTGTGTGAATAATGTTCAGATCTGTGAAAGGAACAAATGGATAAAAAGACAAGAAGAAAAACTATTCTTATCTTACGTTTTTCCACTTCTGAAGGACTTCATCACAGAACCTCTTGTCTCTTTCTCTCTCTCTCTCTCTCTCATAATATATATATATATATATATATATATATATATATATATATATATATATATATATATATATATATATATAGTTTATGCAAAACTAGGTAATCCGTAATAGGATGATATCCGGAGAGCTCAATGTAAATTCAGAGCAAATATGTTTGAATAAAACCTTAAAGTGGTCTGTTTTTTATTCAAACAATATATATATATATATATATATATATATATATATATATATATATATATATATATATATATATATATATACCCAAAGAAACGCGATACCTAATGTTTAAAATTAATTTTTAAAAAGGAAAAATCTTTCTTGAAGCTTTTATTTTAGTTTTTTAATTTCATGCTAATGAATTAAATAAATATTTCAAATAAGCAGGACCTCTTCTCTCTCTCTCTCTCTCTCTCTCTCTCTCTATCTATCTATCTCTCTATCTATATATATATATATATAATCTTTTGATACGACAAAATAAATACATCGACTTAAATTAGCACAATTTCGTGTTCATTTTTTCCTTTAAGGTCCTAGGTAACTTTTTGCCCAACACTTCTTCAGGGAGTGATCGTTGGCAAAATTAACTTAACAGATTTGATCTGCAGATATGCGGAAATTGGAGATAAATTTGGAAGACGTCTAAAACAATTTGCGATTAAAATAAATCCTTAAATTTAAGAACAAATTGTAAATGAACCAAGAAAAGAACGTAAAATAGAAAAAAATATTTATTTACTGACCTCCAAATAAGTAAAGGGACAGTAAAAATTTTTCCTTTTGCTTGCAAAGAAATGGCCGATGCAGTTTGCAACAAACGGCTTCTAATATTTGTAGATGGTGTTTAGATCTTTCCATGTGAAAAATAAAGAATTAATCTGCCGTGAAACACGAGGAGCACCTCTCAGTCTTTAGTAGGTACTGACCAATTGCCGTGTCGTGTATAGACTGTGTTATACGAGTATGATTATTTAAATGTAATTTCACAGACTTTGAAACGTGTTGGTCCAATTCTATTTCCAATCCAAGACTAATCCGACCTATGTACTCGGCTTCGAACTGACACTTGAATTTGTAGATTAATGAATTCTTACTAAGACAGACGGTCTTTGGTAAAGGAAGGAAACACTGGACGGGTACCAAAAAATTTTTGCCGAAAAAAGGGTAGAAAAAACTGACTTGGAAAATATGTCGGTTAGAATTTTACACTTTCTACCAAGCCAAGACAATTTTAGATAATTCGGACACAGACTAGAGCCAAAATCAGGAGATCTTCTGAAATTTTCTAACTTACGTTCTATTGTACTATTAGTAATGTTAGCTGGCTTACCATTATCAATAAGAATAGAACATATTTTGTTTAACTCTTGCTCAAGGGTAGCTGTAGAACAGATCATTAAGTCCCGATGAAGTAAAGTTTTGATTAAATTATTTTTCTGGTTCGAGGTACAAAAGACTTCCAACTAGTGTAAAGGCCAGTAAAAGTTGCCTTACGAAATACACTAGTGATAAATGTACCATTCTTTCGTTCTACTAGAACATGGAGAAAAGAGAAAGAATTTTTTATCTTCTTCCTCTATTGTGAAAACTAAAGATGTATGTAATATTCACAAAATAGAGTTCCTTCATTTATAAAATATAAATATAGAACAGGTGTCGTCAATATAAAGTTGACAGACATAAGGTTTCCAATATTCCTTAAATAGGAGGTTCTCGTAGTATCCAACGAAAATGTCGGGTAGGGAGGGACCTAATGAACTACCCATAGAAACCCCGTCAGCTTGGACGTACATAACATCCTCGAATCTGAACTCCACCTCCTCAGTTGCTGATTCCATAAATTCAAGAAATAAGGGAAAAGGAATGGAGGCAGAGCCCAGGAAACCTCTGTAGAAAGCACCTGCACATATCTGTGTAGTTTCTTGTAAGGGGACATTTGTGTATAGACACAATGTCAAAATTTTGTCATCCGAGTTTATTGAACTATTTCTGATAAATTCAGAAAAAGGTACACAATAGACTGAGAAGTAATTGGACACTGGGTTCAGCAACTCTATCAACCATTTAGGCAATTCATGTTGTGCTGAACCCACCAGAGGTAAGAAGGGTCGCTAAGGCACATCATTTTTATGAATATTTGGTAACCCGTAAAGTCTGGACCGTTGAGAACCTACAGATCTAATTCTGTTGTAGGTGTCTTTGCATATGAAATTGCTTTTATACGCACCTAACAAACGTTTCTGGAGTTTTACTTCCAATTTGTCAGTGCGATCGTGAGTTGAATATGGACCAATTAACCAAAACTTAGAAGAATCTCCTAGAATTATAATCATCTTATTAAAATAGTTACTTTTATCCAAAATGACTACACCAGCATCTTTTTCTGGTTTAGTGATGCAAATGTCGTTATGGGTTTTTAAGTGCTTAATGGTTTGATATTAAGCGCGGCGCCACGCAACAATATCACGTTCAAGAGGTAAAGATGCGTATTCATATGCTATTTCAGAAATTCTAGATTTACAGAACGAAAATTGATATGTGGAGAAGGGAACATGGCGAATAAGCTGAGAAATCCTTACTTCCAACTCAGCAAAAACTTCTGCCTTGTTAACATTTCGAGGGGGAATACAAAAGTCTAACCGCCTGGGCAAAACAACTTTCTCTAACTCAGAAAGATTGATACTGGACAGATTAAATATGTCTGTCTAATGAAAAGTCCTCAAAAGCAAATCGTTTTCTGATCCATTCACTGTATAATGTTATGTATATATTGACTTAAATAAACAAAATTTTGTGTTTATTTTTTTTTTCTTTTAAGGTAAGCTTTCGGCAATACTAGAATTTGCAGATTAATGAACTCTTACTAACACAGACGGTCTTTGGTAAAGGAACGAAACACTGTACGGGTACGAAAAACAACACGTAATTTTTGCCGAAAAAAATAGGTAGAAGAAACCGACTTGGAAAATATGTCGGTTAGAATTTTACACTTTCTACCAAGGCAAGGCAATTTCAGATAAATCGGACACAGACTAGTGCCGAATTCAGGAGAATTACTGAAATTTTCTAACTTACGTTCTATTGTACGATTAATAATGTTAGCTGGCTAACCATTATCAATAAGAATAGAACGTATTTTGTTTAACTCTAGCTGAAAGGCAGCAGGAGAACAGATCATTAAGGCCTGATGATCGCATCCGTTAAGTTAATTCTGCCAACGATCGTCCCTGGGGAAGTGTTGCCCGAAAGGTTAACTAGGTCCTTAAAAGACACACACACACACACAGATATATATATATATAACATAACACAGTGAAAATTTGAATTTATTAAGCTGAATACTTATCATTTATACCTACAGACCTTCCAAAACCTGACGCAATTTTTTTTTATAATTTCACAAGTAAGGAGATAATACCACTAGGATACAGGGGGATTGTATGGAGTGAAAGAGAATGAGAAGCATTTAGTGAGGAAAAGACAATAATGGAACAGTGTTCAGGAATACAGAAGACAGCAGTTGACTTTGCAGTTAATTTTTTTAAGATTGTAGATGACATGGAAGCGAGAAATCGGAAGAGACCCACAAACGAGAAGTGCAAAAAAATGTTAGAAAAGAAAAAAACGGTTGCATCTAACTAGCTTAACAGTAAATCGATAAGACTTACTTGCCAATCTAGTAGCATATTTAAATTCATGCCGTCGAGGCACTAGAGTAAAAGTTTATCAGAACAATTGTCTAGAAAATGTTTATAAGATACGAGGGAAGCCACGTCAGGTCAGGAAAAAACTGATTGAACTCAAGATACCAGGTCAGGTTCGTTTATATGACACCCCTTCTTTGAATTTTGTCATGAATCTTGAGATGTACAGCAGGAGCATCAGATCAGATATGGCAACAGTGTTCAATTCACGGTAGAATAGTAAATTTATAAATATACAAAATGGATTCTGACAAGAAAAAATTCTTGCACGACGCAGTGAACTAAAGTTCCTTGCAGTAGACGTAACAGTTGATTGAATCCATGTCAGTGGAAAACGTTATCCCAAGAAGGCAGAAAGTGTTGCTCTTCTGGAGTTTAACATAAACTTAACATCAAGAAGAGGCAGCTGAAATTTCTGGGGCGCGTAATAAAAAAGAAGGGCTTGGAGAAACTGATACTCACAGCACGGATAGAGGGAAAGAGAGACAAGGGAAAGCAACGCGTGACATACCTAGCGGGCTTAAGCAAGGGGATAACGGAACAGCGTTTGGGAGAAGTAGCAAAAGGACAAAACATATTGAGAGCTACAAGGGATAGAGAAAAGTGGAGAGCCATGATTGCTTACGTCCTAAAGGGACACGGAACATAAAAGAAGAATGCTGATGAGGTGTAGAAAAGGTTCTCTGTAGGGATTAAAAGAAATCAGTTTTGTTTTGGAGGCGTTAACATTTACATGCCATTTCTTGCCCCAATTAACCACTGATTCAAGGTCCTTTTCAAGAGTAGCTGCCAGGTTTACTTTGTTTGATCTGATGAACTTGCTAAGAAAGGAGTAAATGGTTGTGTCATCTGCATAAATACCTATTTTTGTAAACATTTCACCCCAAGCAAGGCAATAAGACCTGTACGACGCAAGGGGTTACTGAGTGTGAGAGAATATGATAAAAAAAAAACACTATTAAGGAGAGAGAAAATTAAAAGAACAAGAATTAAGAAGACAGTAGATAACTATTGACATTGTATTTAATTTTTTGAAGATCGAATTTGACTGGGAAGCAACAAGTCGGAAGAGAGTTCTACAGGCAAGAAGTGCGATGGAAGAAGCTGATAACATATAAATTACTGTTGCATCTAGCTATTTCAGTTATAAAACGCTTTGCCGCGAATCTAGAATGATTAAAAATATCAATCTAATGGACCTCGCGAAGAAAATCAAGAAACGAGTCACAATCAGAATAACAGAAAGAAAGGGGGTTCTTGACTGATGTGAGAGAATATATATATATATATATACATATATATATATATATATATATATATATATATATATATAGAGAGAGAGAGAGAGAGAGAGAGACTACCGCGTGGTCGGAGTTGCCAAACGGACAGAGCTGCAGACATGAGTCTTGGGAAGAGGTAAGAAAGAGATCACGTATAGAAGGGTATCCGTCAAAATTACTGGGCAAACGCGCGAGGAAGTCTACTCTTTAAGTAAAAGATATTAGGTTGGTGCAAAAATAATGACGTAATAATATCGTTTTTGACGTTAAAAAATACGTTAAAAAACGATATTGTTACGTCATTATTTTTGCAACAACCTAATAGGTAAAATAGTAATAGTCCAGTTCAAAATATGAATACCAACGAGGACAGTGGCATGAGAGTGATTAAATCACTTGATATGATGGACACTGAAATCGCCGAACACTTCTAGATAAGTGTTCAAACATTAGATATTTGTAGGGAATCCGTTCTTGCAAGGACCAATAACTTTTCTGAAGAGGTCTTTTCGAAGAACGAAACGCGTGACATAGGATGCTTTTATTTAGACATTTACTCACCATTTTTCTAATATTTAGTCTGATATATTCAGTTTGACCAGTAACATTCGCCTCACCGTGAGGTGGCTTCCCTCTGTCTTTTCTATAAATATTTTCATGGCAATTATTCTAATGAGTTATCCTCTCTGGTACCTCGTTTGCAGGAATTTAAGCGTACTGCTAGATTGGTAAATATGTCCCATCGCTTTACTGTTGAAATAGCTAGATGTAATCTTTAGTTCTATTCTAATAGTTTCTTTTCTCGCACTTCTTCCTTGTAGAACTCCCTTCCGGTTCCTTGCTTCCCTGCAACCTATTTGATACTCAAATATTTAAATTCAACGTCAATCGCCATCTTTTCCTGAACTTTGTTCTTTTATTGTCCTTTATACTCACTAAAGTATTCACATTCTCTTTCACTCTCAGTATTTCCTTGCCTTTTAGTGGTAATTATCGTCTTGCTTGGGGTGAAATTATGAAAAAATATTCTCCCATATTGACATGTACAAATTACTAATAACTTGGACCTATTTTAAAAATGAATTAAGTTTAAGTGTCTAATGATTTTTTCTTTTTCTTTCAGATTTCACAACTTAAGATTTTGGCGATTTCAACCATGAAAAGATTAACAATCAAACAACGTGTTAAAGTTATCGAAGCCTATTACGAAAATGGATGTTCAAACAGAAATGCAATGAGAAGATCCCAGGTCGCATCATCTCTCAAAACAGGGAAGTCAGTTGGCCATCGCGATAGTGCGTTTGACGCCTTTAGATTTCTTTCTTTGGGGTCATCTCAAAAGTAAAGTCTATGCCAACAATAATTCAACAGCTGAAGGATGAGATAATAATGCATATTGGTGAGATCAAGGAGCAATTATGCAGAAACGTCATCAAAAATTTTAACCATCGAGTGGAGGTGTGCCACTGAAGCTTTGGCGGACATTTGAGCGATATTATTTTTCACACATAATTGCCATCACTTAAATAACATGATCCAATAGAGAAATAAATAAATTTTCACCAGTAACACTGATTTATTTACGGCTGACTTTGATCCGTCTTAATGAAACACCCTTATATATAATCCGTCTTAATGAAACATCCTTTATTAACTTAAGTATTAATATCGGTCCACTCCTAAAAAGTAGGATTTTACTAAAATGATTGAAAGAGAAAGTTATCCTTTCATCTTCTTCATTAACTTTGAAATATAAAAATATTATAGTTGCTTCTGTTTTATGTTTTTAAATGGTAAACTACATTACTATGCAACATATTTTTAAATACGTTTTTGAAAGAAAAACAGCAATTATCCATAAAAATTTAACCTTATCATTATATATCATATAACAGTATTATAGAGAAAATATTAAATTAACTTTATGTAACTTATACTAGCATTTTTAAAAAAGATTTCACAGTGTAAAAACAGAAGAGAAAGTAGTCTTGGAAAGAAAAGTCTCTGTTAAAAATTAAACATAAAAGATTATTAAAATTAACTTTTAGGAGAGAGACTTTGTAGAATTTCTAAGAAAGACTAGAAAATTGGATTAAGAAATTATTTCTTTAAATCTAGTAAAATTACGCATTTTCTGATTAGTGCAGACTGCCTTAATTAGATCTTCAATTTCGCTTTTTTAATTTTGCGGTGTAAAAAGTTACATTATCGGAGATTAACAACAGAACGGCAAAGACGACGACGACAAGACCTATTTCAAAACCTATTTGGAGCAAGACGATCAGTTAATAGGCAAAGGTATCTGACTACCTCACATGTAAGGCTTGAACAAATATGACTGCAATTTATGAAACGTGCAAGTAAAGGAATTGATTCAATAAACGGTTCATTTTGCTCGGTAACTAATTTTAACTAAATGCAGATAAATTGATTGAAAGTTAAAATAGTGAAATACAATAAAGTGAACTAATCGATTAGTTAAAAGATTCAACATATTGTGTTATCTCTTAGAAATAGAAATAAAAAATACAGACAAAAAATAAAGCTTATCATTTGTAAATTTACTTTTATCAATAAAACAATAAGAAGAAGAATAAATTAAATATAAGTGAAAAATCCTAAATTAACTTCAAATAGAAAATGTTGCATTACATATTTTAGTGAATTTCGCACAAAAAGAGTTTTTTTACAAAACAACATAGAAAATCCGAAAGGAATAAAATAAATATATCTTATACTTACTAATCTAAAGTTATTTGAAGTACAAAAGAAAAACTTTCTTAAACCAACTACAGCAGCGAATTATCCCAAACTCAAACCGAAACTAAAATATTTCGCTACCTGTGGAACGAGGAGGTTTTAAAATATGTCTTCAGTTCTGGTCCATATTTGCAACATGAGTAGACTTGTAGTATAGAACACCATGATTGCAGATATTCTACTTTTAAAATCTAAATCAAGAGCTTTTGATAATGCTCAAAAAGTGTTTTTTAGCAAGATAATGGTGAGAATTGTCAAGTTGATTGAACGAAAAAACAACCAGGGTCATATATAACGTGATAAAAATAAACCACAACTAATTTCAGGTTTTAATGGCGCAGTTCACACACGGAATTGTAAGTCGTAACAGCGATTATGTCGATATACTATCCGCCATCAATTACTTTTGGACGTATCTTTGAGCATCTACGCAACTGAATTATCCTCCCTCCCGTTATCAGATACTTGGTAAATAAGCAATTTAAGATGTGGCCACTGCATCATTTCAACGTGAGTGATTTTATTTCAGGCGTTAGCAGAAGAGGGAGAAATTGGAGACTCATGTTTCAAAATTAAGAACCCGAGTGTGACGCCGGGGTTAACTGATATCAGATATTGGTTAGCATGGCACTCGAAATGAAGGCGAATGCTTTTATGGATTTCATTTATCAGACAAGTTTTAATTCCTAAAGGACTGCGTGACAACTGACCAGATGAGAGCTGTGGATATTTCAAATTTAGATTTCAAAGCAACTTAATTTGAATTTACTTAGTTATTGATTAATATTAGTTTTTTGTTTAAACTATAAAAATCGTGGATCGTGGCTCTTCACAACTTCTATACGTTATAGGTCTTGTCAATGTCTGTCTTTTTTACTATCACTCCCATTATCTGATTGGTCAATGATATCCACTGAAGCAAAAGTTTTGAAGCAATGTATTGAGATACAATAAAGCAGAGATCCAGAATTCACAACTAAAATAGAGTTCAATGAACCGTTTAATTAATCTGTTCTATTTGTTGTTAGATATTCAATGCTATCTATTACTCGTTGGTTAATCCTGGGATAATATTAATCGTTTTTGCTCAATATCTTTTCATGTTGTGTGTTTAATATAACAGTGAAATGGAAATATCTCTCGTAAGAAAAAGATTAGCAACGGAAGGACATAGACGGCAATAACAAAGCCTAATTCAATTCAAAGATGAAGCAATAAAGACAAAGGTATCTGAGTGCTTCGCAGGAAAGGCTTGAACAAATAAAACTGCAATCTAAGAAACGTCATACCAAAGGAATTGCTTAATTAAACGGTTCTTTTTGCTGGATAACTAATTTTGTCTAAATGCAGATAAATTGTTAGAAAGTTTTTAATAGTTAGATACAATAAAACAAAGGTCTTGAAACAATGCATTGAGATTCAATAAAGCTGAAACCCAGAATTCGCTTCTAAAATAGAAGCCAATGAGCCGTTTAATTTATCCATTTCTTTTATATTTTTAAACGAACAATGGTATCTGTGAAAGAAAAAGAATAACAGCAGAAGGACAAAGACGTCGACAACAAAAGCTATTTCAAAGGTATCTGAGTACCTCACATGAAAGGCTTGAACAAATAAAACTGCAATCTAAGAAATGTGCTAGTAAAAGAATTACATTATAGCTTATATCAATGTTTGTCTTTTTACTATCACTCTCATTTTCTGATCGGTCAATGAGATCCAATGAAACGAACGTTTGGAAACAATGTATTGAGATTCAATAAAGCTGAAACCCAGAATTCGCATCTAAAATAGGAATCAATGACCGTTTAAGCCAATGAACCATTTCTTTTATATTTTTAAACGGACAATGGCATCTATGATTCATTGATTACTCTTGGCATTATATAAATCGGTATTTGCCCAATAACTTTTCATGTTAAAAATGTTATATTTAATATAATAGTGACTGTCAATGGAAACACATCTCGAAAGAAAAAGATCAACAAGGGAACGAGAAATACGGTGACGACAAAACCTATTTCAAGACGAAGCAAGACAGTCACAAAGGTAGCTGAGCGCCTAAATATTTACACATTTACAAATATCCTAATATTAAGTTTGAAATTCTATTAAAGACACTACGAAATGTTTCTCCCAACACACTAAAATCCTTATTTTATTGAGTTTTATATATACATATATATATATATATATATATATATATATATATATATATATATATATATATATATGTATATATATATATGTATATATATATATATGTATATATATATATGTGTATATATATATACATATATATATATGTATATATATATGTATATATATATGTATATATATATATATGTATATATATATATATGTATATATATATGTATATATATATGTATATATATATATGTATATATATATATATGTATATATATGTATATATATATATGTATATATATATATATATGTATATGTATATGTATATATATATATATATGTATATATATATATATATGTATATATATATATGTATATATATATATGTATGTATATATATATATATATATATATATATATATATATATATATATATATATATATATATATATATATATATATATATATATATTAAATCGGCAGTTGCCATCATCTCCTCGTAGAGCTAGAAAAGCGGTACATTGATTTCTGTTCCCTTTCTGTTACAGCCTCCTGGATATGAAGATAAACAAATATTTACATATTTACAAATGTCTCAATATTACGTTTGAAATTCAATTAAAGACGCTACGAAATGTTTCTCCCCAACACACTAAAATCCTTATTTTATTGAGTTTTATATATGTTAAATTCTTTTTCAGTTTTTCTTAACATTTTTAGATAGATTCTCAAAATTAAGAAACATTGCGGAACAATAAATATTTATAAAGGTTTCATTACACACACGCATATATATATATATATATATATATATATATATATATATATATATATATATATATATATATATATATATATATATATATATATATATATATATATATATATATATATATATATATATATATATATATATATATATATATATATATATATATATATAATATAATGTCGGCAGTTGTCATCATCTCCTCCTTGAGCAAGAAGCTCAGAACATTGATTTCTCTTTCCTTTCTGTTACAGCGTCCTGGGTATGACGATAAACTACGTCCGGCAGCAAGCCCTCGGTTTTGAGGAATCACATCTTAATTACTTTTGTTCCCAGATCCACCCTAAAATGGAGTGGTAACACCTGTTAAGATCCGAAGCTATGGACAAATCTAAAACTCCCAAACTGGGTTCAAACCACTATGAAAGTATATAAAAAAATTGATTACCAAAATACCAACAATACATTTTAGGAAGAAAATATTATCAAAAATTGATATAAGTCTCGACAAAAAACCTTTTTACAAAAATAGGTTAATGAAACTTGATCTTCTACAAACTGATTTCTTACAAAGAGTACATATTCTGTTCATACGAACCTATCCTAAAATTTTTGTTGGATTGAATAACCCATTGAGATTGATATGCCGTAAAACAAAATAAACCAAACTAAACCATTCCTTTAGAAAAAAAACACACTTCTTGAGCAAAGGGAAATCATACTTCCGATAAGAGCAATCAACATAGCGATCGCTTTTTAGCACGGAAATAAATGTAAGTAACCCGCTAAGCTATAAAAGCAATTGTTCCCAAAATATACGACACACCGCAAGATGAATCTGAAGCTTCCACAAAAATGGATATAACGTAAAAAGATTTCGACTGATACTTTTTTGAAAACTAGGCCCTGTATCTCGTAATAATGGGTTTAAAATCATGGATGAAGAGGTGTCTATTGATATGGGAATGTAACAAAAAGTAATACCCGTTTTAATTTAATTTTAAGTATATAATTCCTAGGGGACTTTTATATATAAACCATAATATATCCAGGTACGATGAGAACGAATAGAGTATACTTCCAACATTCGTAACATTTCATTTAAAAGAGTGCTACATACAGAGTAGAGCAATATTATTTATTTTAGGATGTTTTCGTTGTAATATTCCAAAATAAATAAAGTTGTAATTCAGTTGAGAAATACATCGTAAGCTCCTTCAAAAAAGTACAAAAAATAAATATGAAATATAAAAGAAGGACTATGAAAACTGTTATATAGGAATAAAGTGTCGCTGCCGACACTGGAGTTTGAACACAGATCACCAGTGAGCAAACACGGACGATCTCATTTTGAATAAGGAGATCACTTGATCAAAAAGGTAATGTATATATGGAAATCATTGTAGCGTCTAGATGATCACTCTTTCTATCCTATCACCTATTACTATATGAATCACTATTTCTACACTATCCTCTATTACTATACGGATCACTCTTTCTACACTATCCGCTATTCTCTATACTATTCACTATATTATTTCTCTAAACTGATCGCTATACGGATTACTATTCGGATCACTATTCGATGTTTACTATTCGAGCGAGTATTATCGAGCAAGTAATATTAGTGCGAGTGTTATTCGAAGGCGTCTGATACCTCCATTGTTCAACGGTGTACTATAGTTGTATCTACGATTACAAAGTCTTTACTACAACGAGCATTTACGAAAGTGATAACGAATATTCGTTGACATCACAAAAAAAAAAACGAAGTGTAACTAAACTGACTCTGTTTTAGTAGCACTGGCATCAAAATGTACTTTACAATGTGTAGAGCTTATGAGGGTGAGTAACAGAAACAAAAGGGAAAAGAATTCGCCGAAATTAGTTCCTGCCTTAAAAACTAGTCACATCATGTTCGCTGTGTAGCGGTCTGAAAGAAAGAGAGTTGGTTTTTTTTATTCTCTCTTTTGATTGGCACTTCTTTTATACTGCCGTGTCACGTGGCTGATGCGGTGTCACTTGATTACATATGCAAAAGTAAAATAACCTCCCACTTCTGTTAATCATGTTTTATGTATTCATTTAAGAATGTGGGACGTTCATTCATACAGTATTTGTGTGACGAGTGGGGGCATTTTTTTGTCCTGTATTGACATTAAAACAAAGACAACCCATCACTGACAGGATTCTATGCTCAAAGGGTTCAAGTGACCCCCCCCCCACTACTCAGTTCGACTAGTCAAACTTCTGACCAGTATGCTAGGGTTTGCTATTTTGGGCGAACCTATGCATCCTTCATTTATTGAGCAAAAAATTATTAATGATAACGTTCTTCAGTTTAAATGATTTTTATGAGCTGAAATGTATAATCTTAACTTTTAACACATTCTTCAATTTACATGGAGAGAAAAAAAAAACAATAAAAAAATCGTACTTATTGCCTTAAATTATTTATGTAAACCTGGACTTTCCGAAGAGCATCAACTCCAAAAGTTTTTATTAAGAAACAAAGCTTCCATCATTGTTATTAAGAAACCTAATTAATTGGAATCTGCTAATTAAAAAGAAACATATTTTTCTTGTTATATGCTTTGCTATTCGGATTATCATATCGGATTAGCATATCGGATTAGCATATCGGATTATCATATCGGATTAGCATATCGGATTAGCATGCTCGTCTTGGTTGTTATACTCATAGCATTACGGTCGTTATACCAATCGGACTTTAAATGTTTTCCCTTTGTACTCGGTAACTTTATTGGAATTTAAAATCGTATTCTTCCGCTGAACCAGAGAAAATGATTCTTCAGTTTTCAGCACTACCAGGCCCACGGATTTAACTCACAACAGAACAATTTGGGCAACAGATATATGGCCGAGTTTAAAACCTTAAATAAGACATATCATGTTCACTGGCAGGCGCGTGTTCGATCTCTGTGTTGAAGTTAAACGCTGTAAATTTACGCACTCTCTGTTTTCATAAGAAACTGGATATGGATGAGAAACTCAAATGAATATCAAACTGGTGAGTATTAACTGATATGAAATATCTTCTTTGCAAAAGAATAATCTAGTCGCCTGAAGAAGGCGGGGAGTACAACAACCGAAATATTGTGAGTATATTGATGAACATGTAGCTCTGTATAACAAAATGTGTTACTAATTAAAATTCCTCATTGTAAAAACTCAAACAAGAATATTTTTCTGGGATATTCTTTTAAGATGAAGGCTATTGATCTATTTTAATTATTTCATCCCAAAAGAAGGCAATAAAATTACTAAGACGCAAGAAGTTAGCAAGTGTGAGAGAATATGAGAAAAAGAAAATATAAGACGCGATAATAATAAACGAACAGGAATTAAGAAGACAGAACATAACATTTGACATTGAATTTAAATTTTTGAAGATCAAAGTTGGCTGGAAAACAAGAAGCGGGGGGGGGAGAGTTCCAAAGGCGAGTAGTGCATGAGAAGATATCGAGAGAACTTTTCAAAAGGAAATGTCCTACATTGAAATTTCTAAGATATCTGGAAAACGCTTCAAGAAAATAGATTCTGCAGTAAAGTGCTAAGGTATCTGGAGGACATTTCAAGAGAAAAGATTCTAATCTGAAGTTCTAAGATACGGGAGAACGTTTCAAGACAAACAGATTCTGCATTAAATTGCTAGGATACCTAGAGAACGTCTCAAGGGAAAAGATTCGACATGAAAGTCCTAAGATGCCTGGAAAACGTCTCAAGAGAAAAAAAAAATTATATTAAAGTTCTATGATATTTGGTGAACGTATCAAGTGAAAAGATTCTACATTAAAGTTCTAAGGTATCTGGAAAACTTTTGAAGACAAAAAGATTCGAAACTAAAGTTCTAAGATATTTGGAGAACTTTTTAAGAGAAAATATTCTACATTAAAGTTCTAAGATATCTGGAAATCGTTTCAAGACAAAAACATGCTGCACAAGCGTTCTAAGATATCTAGAGAATATTTCGAAACTTTTGAGGAAAAAGATTCTAAAGGAACTTAGATATTTGGAGAACGTTTAAAGAGAAAAGTTCCTACATGAAAGTTCTTATATCTGAAGAACGTTTCAAGGGAAAAATATTCTACATTAAAGTGCTAAGATGTATGGGGAACTTTTCAAGTGAAAAGATCTTACATTAAACTGCTAAGATATCTGGAGGACGTTTCAAGAGAAAAGATCCTTAGCAGTTTAGTGTAAGTTGTTTTCACTTGAAACGGTCAACTGTAAACAAAGCTTTCTCAGATCGATGATTAAAAATGGCTTCTAGAGAATGAAGCGTGAATGTTTTAGCAAATACCATTCTTCTTTGAACCTTGTGAACTGGCGCTACGGAATCATAAAGAACTGTACCAAACAACAGAAGCCACATCACTTGAGGACTTTCTACAATAACAAAAATTAAAATGGATATCACATATAACTTAAAGAGAAAATAATGACATAATCAAGATGTTGAAGTCTCACACTACTTGAAATAAAAAGTTAGGAAGGAAAACCTCATCAAATCTGAAAGGAGAAATAACAGTTTCTCCACTTGAGACACGAATTTTCCTGAAAGGATTTTTGAATAGAAATATTCTATAAATTTCAGTCAACAGTGCCACTAGTTTCTCGGTCAATATTACCATTATTTTTACTATCATCTGTGAATTACTATGTATTCTTTATTTTCTACCACCACTATAATATGAACACACACTAATGTATTTTCCGTATGTATTTTCCGTATGTATGGCCAAAGTACGTACAACTTTCTTTATAACATGCCAACGAGTAACTAATCTGTTCTGCTTATCTAGGAAGCGCAAAATGGAACATTGTCTTAACGTTCTCAGGTAAAAATGTTTACCCGACTCCTTACCGAAGTGACACATTTGAGGTTATTCTGGGGATTAAATTGTCACACTTCGAATTTATATAGATATCTATATTATGAAATAGATTAAATCCGACAATTATTTTAATATATTTTCTGTTTATGCGTTATTTTCATAAATGCACATATTTAAGTAAATGCTCTGTTTATAATAAACAGTATTAACAACATTTACCAGTCTGAATACCCGAGAAATTTCATAGAAAATATATGTCCTCCGACAGGAATGCAACCTGTATTCTACCTGGAAATGATTTTTGATATGATGAACAAATATGTCCAGGATGCCGAAAGATTTCCTGAATTAGAAACTATCCGATAAATTTTCTGAAATTAATTGTTTTTGAGTTTGCTTTTACACTATTGTTCGAGCTGTTCTCCTTATCATTATTGTCATATTCCCGATGTTTGACGTTGTAGGCTCCGGCCTTATTCAGGTGATATACGTTCGAATTTCGAACCATTTACATTGTTCTAGTTCCACCTGCCATGCCTTTTCTGGATATCTCAGTTTTCAGTTAATTCCCTTTAGTAACTCATCTTACCAAGGTTTATTTTCATTGTTCATTTCTGCGGCGGCCAGGTATTGAACTCACAACCCTTTTCACTATTATTAAAACTTCATCAGAGAATGAGATATGGAAAAAAATGTAGAAAGAGATTATTGTATTTTTACTTTTGTGTTCTTTGATTTTCATTGGTTAATCATGTTTCACGCGCATTCTACGTCAAATAAATGTTAGTATAATTTGTGGCAAGTCAAGGAAAGACGACAAGTCCTTTCGAAGTTTCAAGAAATCAACAGAATCCAAGCTAACTAAAAAACCGCCAATATACTTACTGAATCCATTCTTAAAGAATCTAATGTATGTTTATATCAAGGAAAAGGTACGTAAAAATGTTTCCAAATTAACATGCAAAAAAAAAACAAAAGACATAACGTCCACTAGACACACACACTGACACAAACACACAGAGTCTTAGAAATATAGGTTATCATCTGAATCCTGCACAGGAAAACAACTTGTGCAAAAATAAGTTTAATACCAGAAATACTTTGTAATAAAAAAATTATTACCATCAATAATTTTTGAAGGAAAAATTATTATCAGCAATATTCTAAAAAAATACCTGCAATACAAACAGTTATACAATTCTTTGGAAAAAAATATGACCAGCTCTAGATTTCTTCATAGAAGAATATTCCCAGAAATAGATTTTTGAAGAATTAGCAGCAATAAAAATTTTGTTGGTATTAAATAACCCATTGAGGTTGATATACCGTAAAACAAAACAAACCAAACTTCCTTCAATCGGGAACCGATGGTAACTAGAAGTAAAATCGAGAATGGTATACAAAACTCCTTTCTTTGAATCGGAAATCAATGATAATATTTGAATATCCAAATCCTGTCACAATCTCTTTCACTTGAATCGAATTCAAAATTCAAAAGATAAAACTTAAAATTGGAAATGATATATGAAATTCATTTCCTTGAATTTGACATTGTATTTATTTCGAAATCAAAAGTATTCATTTTTTTTATTTAAAGAAAGTACATCGCTCGCTGGGACGTCTACTATGTGCTTTTCTTAAATAGATAATTCAAACTTAGCTCTGTTCGTTTCGTCTACGTGGCCAACCTGCTCGCGACACGCTTTGGCTATTAAAGCGGTTTCTATGATAGACAAAACGGATAGTGGCTCGATTCCTGTTGGAGGCACAATTTTTCTTTCGTAGTACTTTTCAAAGTAGCTGGTTGTTATTAATTTCACTGTTTAAGGAAATAAAATTTAAAAAAAAAAACGGAGTTAGAAACTCAAGCAGGTATACTCACTAAAAATAACGTTTATATTAAGAAAAAAATGTCGGATAAAAAATCCCCTTAAAAATATTTATAAGCAAGAAAATTGTACAACCAAGTAAGGCAAGAATTAAACAGTTATACATTAAAACTGCTCTATATGCAACTGTACAGAGCCAATATAAAAATCGATTTAAAAAAAAAACACTACTGTCGCTAACATGTTTCCCTGATCACCTCATCAGACAACAATGCGTTAACATTAGGCCTGACTGTATATATGCCTACCTTAATTCCAGAGACAAGTAGATAATCAGAATGTCTGCACCCCTCGAGGCTAAAAGACAATCTATGGCTACAAAAACGTCCCTCAAATGGTACCTCTACAGACTCCACGCATGCCCTCCACCTATCATTCTCCAAATCTAGTCGCAGCCCTACAAACCACACATTCGTTCAAATACCGGCCATCTGCGGCAAGCAAGATGGTACACTTACACAGCGATACGCGTGGTACGCCCTCCCCACCCAATACAAATTCACTATGCCCACTCAGCAATCTCACAAAACCAGGTACACGACAGCAACGCATCCCGATAGTGCTCTAATTAAAGATTTTCTTTATACGTCAAAAAACGACATTATTACGTCATTATTTTTGCACCAACCTAGTACAATGTTCGCCTTCTCTGGATTAGATTCTTTGTTTTTTTTTATGGCATGCACCCTCACTTGAAGAAAAGGACATTGTTATAGGAACTCAAATCTGTCTATCCATTAATGTGATCGGACTTTGTAGTCTTCCGCTATGGTAAGTAACTCTCTATATTATCTTTAGATGGGGAAAACTCTTTTAGACCCATTTTCACAGTCATTTTTTCTGCTTTTATAGCAGTACCACATTTTCATACAAAACTACACCTCTCTGAATCGAAATGACCTTATGACTTTAGTTGATCTTTGATTTCCAATTATTCTTGGGAATCTAAACTTTCTTGGTGTTTATCATGCTTTCTTCTTATAGAGAACATAGGTCAGAGTTCATTTCCCTCTTCCGACTCCTCGTCAAATTTCTGGTCATTAACACCCATAGATTGTTCAGTTTCATTACTGCATTCATTAGCCCACTTCATGTTCTTCACCTTTAGCTTCTTTGTCCATTTATATATCCTCGAATTAGAGTACCCTCTGGAATAGACGTTATCAGGTCAACAGATGGTAGCTCGGCATTCGCTGTGGCGTACTGCTTTTATAGAAGTACCTCATTTACATACAATACTATCGTAATAAACCCCCTTTTCTCTCCAATCATCGCTGCTGCTTCATCTGTTGTTATTCCAGTAAGCTTTGGTAAATCAAGATTAATTTCAATAATCCATTTTATGGTGCTTTCAAAGATGTCTGCTTCAGTGCTTTATAGGAATCAATTGTACAAATTCTTCCGCAATATCAAATGTTGGCGTAAAGCCCACCCTCACAAACACTGCAAGTTGACAAGTATACTTCAGGTCCGTGGTTTCATTGATAGCAACAGAATGATAATCTAAGTTTTTAAAAATGTCCTCCGAGCCACTTCTGACATCTGCTACCAACTATTCAATTCGTCTTAATACTATTCTTGGCGATAAGCTGATCGTGGAAAATAATTCCTTTTTTCCAGACAAACGACCTACACTATCGTCAATAATTCTTTAAAGAACTCTCGATCAATAAAAGGTTTCATTCTTTCTGCAATTAGTTTTGACACCTCGTAGCTACCACGTGGGTTGGGATCATTTTCTTCATTATTTTTGCACCAACCTAACAGTACAGAAAGGATATAGCAATACGAACAAAAAATGTACAAAATGTACTGTGGCCCACTTGAATCAATTCAGAAGCAGAATGGAAACAGAGAACAGAAATGGACGAAGAATCTGATGGTGAAGAATATGAAGGGGAGGAGGGATTAATGAATGCAGTAATGAAACTGAACAATCTATGGATGTTAATGACCAGAAATCTGACGAGGAGTCAGAAGAGGAAAATGAACTCTGGCCTATGTTCTATATAAGAAGAAAGCAAGATAAACACCAAGACAGTTTAGATTCCCAAAAATAATTAGAAGTCAAAGATCAACCAAAGGAATAAGGCCATTTCGGTTCAGGCGATGTAGTATTGTATGTAAATGGGCTATAAAGCAGTACACCACATCGAATGCCAGTTGAGCTATTAGGTTGGTGCAAAAATAATGACGTAATAATGTTGTTTTTTTGACGTTAAAAAATATGTCAAAAAACGACATTATTACGTCATTATTTTTGCACCAACCTAATATTATCTTTTGACCTGACAACGACTATTCCGAAGAGTACTCTACCTCATAACAGTTGCATTGCTATAAGAGCAACATCGGTATTGAACAAAAATCTAATAAAACTTCATTGCATTATTCATCAAGACGTCACTTAATTTTAAGGACGCCATGGCAGTTATTTCGTATCCTCCCTACTCAGAGTTTTTCATTTGTATTTTTTTACTTTTTTCTTTTTATTTCCAGAAGTCTTTTTTGCATGAGCAAAAACAACCCATGGAAACTAAGAAAATAAAAGTGGATTTAGCGTGCCGACATTTTAACTATTGCTGGAAACTTAGTTGTTTTTTCATTGTGCACTTCGATGTTTGCTTAATTTGTCAGTGAACATTTATACTGTCAAGAGGCCTAAATCACCGCCTGCTTCAAGAGTTTCTAAAACAGACTGGCACAATCGTCTAAATATGGCGACAATACATATTTTTCAAATTTCCAATGACTTAGCCGCAGAAAAATGCTCGAACGAGTATATGCATTGAGAGAAGAGATTGCTATTTTTTAGAGAGAAAAGACCAAGATATTTTTTCTTTTGGGATCAACAGTGGTCAAGTTAGCTTTTTAGTGGACATGGCGACCCACTTGAACACTTTGAATCTTGAGCTTCAAAGAAAAAACAAGCTTTTATCTGAGGTGTTTGGTCAAATTACTGCCTTTGAAAGGAAAAATTAGACTGTGGGAATCACAAATTCAGAAAAGAAACTACTCTCATTTTCCACATCTCCAAAATCACAGGATAGATATTATACCGGACATGTTTGTGAGCTCTATTCAGGATTTGAGAAGCGATTTTTCTTACTGCTTTGCCAACTTCCAGCAAAATGGAAATCTATTTAAAACATTTATTATTCCTTACGAAACAGATGTCGGGCAAATGGCAGAATAATATCAGCTGGAGTTAATCGACTTACAATGCGACACATTTTTTAAATCGAAATTTCAGCTTGAATCCACTACTGACATTTACAAGAAATATGTATTGCCAATCAGAAAATATATAATAAAAAAAAAACATCAGCAATAATGCGAAAATTATGGTATTCTTATTTGGAAGTACATATGCTCGAGAAAAACTTTTTTTCGGAAATGAAATATACTAAAAATTCTTTAAGAACAAGGTGGAATGGCGACCACTTAGATATTATTTTACTCTTTGTCATTGACAAATATTTCACCTGATGTGGAGAAGTTATCGAACAATAAGCAGAAACAAACGTCTTATTAAATTATTTGTTTGTTCTAACTGTATTTTGTTTGTAGTAAAGAATTTGCATTTTTTGTTGATTGCGTTATTTTTTTTTTCTGGTATTCCTGCAGTAGAATAAGGAACTTTGTTTACATTAAATGATATGACCCTTCTACGAAGCAATGCATAACTGTCTGGTACTCACTATCCCAATGATTCTCAAATGGTGCCCCTAGGCGCACTGGTGCGTCTTGGAAGATGTCTAGGTGCGCCCTGGCATTCCTGAGAAATATGTGTCCAGATATAAGAAATAAATATATTTAATTTATTATATTGCAGTACCCGTCTCGTTCATATGTGAATTAGGCTTTTCTGCTCTCACCAGAATTAAGTACAAAAAGATAGGAACTCTTCAAGGAATTGACATGGAAATGAGAGTTTGCCCATCAAATATACGCCCAAACATTAAAGAAATCGCTATGACTCATCAGGCTTATGTTTCTCATAAACACAAGAAGGAATAAACTTAAGGTATGTTTCATTTTATATTTTTATTGCATTATTTCTCTTCTGCAATAGTTGACTAAGATATTTTTCTAAAATTTGTATATAGTGCTCCTAAAATTGGTAGGATTTCTAGTGCGCCCTGACTTCAAAAAGTTTGAGAACCACTTCTCTATCCAAAAGGTTGTCGTCGCTTTCTCTTGGTGATCACTTTCACAAAACAGTGGTTCGCGGGAAGAAGCTGTTCAGGTGGAACTTCTCATCGATGGAATATTGGTGGTTTGTAACAATGTAATTGGCATGGAGGGCTAATGTTGTGAAGGTAAGAACTGACGGAACCAAGGAATGTAGTTCGTTCAAATACTTTACATGATAGTAGCGCTAGAGAAGCGACAAGACTGTCAGAAACCCGCCTGTTAGTGAGAGGCAGAAGGGTGGAAAATAATTCGTCAACCACAAAGACTCGAAGACGCTTTTGAACTCGATCTTGGCTGGAGAGTTTGATCTGTGCAGCTCCCGCCCAAATATGACAACAATACTCTATACTTGATCTGATCTAGCTCTGGTAAATATAGAGGATTAGCTGATGGAGTTAGGTACTTACTAGGACGGTACAGGGACTCGACCATTTTACCTGCATCCTTAGCGATGGCTCGTATATAAAAGTTCCACTCGAGGTCATGTGTGAGTTTTAGAAAATGTATTGACATAGCAACGCTTGTATGGGTCATGGTCCTCTTGCTTAAGATTAAAGACTAAGTGTTCAAAAACCTTCAGCTTGTTTATTATTTCGATTTTTAAATTTGGACAACTTGATTATTTCGATTTTAAAATTTGGACAACTTGATTATTTCGATTTTAAAATTTGGACCACCTGATTATTACAATTTTAAAATTTGGACAACTTGATTATTTCGATTTTAAAATTTGGACAACTTGATTATTTCGATTTTAAAATGTGGACAACTTGATTATTTCGATTTTAAAATTTGGACAACCTGATTATTACAATTTTTGTCATGGTCCCTACCTAGAACGACGGAATTAACTCTTCCTAACGCTATATATATTAGGTTGGTGCAAAAATAATGACGTTTTTTGATGTTAAAAAATACGTCAAAACCGTCATTATTTTTGCACCAACCTAATACTACGCCTCTTAAGAGAGATGAACGGTATTGCGACGGTATTGAATCGAGTCGAGCTGATAGTAGTTCACTCTCAACCAGTCTGACAGTCATACTAACACCTTCCACTCCTTTGTATTATTTTTCGTGTAATATATTCTTTGTTATTTCTACTCTTGTGTTCCGTGTTGTTTTTCCATGGACTTAATCTTGGACCATAACAATTTTAAAAATTGTGCAACTGATTATTTCGATTTTAAAATTTGGACAACTTGATTATTTCAATTTTAAAATTTAGACAACTTGATTATTTCGATTTTTAAATTTGGACAACTTGGTTATTTCAGTTTTAAAATTACTGAACTTTTTACCAGTAGAATAAGTCCGTAATTTCTGTAATTGTCCATGGCATTTGGGGTTCACTTGTTTATTAATATTATGCAATAACAGTATGCTTATAATGTGGCAAACTTCATCCCCATGAAATGCTTCCATAAAGATATCAAAATTAACCTCACTTTTCACCTATGCTTCGGTATTTTCTCCTTGTATAATTTCAAAAATTCTTTAGCTGATATAACTATCCATAAGATTTCGCAAATATCTCACAGGATTTCTGTACTTATTTTGCTATTTCACACTTCTCAAGATTCAAAGTTACAATATATGTTTATAAACTAGTTTTGTGGTCTTTGGGAGTTTAAAGTCCCCCTTCTTGCTCAACTCTTCTATGCAGTCGGTTAGCATAGATTTGCTAGCTATATCCCTAGATGCCATGTTAATTTGCTATTCGAAGTTATGTGGGTGATTTTTATAAAACTTTGTAACTTCATCGGGATGGGTTTCTAATCTATCGGTTTTACGACTTATTAGCCCTAACAAAAACTTGAGGTTTTGAATATGGTAAGCAGATTATCTTTGAAGTTGTTATTTGACTTTTAAAGTTGATGTTTTTAATCGTGTTGATGAAATTGGGTTCAAAATCCATTAATTTGTTTGTAACTGCTTGTTATAGATCAGTCTAAAAACTGTATATCTCTCCGTATTTTAATAGTCGTTTTTCAGTTGTTTGTCAGTTGATGACAGATCGATGCACAAATTCAATAAGTAACAAGATAACTTTCAAGATTGTGTTGGCGTTGCGCGAACAATGTACGAAGAATTTAATGTTGTTCATTAATTATGGATATTAAAGATGCAATCTTATATATATATATATATATATATATATATATATATATATATATATATATATATATAGATGGTTCCTTAGATCTCTCACTCTCTCTCTCTCTCTCTCTCTCTCTCTCTCTCTCTCTCTCTCTCTCTCTCTCTCACACACACACACACACACACACACACACTCGCCAGAAGTAACGATGGCAATCAACATAATGTTATGGTCCGGTTTCTTGCACCACGGTTATAGTCCAAGGTAGAACCAAATAAAGAAGAACACGAACACGGATATGGAATAACACAGACATATTACAAACAGGAATATATACAGAGAAGTAGAAAGTGTTAGTACGAACAATCAAGTTTAGTAGTAATTGTCTGAACGTGACTCTGTTTCGGACTGCCTCTGACTCGACTTCTGACGGACCTCACTCCAGACTTCAGACTGAACAGTATTTAGTCACACCCACGAGGGCATCATGTGGCACAAAGCCGGTTTAACGTGGGATCTCCGAGCCCGTGCGCTCAGCCAAAAATATGCCCTGCATTAGGCGTATTTTATGTTAATACCTGAAATGCATATGGTATAGATACGCATGTCTGTAATATGCTAGCAGACACATACACAAATTAGATAAGTTACAAGTTAACCCTCAAGATTGTGTTGTCGTTGTACGACCAATGTAAGAAGAATTTAATGTTGTTCTTTAAATATTGATATTGGAGATACGTATGAAGGAAACGGGAACGCAAAGCACTTATTAAAGGGGGAAAAATGGACGTTTTCGTTACATTATTATTATGATTATCATTATTAGTGGCGATTGTGGTCGTGGTTAGGCTAGGATAGATTAGGTTATTTAAACATACTTCAATACTTGCTGGATTCTTTAATATCGAAGTCTATCCCTATTTTATTGTTTATTTTATTATTTATTTATTATTTTTAATCAAGAACGAAAGATAAAGTCCTACAGGACAAAGTCATTACGAATATAGGACAAAAATGCACAAAATAAAACATCACAAACATGAAACAGAATCTAAACAAAATTACAACGATTATAGGGCAAAAATCTTAACAAAAGCCATGAGAAAATATATAGCAAACATCTAAACAAAAATCATATCTAATATAGGACACATATTTAAACAAAATCCGTAAGACAAAATAGGACCAACATCTTAAGAAAAATAATACCGAATATAGTACAAAAATTAAAGCAAAGAACATGAGAGAATATAGGACAAGCATCTAAACAAAAATCATACAGAATAAAGGACAAAAATTTAAACAAAGGCCATGGGAGAATATAGGACAAACATCTAGACAAAAATCACACCGAATATAGGACAAACATTTTAACAAATGTTATGAGAAAATATAGGACAAACATCTAAACAAAACTCATACCGAATATGGGACAATTTTTTAAAGTAAGGAAATGACAGAATATAAGGCAAACATCTAAACAAAAATCACCCCGAATATAGGGAAAAAAAATCTAAATAAAACCCCTTGAGAGAATATAGGATAAACATGTAAGCAAAAATCATACCGAATATAGGACAAAAATTTAAAAAAAGTCCATGAAAAAATATAGGACAAACATCTAAACAAAAACGATTCCGAATGTAGGACAAAATTTTTAAAACGCCCATAATAGAATATAATGCAAAAATAATAACGAATATAAGAGAAAGATTTAAACAAAGTCCATAAGAGAATATAATCTCAGCAAAAATCATATCAAACATAGGATAGAATTTAAACAAAAATTTTAATGAGTATAGGACATTTAAACAAATATTATATCAGAATAAGCTGATATATTGGGATAGACTTTTCCAGATTTACTGCCCATTTGTATGAACATTAGATGTAGAATAAACTACATAAACATAAAAAAGAAAAAACTAAAACATAAGCCTGATTAGAAGTTGAAAAATTAAAAAATTGCTCGTTGGACTTCAAAGGAGACGAAAAAAGCACATCCGGTAAAAGGAAGTGAATAATGAGTGTTTTTTTGTTGTTGTTGTTTTTTGTTTTTTTGTTTTTTTGTTTGTTTTTTTTTTTTTTTTGTTTTGGCTCACCAATATTTTCAATTACAGGTGTTATAAAGATTTTATTTAGATAGATATGTGGTTGCAATTTTCCTTTCTTGGTAAATTATAGGTGATTGAGAAAAATTTTAATGAATTTCTGGCGCTGATTTTACAAATAAGTGAATATGTACCGTTTGCAATGGGTATTGTGATTGTAATTTACAAAATTGGGTAAATTACAATAGTTTGAGGGTGGAATGTAACTGAATTATCGGATGGATTTTAAAAGTAAGTGAATCTATACCTAGTGGTCGTTTACAAGAGGTTGTAACTTATCAAACAGGGTAAATCACAATTGTTTAAGAGAGAAACGTTTTTTAATCATTTCACCTAAAGCTAGGCAATAAAGTCACTAGGATGCAAGGGGGTGGTGATGATTGTGAGAAAATATGAGAAAAACGTTATTAATAAGTGAGAACAATAAAAGAACCAAAATTAAGAAGACTGCAGGTGCCAATTAACACTGCGTTTAAATTTGTGAAGATCAAAGCTGACTGAGAAGTAAGAAGCCGTAAGAGTGTTCCACAAGCGAGAGGTGATAGAGAAGAAACTGTTAGCATAGAAATTACGGTTATATCTAGCCATTTTAACTGTAAAATGATGAGACCTTGAGGCTAATCTAGTGCTGCGCTTAAATTCATAGAGTCTAGGTACCATATATGAAAATTCATCAGAACTGTTAACATGATAATATTTATAGGGAAAACTACATTACGGCGGTGAGAGAATGACTTAAGCCTAGATGCCAGGTTAGGAAAATAACATTGCAGATCTTTCTTTGTGTTTTATCAAGAGTCGTTGAATACATAGCAGAAGCATTAGAGTAGAAATGGCAGAAATATTTAATGCATAGACGAATGGCAGATTTATAAATGTGTAAAATAGATTCAGGCAAGAATAGTGAACAGACTTTCCTAGCAGTAGACTTAGCAATTGATTCAATATAATCTTTCCATTTCATGTAGGCAGAAATCTTTAGCTCGAGAAGGCACAATGAGTCACTCTACTGAAAGTTAGCAACAGCTATGGTGATGGAAGGCAAAAAGGGTTCTCTCAGAAGATGAAAAGAGAGCAGTTTTGGAGGCGTTCAAATTAACAAACCATTACTTGCTCCATTTAATAACAGGTTGTAGGTCATTTTTTTAGATCAGCATCCAATTTGACATTATCGAACCAATCATTCTTACTATTAAGACAAGAGCAAATAGTTGGGTCAACATAGACACCGAGCTGAGAATTGATGACATCAGGAAGGTTGCTGGTGAAAAATAGTGACAACATAGGTCCAAGGATAGATCCCTTGGAGACACCAGCATTAATGTAAAAAAAGATCTAGAAGAGTGGCCGTTCAGGACAACTTTCATTTTCCGATTTAATAAGAAATAGAATCAATTAAAGAATTTGTTTAGAAATAGCATAACCTTTCACAGTGTGAAGAAGACCAGCATTCCAAACCCGGTCAAATGCCTTCGAGATGTGTCTAAAACAGCCCGAGCCTCACTATTCTTATCTAAAACTCAATTTCCTCATTCAGTAATAATCGTTAACTCATTAGCAGTTGACCTAGTGAAACGAAAGTCATGTTGTTTATCTGAAAGAAGACCATGCGAGGTGGGAACATAAAAAAATCATGGTATGAATTTTACAAGTAAATATATCTAACCGTCGTCTGAAAAGGGTACTGTTGGGATTGTAATTTACAAAATAGGGTAAATCACGATAGTTTGATGGAGGAATGTAACAGAATTATGGCGTGGATTTACACGTAAATAAATCTATACTTGGTGACCGGTTGAAATGGGAACGGTGGAGTAATGGATAGCGGCTCGGATCAAGGAATCGGAGAGCCGAGTTCGAATTTCATTCGAACCCATTACTAATACACTTAGAAAAGGTATGAATCTTCTTCTTCTCCCCTTCCCCCAGCTATGGGTAAATAGCATTACAGAGCGTGTTCTATAGCCTTGGATGGCAATTGGTCTACTGCAGAAAGAAATGGCAACCTACTGCGGGGAAAAAAACTGCCTCGTCAGTCATGTATCGAAAGATACATGATCGCCTAAGCATATAACTGACTGATGGGAAAAGCTTAGATATCCATTAATGGTAGTCTGGATTTTGCTAGGATAGCAGAAATACTTTAGAGTGTGCCCTGCCAACGGCAGATGAGAATGGTCGTTTTGTAGCCCAGGGCAAATTAGATTTTAACATAAGTTGATGCTTGAAAATATAAGCTCTTGACGGGTAAGTCCAGACGTTTGCATGTCATCCGAGACAAAAGAAACTCAGGAAAAATGTCAGTCCAAAGAAAATCGAATTATCTAGAGAATCCAGTTTGAAACTTCTATGTGGACAGTTGGAGAAACAATGTGGCCCTGAAATGAAACCCTGGTGGGGTTTGATCGGTTAAATCGGATGGAAGACTTCTTTGTGGACAAAATGATGGATTGCTGTTGCCGATCATTAAATTTTCTAGTTTGAAGGATAGGCAAATAATCCTCGGAAAATAGGATAAATTTGGGAAATATCTGGACGTATGAAAAATTGAATGCTTGGTAAATTACAATTTTACCATTAACCCTAGAACACTAACCATCAATTAAAGTTACACCACTACTAACCATGGGTATATCATACCCGATTTTGAAAATATCAAAAAAAATATTAAATATAAATCTTTATTTGAAATATTTTTCATGCAGGCACTTTAAACTTTGTACTTTGAGTTAACATTAATAGGAACTGAAAAATATATTATTTAAGTAAGAAAATCAGGTACTGAAAATTGTAATTAAAAATAGAAACATTTGCGCTGGTTACTATATACCTATGTTTAGTGTTCTAGGGTTAAATATTAATTGGTTGAAAGAATAAAGTTGATGAACCCAGTGGTGGTAAGACGTTTTCCAACGATTGCCATCCTGACAATCAAAATGAGGGCTTTTTGGTACAAAAGTCAAATTTGGAAAAGTTTGAAATATGACAAAAATAGGATATTTTAATAAGTAAAACCTCGCCCCAGATCAACCCTTGGGTACAATAATATAATCAAGCCTTTTCTGACTTTTCAGCTAGTCAGTTAAACGGGACATGATGTCGAATCGCACAGTCGGGTGGCATGGATAGCATTTAGGGGCTGCAGTTGCTACCCGGTTGCCAAGAAAGACACCGCAAGTTGTCATCAACATTTTATCACCACCTATTCCACTAATCTTTCTATCTCCCTGAAGTAATTTTCCCCTACCTGAGAAATTCTCGATCGCAGAACGATGATCTAGTAAAAAGAACTATAGACCCGATTTTTGGAACCAACTGTGTTTGCAAACCTTAGAGCTGACTACGAGTCATCGATTATCGATTTTGCTATCCTTTTTCGCAATATGTTGTAATTAAGGGTGACACTCGCTAAGTCACCGTAGTGAGGTAAACCACATCTCCACCGAATTGGTAAAAGTTAATCTGATAAGTATAAATGTCAATAAATAAACTCTCGATTTTCTGTCGTGAAACTCACTATGTTTATTTTTCTTATAACTTACCTCCTTCGCGCTTGATGTCGTTCCAACAAGCTTCAACTAAGACTTCCTCAGACAAAAAACTTAAACAGAATGTCAATGATTAAATTTTACTGTCGGAGCTTATGACGAGTACACGAGTGTAGGTTTGTGTTATAGAACTAAATATATATTAGTCTTATAGGTCCTAACATATAATGAATAAATTATTTTAATAATAGCTTTTCTTCATTAATAATTATCAAGAACATTGTCATTAGATTTTTTTAATGTTTATGTATATATACTAGTGTACCCATGCCGTCAAAATTGACGTCAATAACGAATGTATTATAAGTAATATGAATATAAGTAATGTATTATAAGTAATATGAATATCGTAACTACTTTTCGTTTCATCCTACAATTTTATAATTTAAAATAGTTCGTTGTTGACGTTAATAATTACACAGTGTACAATTTATAAACTACTCAGGAATTAAAGATATCCATATTTTATCCTCATAAATGTTACATATTTACAACCAATTTTTTTTTTTTTTACTGCAAAAGTTCCGAATGCACAATAACGTAAAACTGTCCATCCTTCTACTCGGAATTTGGTTAAATGTCAAAATTCTGAGTGTCGAGATTCAATACAATTTAGTTCTCTTACTATGAACTGCGTCGCCCTAGGGAGTAGTTCTCTTTCTAGTTCACCGGACCCTCCCTCGACAACTCATGAGAAGAGAGAGGGAAAGAAGTGATTGCTTCGTAGTTAGACCTTTGCGTATGGATGTGAATGGGGTCTTTTGCACACTGCCCCTGAATTGTTACACACTAAAGAATTATATATATATATATATATATATATATATATATATATATATATATATATACTCACACACACATATATGTTTCCTTAAATATAATACGCCATATATATATATATATATATATATATATATATACTCACACACACATATATGTTTCCTTAAATATAATACGCCATATATATATATATATATATATATATATATATATATATATATATATATATAACTAAATTGTATCGAATCTCGACACTCAGAATTTTGACATTTAGCAAAAACCTGAATAGAAGGATCGGCAGCTTTACGCTATGGTGCTTTGGGAACTTTTGCAGTAAAAAAAAAATTGGTTGTAAATATGTAACATTTATGAGGATAAAATACGGATATCTTTCCTGAGGTGATTATAAATTGTTACTGTTCAATTATTATCGTTAACAACGAACTTTTTTAAATTACAAAATTGTGCATGGATTAATAAAAAATTACTTATAATATAATACATATTACTTATAATATAATACATATTACTTATAATATAATACATATTACTTAAAATACATTCCTTCTTGCCGTCAATTTTGACGGTACGGGTACACTAGTATATATTTAAAAAGTTAAAAAAAATTCTTATGACAATGTTCTTGATAATTATTAATGTAGAAAGGATATCATTAAAATAATTTATGATATATATGATCATTAAAAATATAAAATTTAATACTTATCTGACTGATTTTATATTCAACACCCCGACTCCAGAGTTTTGTAGACGAATATTTTTGTAATCGTTGGTATCAGCAATTGTCTGCCGATTTTCTCATTTTCGTTATTTTTATATTAAGATAAAAAATAATTTATATATATATATATATATATATATATATATATATATATATATATATATATATATATATATATAATAGGGAAGAACTGGTTAGGTAAATAATCCACCGTTCTTTAGTATTTTTGTTATTATTTTTTTTAAATAGTGCTCGATACAAAAGTAGAGCATAAATATAATTATTTATTTAAAACACGCTACATAAGAGGTCTCATGTTTCAAAACAAGAGCCGAAAACTTCAATATAATTATTTGAATTAAATTGAATTAAAGTAAACTCTATTCCATCTTCAAGCGAAATTTTTTTTGGATTAACTTATTTCTGAAATTTACGTGTCTTAATAGTATATTCACAATTGAAATCAAAATTTCCACGGTAACAGCCAGGGCGAATTGTTTAAAATAGTTAGGGGTGTTAAGTGTTAATAATTTGCATCAGTATAGAGTTACTTTCATAGATGTCAAGTCAGGGTAAGGTGGGGGTGTCTAAATTTAAAACGGAAGATGTTTTCGCCTAGTCTGGTTTACGTGTCTATGGAGATTTATTTATTTTTTTATTTTATTTCTTTATGAAAGGGATTTGTGCATATAAAAACAGCTGTAACATTTGTTTTTTGACGACTTCATAAAGGGTTATCTTTTTTTGTAGGGTATTCAAACTATTTATTTGGGCTATAGATTATAAAAGTTATATTATTGTATGCTTGTTTTTAGCTAATTATTCAGTGCATAAATCTGATGATGTCGGCAGAAAACCGTTAACTCATGTCTATTGTTTAATAGATTTTTATCATTTAGAAACCTAATAATGTGTAGTTTCTCATGGAGGCACAAAGGGCATGGGTCATCCCAAGTTTTACCAGTTCTAGTCCTATTTATAATTTTCCATTTTACTTTAGGTGTCCTATTTATTTCCTTCAGATGCCAAAAATATTTAGATAGAGAAGTCTGATTTATTTTATTTATATAAATAAAAGAAATCAGACTTCTGGTATTTATTTATATAAATCAGACTTCTGATATCTATTTATATAAATAAAAGAAATCAGACTTCTCTATCTAAATATTTTTGGCATCTGAAGGAAATAAACAAGACACCTAAAGTAAAATGGAAAATTATACATCTTGGAAACCTATATTTCTTAAATGGTGATTTTGTTTTCGGAAGAATTTTAATTACAGATTTAAAATTTTTTCAGCAGATATCAATCGTGTAGTAATCGAAGTTGATTTTGAATCACAAAAATTAGCATTAAAAAGTTTAAAATCCGATTTAAATAAGGAAAAGTCAATTTTATTTTACGACAAAATTTAAGCTCTTTTGTTACAGTTAAAATCTAAATTAACACTTCTTAGTAGATAATCATATTACTGGAGTATTTATAAAAGAAAACTCCCAGTTAAGATAAGCAGAGGATGGTCCTTCATTAGACTCTATAGACTGACAATACAACATCACAAAGAGCTTTACCAAATAGCAAAGCCATATCACATTGAAGACTTCCACCCATAGAAACAAGTAAAATGGATGACAAACCTAGCTAGAAGGGAAATAATGATAGAATCAAGGTAGGTTCCAATTCGTTTGAAAGTGTCTAAATTATCATCTGTACATCACCATTTTCTCAGATGACTGATAAAAAAATGACGTCAAACAAAACAATCCTATAAAACTTAAAGAAAACAATCCTATAGACTAGCAATACAAATTCACAAAGACCTTTACCAAATAACAAAAACGTAAAAACGTTCAACAGCAACAAGAACAAAATGGTTAAAACAAAATAAGAAATAAAGATATGATCAAAAAGTTAACTTTTCACACTGTTAAAAACATGAATAATTTGGTGTTATGTGTGCAAAATATAAAAGATAATCGGCCCTCTTAGATAATAGCAACATTGGACATTATAAATAGATAAGTTGTAGTATTTTTTAAAAAATTCTTTTTAACCTTCACTGGTTTTTTTAATCACATGACTTAGGGGAAGCGAAAGATGTGATTTTTATTGTTTTCACTTTAATTAAAAAAAAGATAGTCATTAACAAAAAAACTTAAATGGACAAAGCTTTTCGCCGGATATTTTTGGGAATTTCATGGAGACTTGATGCACCAGGGATTTTTTTATTTGTTCTTGAGTTCTGTTCTTTTTCAGATCCAGAGCTCCAACCACAAAAGGAACTGTTTTTTTTTTTTTTTTTTTTTTTTTTTCTATTTCCATTTCCAGGTTTTTGTATTTGCGTTCTTCAAAAAATTTTCGCAGATATGTTTTTGTCTCTTGGTACGCTCATGTCAATCAGTTTATAATTTTTTTCGTTTCTCTCTTTGACAATAATTTCTGAGTAATTTTGGTTCAATTTGTGTTGATATAAAAATCCCAGAGGATGGTAACTACAGATTCAAAATTATCTTTACACAAGTTTGCAGCCGCTTTTTTTTTTCTTTTTCTGTGACGACAGATGATATTGATCTACTGTGGCAGAGAGAGTCTGGGAAACACACACACACGTATATTTTTTTTAGTGAAATTGGAGTAGATTTGGACTAGCGAAATTGATCAGAGCATTTCGTTTACTGATGGGAAATCTGATCTAGGGCAGGAGCTGTACCCATTGGAACTGGGTCATTAGCAGACAATGGAAATGGTTGAAATAATTTTTATTGATTAAAACATGGAATAGAGCTGAGTAAGCAAGGAGGGCCTTTAGAATTCACATGATTTTGGTTGAAACAGCCAAGACCCCGTGATAATCACGTGCGAAGTAGTAGGCCAAGGTTCAGTTGTAACCAGCCGAATTTTTCTATATAAACGCGTAGTTATGCTGAAAAAGAGGCAGACGGAAGAGGCAGACAGAAGAGAGAGACTGAAGAGAATTATCACGGGCAAGAGTTGGGCAGTGGAGAGTCGATTTGCAGACTCAAGAAGGAGAGAAAGTGACGTCAGAGATTGGAACGAAGCGTCCGCTAACATGTACTGTTGATATAAGTACCGCTGCTTCTGCTACCACGACTATTACTACTACTGTTACTACTGCTAAGGAGGAACGCCACTATAAACTTTAAGCCGCGCACAGAAATCTTATTCCCCCATCGCAAGAGTCCTATATCGTTCTGAGACGATTTAACAACAAGTTAATCATAACACACTCTCTCTCTGTCCAGAATCCAGTGTATGCGTTTTTACGTCAATTATTTTTCTTTTCTGTAACCCGTTTCTTTTCTATACTGTTTTTTCTGCTATATAAAAGACATTAACAATTCAATCATTGAATAGTTGTTTGTCCGGCTTTCAGCAGATATTATCTTTTTTCTTTTTTTCTTTTTTTTTTTTTTTGCTGCATTCTAAATTTCTTAGCGCAGACTTTCCAACCGTGTCTACATCTTCAGTCAACCGTGAATGGATGAACATCACTTCTACTTTCTGGATCAAACCAAACACAACGTGGGCAGGAAGCAGGATTAAACCAGCGGACCGGTCGAATGATCTACGGATGCTCAGGGGAGTTATGGCCACTCCCTTAAGTTCGGTTAGGATCGAGTAGTAAAACGTCGGAGTTTGAGGGGCTGGGGCGAAAGTGTTAGACTACCATGTAATTTGTACTCATTAGGTGTAACTATTAGGCATCTTAAAAAGTTTCAATGTATTGGTCATAGAAAGTACATTTTATGTCTTTATTATTATGTAAGATATTAACTTGGTAGTTACGTGTAAGCAGGTTCTGGCCATGTGCATCAAGAATAAATACTCCAGTTCCACTCGTAAGTCCTGAAATCTTTAGCCCCTAGTGGGTTGTGAATTGATTCACATCAACATATTTGGTTCAAAGAAAAGAGCTGCTGATGTATACGCTTATGGCGCCATATATTTCTAGTCTAGCATTTGTGTTTCTTGTTTCTGTTTTCTTGCTGATTTTGTGTCAGTTGTATTCCACTCCACCGCTATTTTCAACATTGAACCCGATTTCTCATCCATATTCATGGGCTTCTTTTGATAAATAATAAAGCTTTTTAATTTTTCAACATTGAACCCGATTTCTCATCCATATTCATGGGTTTCTTTTGATAAATAATAAAGCTTTTTAATTTTTCAACATTGAACCCGATTTCTGTTCTATAATTATGGGCTTCTTTTAATAATTAATAAAAAAAATTAATTTTTCAAAATTGAAACCGATTTCTCTTCTATATTTAGGGGCTTCTTTTGATAAATAATAAAGCTTTTTAATTTTTCAACATTGAACACGATTTCTCTTCTATATTTAGGGGCTTCTTTTCATAAATAATAAAGCTTTTTAATTTTTCAACATTGAACACGATACCTCTTCTATACCTATCGGCTTCTTTTGATAAATGATAAAGCTTTTAAATTTTTCAAGATTGAAACCGATTTCTCTTCCATATTTATGGGCTTCTTTTGATAAATAATAAAGCTTTTTAATTTTTTTCATGCACTCTTACGAGTAATAATAACCAGTCTTGTATCGCCACAAGATACTCATAAAATCCCACTGTTGAATTTTTTCAGATAATTCCTGTTGGATCATACTCTACCCGCACTGCTCTTTTGTATATACAGACAGTCAACATTTGCCTTAGGGTGGAGCATTCTATTGCATGGGATTTGTTTGCCAAATTTTTGCATCAGGTTTCTTCTGTTCCTTTAAGTTCCAGTTTATTTTTATTTATTTTTTTTAAGCTATAAGTTACAAGTGAGATAGCAAGAGATAACTTGACCGTCTTTATATTTTTGGAATTTAATTCAGTTTTCATTATTTACATTATTACTTATATATATATATATATATATATATATATATATATATATATATATATATATATATATATGTGTGTTAGCAGGGGATACTGGTGCTGAATAAATATATTAAGCACATTCTTCTCTGTGTAATAAACACAGAACAATAAGTTACAAACCAATTGACAAGACAACGAAGATCAGTTCGAATATTAATCAGTTTAGTATCAACTTATTAATTAACTGAATAAGTCCTTAATCGTAGACTATTTAAGGCTATGAACCAGGCCATCTGGTAGAGTGCTGAAGGGATGCTAGCTACACTACGACAGTATGTATCCATTAGCACCGTATAGTCGTGCTGAATAAATATATTAAGCACTCATTCTTTTCTGTGTATCATTCATCTCGACGATACAAGAAGACTTTGCACATTTATGCCGAAAATTACATGCGTATATCATCAATGAAACTTCTCATGACCTTTAAAAGACATTTCAATTCTAAACAATTTTTACATATAATTTCAAGTCATCCATATAATCGAGGTAATTTATCCATTTATCTTTTGATCTTATAGTATATCCTGTATTGTTTAACAATTTTGATAAAGAAAGTTATTCCAAACCAAAATGAAAAGGAAGAGCCTCCTTGAAAAAAATCCACATTTAATTTTCATGTCTTTACTCAGGAGTACAGCATTAGAAATTAGTGTAACAGAATGACATATTATGTCGTAAGTGTTGCGGGCCGGTGTATGCGTTGAGAGATAAACACGTGTCTCCTGAAATGCACACAACAAACATGCCAGACTCGGGATGTGAGTTCACATAAAGAAATGGAAAGAAATGAAAAGAACCAATATATATATATATATATATATATATATATATGTGTGTGTGTGTGTGTGTGTGTGTGTGCAAAAATAAAGGATAATGTATTAACAACAAAAGTATATAAGCGACAAGACAATAATGTGTGTAACAAATAAATGTGAAAACCGTTTTGGTCCAATGTGTAGTGAGTGAATATACGTACGTAAATATGTGTGTGTGTGTCTATATATGTATTGTTCATGCGTTTCCCAAAGGGAACGCGTTCTCTACGATAGGTTACATGTTGACAAATAAGCGGATAAGATCAGAAGAGTGTAATAAAAAATTATCGCAGAGAATTTATAGTCCTGAGAGCGTCTCCTATGAGCAGTTTCAAAAATTAGGAGGCGGTAACCGGACATAAGTACTTCACAATTGTCGGTGAGATTTTTTATATCTCAAAAGTCTTGATTATTCGCGTGTGTGGGATTCTGTCGGAGTCCTTTTAGTAGTCTATCCATACTACACCTAAATGTTTGTGCTTTCTATGAATATTTTCACGAAACATCCTATTTATAAGAAAGTAATTTTTGCGGGCATAAGTACCACCATGACAACCTTTTTTTTTCTTAGTTGGACATATACGGTGTTCTTCCAAATTGTTGTATATTCTTTCGGTTAATATTGAGGTTGAAAACTTGTGAAATGTTGACAAGCAAGTTATGGGTCGATAGTTTTATGGTTTTCTGTGTCATTAGTTTTTGATAGCAAGTATTTGATGCCGTGGGAGAAACATTCTGGTGTCGTTTTGGGCTTCAGTATCATTTCATTAAATATTAGGTTGGTGCAAAAATAATGTCGTTTTCTCACATATGTTACTTTTATGTGTGATTTCTGAATTAATTCATTGATGTATATAGCCATGTTATATATCATTTTGAAGCGCGTTTTTCGCTCTATCGAATCGTGTTATTCGTTACCGTTCTCAATCTCTTCATTCATTTTTTTTTGCAGCCTTTTCGATAGTATGGACAAAATTCAAATCCGCACGATTTTCTTGTTCCAGTTCAAACTAGGCCGAAAAGCTGCCGAGACAGCTCGTGATATCAATGATGCGTTTGGCCCAGGAACCACTAACGAACGTGTGGCACAACGGTGGTTCAAGAAATTTCGCAATGGTGACGAGAGCCTCGAAGATGAAGACGGTCGCGGCCGGCCGACTGCGGTTGATAACGAACATTTGAAAGCCTTAATTGAAGCCGATCCTCGCAAAACCACACGAGAAGTTGCTGTTGAACTCGAGGTCGACCACTCAACAGTCGTTCGCCATTTAAAGCTAATAGGGAAGTCAAAAAAGTTGGATAAATGGGTGAACGATAATCAAAAAATAATAATCTACTGTAATGACATGAATAGCAGAAAAAAAGTGACAAGATAGAATTTTGGAATTTTATCAAATGCTCGGTTATTTCTACTCGTAATATTTCTTTCATTCATATTTTATGTTTATTTATTTTTCCGTTTTTTGTTTTTTGGGGGTTTTTTTTTTGGGGGGGGGGTTTGTAATAGACTACCGTTGCTGTTCTTGGATGGTATTTTTCTCCAGATATTTCAAATATTTTAACATTCCCATTGTGACATTATTCATCTCACGATATGTTATTCCAGAAGAGGATTATTTCTATTTCCAATGCTGTTTTCTCTTTTATAATTGTTTGGCTTCCTATTTCATAGAAAGAAATTATTTGCGTCTGTTTCAAATGTCTTGTTTTCAATTTTCGCATTTCTATGAAGTTTCTCCAAAACAGATATTTCTGTCTTCATTGTTTTCATATTTTTTCGATGTTTAACTCTTTCTTAGTTTATTATTTAGTAACTTGGATTTATGCCATACTTTGACCGAAGAACTTCCGATTTGTTTGCTACACTCAAATCTTGTTCAGTCAAATGTTGTTGCATTGCATATTTAACTTAAAGCAAAAATGTCAAACTTTAATTGTATATTTAAACGTATGCCTTTCTGATTTCCAAAAGAGTCTCTCTTGCAGCTAATGTTGGCTAATTTCACTTATTTTCAATTATTTCTCCTTCCATACTTCTATGTATTGGGTTTCCGGTTTCCTTCTTCTTAATAAGGGTGGCTGTCATGTATTTTTGGTGACATGACTGGATGCTGGCTATGACTATTTATACTGAGGTTATCGGGTTGGCAGATTTCTGGTTGCTGTATTTCAACGTAGTTACGAGCCCAGACTCTTGGGTAGCGTCTAGAGAGGCGGCTCTGACGAACAGTCACATAATATCGGGATGCCTGCAGTGCCATATCGCTCATGGAAAGGTGTCCCTGTAAGCACCTCCGGTGGGTAACCCTTGAGCACATATTACCTTAGGTAACCCAGTGAGCACATATTACCTTAGGCGACCGGCAGCTACTATTATTCTTGGATTTTTCCAAGCTGTTAAGCTTAGAGATTAATAATACATTCTTATTGTTCAAAGTGGAGTCCAATAGTGTTATCAAAACCTCGGAGAATTCCAGTGAAATATCTTTAGTCATTTCTAAAATGCAACGGTTCATAGCTTAATCTAACAATTGGACATTTTTACTGTTACACGATTTGGACAATTTTGCTGTTAGACCCGGTATACTAGTTCAAATGCGGTTTTTTTCGCGGTCCCTTTCAGTTATATTTGAATCTACCCCATTCACAACTTCATTCGATACTTATCAGGTGGGACCGACGTCAGATAAACTGGTGTTCCCACCTTCAACTTAAATCACCATCTGTTCTTCGTTTCTTTCTTGAGTATTATCCTGTTCCATGTTTTGCATTCAACTCTTGATTTAATTTTTTATTAATTCACCATATGCGAGCTCCTTTTGTTTCATGAAAAATCGTCTGACATTTGCTAACTTATCTAAATATTTTCTCTTATCTTTATTTTTTTCACGGCATATTTGGTAAGTAAATTTAATATGGTTTTTCTCTGGTTTATTTAGTGTAAAGTAGAAACAATATATATCTTCTTTATATTCTTCCCTTGTGCATGATGGCCCACGACCTGAAGGGAAACGGCACATAGAAGATGTATTTTTCTGGCAATATTCTGATTACTTTGAAAAAGTATAAAGAGAATAGAAACAAAGAAGATACCACTACAAGTATTAGACATTGATTTTTTATCCCGTGACACGTAGGTTCGTAGGGGCATCATTTGTACTGTAGCCACAGTAGAAATGGGGTTTCTTGGGCAAGATAGCTTGAGGGAACCCAACCCCTCCAGGTCTGTTTTGAATTCAGAGTTACCTTCTCCTAGACCGGTTGCTACCCAAGGTTATAGAACCTAGTCTGTCCTGCTATTTACCCATTTCTGGGTGGGGAGAAGAAGAGGATACATACCTTTCCTAAAGATATTAGCATATAAGTGAAAGTAATGGATCCGACTAGCTCTCCGATTCCTCATTCCGAGCCGCTATCCATTACTTCACTTTGATACGCATAGTCAACAAATTTCTTTAAAAACGAGTTTGAATAGAAACCGAAGCGAGAGGACCTATCGTCAAATGATGATGTGACAGGATAAAATCCATATAATGCAATATGCCCCAGTCCATTTACCGAAGCCTTTGAATCGAAAGAAGTTTGGAAACGAAAAAGGGAAAAAGCGTAATTTCCATATAGTTAAACGCATCCCAGCAGCGAACGGATTGTAGTTTTCCTAGGTTCACGAAAGTGTCATATTTCGAATTGTACTTATAGGGCTTGAATCAAAGGAATTGGAATTCGATTAGTTTAGCCTGGCTTGTGGAATGCACAGTTACTCTCTTACAGTCAGTTTCTTAAAATAAATATTCTTATCTATCACCTTACAGCAGGGGTACAAAAGAGATATTTGGAAAGCCTGGCCCCGACGGGTACAAGGGGTTACTAAAGCTCAGAATTAACATAAAACTCATACCACTTGAAAAATTAACACAACACATATATAGTCATTCAAAGAACACTTTATATATATATATATATATATATATATATATATATATATATATATATATATATATATATTAATTATTAACCCGACAGATTTTTTTTATTATTCTTTACTGCCGGAGTGCACATATTTTTCTAATAAGATTTCTGGAAGAATCAGGCCAGTAGACGAAATTAAATAATGCTTAATAAATAAACGGGGCGTCTACTTAAGTACGAGTATCCACTAAAATAACGTTAACGTAAGAATATATATATATGTGTATGTGTGAGTGTAGATAGATAGATAGATAGATAGATAGATAGATAGATATGATCAGTCTTAGATACATTTTTCTTGTATCTGGAGGTAAGAATATTCTTACCTCCAAATATAAGAAAAAAACTTCATAGACAAATTTAAACCAGCACTAAACAAGTCATAGTCCCACGCACATAAACACTCACGATATAGTCATAGTGGTAAAACACACTTGTCGGATCACCCCCCCACACACACGCAAACACACGCGCGCGCCTTACAAAATGCATGTAGTCACTATATGTTTTCTTACAATAATATAAAAGATGGAGAACGAATATATACACACATATTGGCAAAAACAAACACACTAGATAAAACCCATGTACACGCACACACGAAGCCTACGCATCATATATATATATATATATATATATATATATATATATATATATATATATATATATATATATATATATACTATTTATTTGTAATAATACAATATATATGTATGCAGAAAGAATATATATACATATATATATATATACATATATATATATATATATATATATGTATATATATATTCTTTCTGTATACATATATATATATATATATATATATATATATATATATATATATATATATATATATATATAGATATATATATATTCTTTCTGCATACATATATATTGTATTATACACACAATACACAAGAATAGAGGAAGAAATAAAGAAATATCCGGGGGCAGAAAAAGATAAGAACAAAACAAAACCTCCTTTCTTTCTCTGGCCAAATTTAAATGTTTTATTAATTACCCCTAAAGGAAAGGAGCATTTTTCGGTCAGTCTAACATGTATTCAGATGACTACTACTACTACTACTACACACAAAAGACAATAGTTAAAAGACTTAACACAGAAAGAAAAATTAATTCCTTTAAATAATATGTAGAAATAACCAATCTTTCGCCTGATGAGGTTCACAAGACCCGAAACCCGTGTAGTAAAAATATAGAATACAGTATATATAAAAATCTATATTATAATCTAAAATGGTGTGGTAAACAGTGACTATTATAGCTATATAGCGAGACTCTTCGCAAGCCGAAGTGAGTCACTGTCGGTCACTGGGCGTGTTTCCTAAAATAAATACGCAAAAATCCACCTTCACCACAGCCGTGCGCCGACAGCTTAGTGGTAGAATATCCGCCTGATACCAGTTCAGTCGGGTTTCGCTCCTAGCTAGAGGCAACCGGATGTCTAGCCGCACTGATGAGCTGTGATACAGCGAAACAGTCTGTCTGTGGATGACATTATATATATATATATATATAATTATTTATTTAAAAATATGATTCCAACTTGCTACATAAGAGGTCACATGTTTCAAAACAAGAGCCGAAAACTTCAAAATAATATTTGAGTTAAATTAGGCTCTGTTCCATCTTCAAGCGTAATCTTTTTTTTATGGGATACTAAGGAACTTTGGATTATTTACCAAACCATTTTCTGCAATATTTTCACATACATACATACATACACACACACACACACACACACACACACACATACATACACACATACATATATATATATATATATCTGTCCCTCACTTCGTATTTTCGCTCGAGCGTTACGTCCTGCTAATACCTCATAAATAATGGGCTATTCCATTTTGCTCGCGGGGAAGGTGCAGAAAAATCATTACTTGGTTATAGTGACTGAAAGAAAGAAGTTTTTAAAATTTCCTGCAAATACTTCATAAATAATGGACTATTTCGTTTTGATTACGTGAAAAACCAAAATACGTATCAGAGACGCTACTTGGTTTCAGTGAGAAAATGAATGAAAAATATAAAGAAAGAAAGGAAGATAGATGTGTTTGACGACTGTTTCCGTGAAATGGAAAAAGTTTTCAGTTTCATACCTTATCATTTGAGACTATTTCTTAAAATATCGACCAGTATTCGTATTTATAATTGTTATTTCAATATTTTGTTAAAGCTGATAACCTCAAATATTTAACTGTTGATCGGGGAATTTATACGGATATTTTATTGTCGTAGAACTCTCCATGAACTTACTCAGTCATTAACTAAAAAATTAAGATACATCAGAAGTTTCAAATAAGAAAACTGTGAAATTTCCATGGGTTAAAAATAGTATATATAATTATGATGCCCAAAAGTCTATACTGTGTAAAAGGAATTGATCTAATGGTATTAAGATGTAATTTTCCCCAAATAGGAATCAGATAAAAACCCTCCCCGACTCAAATGATAAACATTTTTGTTTGTCTTTTAAACCTAGGAAATTTACATGTGGATCTCTTGAGAGATTTCAAATGAATGAAGAATGTGATGATAGGATGGCAATCTGAATTCTGTTCGTTTGGCTTTGAAAGGAGTGTGAAAAGGATAAAGACAGGAGTGAAATAAACGAATGATAGCACATAATTAATTAATATAAAATCGTATTAATATGTAATCAGCTAGTTTGGCTTCAAAGATGAGGTTAAGAAAGTTCAGTCGGATCTAACCTCAAAGTTTGTGAAACTGAATCGCGGATAACGTAAAAAAAAACATCCACATGCGATAAAGATGTATTCAATATTGTATTTCAGGATAGATTTTCGAAGTCATCTGCTTGGATCTTTCGCAATTTGACTGAAATCTTTGTTTATTACTCCACACATCACTGCGTGTGTAAACATAGAGGGTTTGGACAAAATAATTGGAACACTTGTTAAATTCAAAGAAAATTTATTTAATATGGAGTTGGTCCTCCTTTAGCCTCACAGACAGCTTTAATACGTCTAGGAATGGAATCACACAGCTCTTTACGACACGACGACAGAGGATAGCGGCTCCAAAATGCACCACAAATTCTTGCTCCAAAATGCACCACAAATTTTCAATAATATTGATATTTTGAGATTGGGGAGGCCACTCCATATGTTCTAGCTCACTTTCATGCTCTTCATACCAATTCTTTACCATTCGAGCGGTATGTATGGGAGCATTATCGTCTTGGAAGATGCAGTCACCATCAGAGAATAAAGTCTTGGCCATTGGATGAACATGATCTCCCAAAATGTTCAGGTAATCTTTGCTGTTGATTCTACGATGCAGGGCAACTATTGGACTGAGACATTTCCATGATATGGCGGCCCAAACTATCACTGATCCACCTCCATGCTTCACTGTTGAATGAAGGCAGTCAGGGTTGTAAGCTTTGGGCTGCTTCCACACATAAACTCGCCCTGAATTTGGGAAAAGAGAAAAACTGGATTTGTTTGAGAATATGACTTGCTTCCATTGGTCTGGAGACCAGGCATTGTGATCTCTGCACCACTTCAACGTCTTTTGAATGTTGCGAGTGGAGAGAAGAGGTTTCCTCATAGCGGCTCTTCCATGATATGCAGCTTATGGAGCTTACGGTGAACAGTTTTAGTAGAAACTGAACTATTCAGATGGTTATTCAACTCAGCAGTCACTTTGGCCGCATTTGTCCGATGATTTTTTGCCACATTGCGTTTCAATGCACGTCAGTCCCTGTCAGTAAGTTTACGAGTCCGACCCGAATTGCTAGGGTTGTTAGAGGTCTTTCCCTGTTTCTCGAATTGCATCAGTGTTCTTGATATGGTAGCTCTTGAAAAAACAAACAGTTCAACCACCTTAGTTATCGAGGCTCCTGTCATGCGAGCTCCAACAATTTGCTCTTTTTCGAACTCGGAGAGGTCACGCATTTAGCTTAAATTTTACTAAATTCTAAAAGTAAATAAGCCAAACACAGTAAATTAGATAAATAAACGTATTTACAATAGATATAACCTGCAATTACGAAGTTTTAGTTAAAGTTCTTAATATAATAGGTCTTTGAAATATAGGAGTGGATTTTGCAACTGTTCCAATTATTTTGTCCAACCCCTGTACAACGCGATCTTCGCCCAAACTGTCCACAGTCTAGCCAATGATTACATCCACGATGCAGTTCGATTCTCGATCTAGTTGGTGTGCGCCAAAAGCTGGGAAAGGACCTGCTGCATGCTCACAAGGTAACAAGATGAAAGAGTAATGATAACGCGAACCTTGTTTCCCACATTATAAGACAGGTATTTTTTATTCAGGGCATCGCTTGCTGGTCTGGGCGAGTAGGAAAGTGATACTTGGGACAACTTCTGCTATGTCAGCTCTTCTTCCTACCAACCCATCGCCCATCTACATTGGTAATACGAATGTTTGACATTACAAATAGACAGACGACATCGGAACCACGCGACCAAAGCATGATCCCAAGTATGATTTAATATAGAACTGCATGCGGATATACAATATTTCCGGTTTTTTGTCACTTGATCTAAAAAAAAAACCTCATCCACTCATTTACTTCCCCGTTTCCCTTCGGACAAAGTGGATGCCGCTTATAAAACTAGGCTTAGAAAAGGACCACGCTGTGAATGTTAAAATAAAACACTTGAGTTCGAGATAAAATCACATCTTACTTTTCTACATAGTATTACACCTGCTGAAGCAATCTGAAACGAAATTTTCCATATTCTACAAATAACTTCATACTATCTTTAATTCTTAGAGAGAGCAATGAGTTTTTTAACACATCTTCAAAACATTAAAACTCCGTTAGATAATCGTCTCTAGCTATTAATATTTTCAAAGCAACCTTTTCTGAGTTTTGTAGACAAATTTCCTGTCTTTGCGTACTTTAAATTTCACTACGTGGTTATTCCTGCATAATAAAACTTTTAAACTCTTTCTTTCTGGCAAAGCATTCACCTATTCCTTTAATAATTAATAGGGAAATGAGAAACTTTCGCTGTTTTTATTATCTTGCAAATTTCAGAATAGCTACTCTTGGCCTAATGAAACTGGTTAAAGAGGTTTCTGACAGCATCACCTGCATAATACTTCCTTTACCAGGAGACTCATAAATCTGTATACTGTAGCTTTTAATGTTTATTTTTGCATAAAGATTAAAGAATAAATTGTCACAAGAGGAAATTAGAGGGAAAGAAAGGTTATGATTTTCAGAGTCTGGTCGCTAATTTAGTTCTCTTTACTGATCCAATCAATTCTACGTTCACTTTAGCATCGCATTTATTCGATAATCGTTCATGATATGATCTTTAAAAACAGTCAAGTTCTCTCTATGAAAACTAAACCCACATTTATAATTGCATATGTGAAACAGAAAGGAAAATACAATTGGGTCATACAATTTAAGATTTTCCCTTTAAGGATTTGCATGAAATAATGTATTTTATAAAGATGCTTAACTATACGTCTCCCACACCGACAATATGGAAGAAATATAATATAATGTAATATAAATAATAATTTAATATATAATTATCATTATTATTCTCATAATATTATTATAATTATTATACAATTTAATATGGCAGAAATGTAATATAATGTAATATAAGTAATAACTTATATCATTATTATCATTGTAATTATCATTATAATTATTATACAGTTTAATATGGCATAAATGTAATAATTTAATATAAAATATAATGTAAGTTAATTGGTTAGAGAAACATTATTTTCTGTCATCTAACGCGGAGAGGATGAGAAAAAATGTACAACAGAAATGAGGAAACTTAAATTTAAAAAAAATAAAAGCCTAGTGAATATACGTCCTCGAAGAAAATGCTTTGTTGCGATACGATGTATTTTTTATTTAATAAAACACTATTCTACATTGGCTTAGGCTGAGAAGTCAATCTCAGAAGTAAAATAAAAATCCTTTTCCCACCAGTTACCTGAAAATGCCATTCCAAGTTATACTCTCTTGTACGACATAGTTGACCAATTTCCAATCACCTTTCGACAAAATCTCTCCTCTCTCTCCCTCTCTCTCCCTCTCTCTCTCTCTCTCTCTCTCTCTCTCAACTCATAATGTTCGAAGAAGGTTAGTCTTCACTCGCTCGAAGCCATTTTAACCATTGACCTTAGAAAGCGATTGTATACAGCTAACAGTTGAAATAATTTTAATTTTATTTGGGGCGATATGAAAGCTTCGGTCTAACGAGACTATTTTAAAAATATGACATGAGTTTTCAGGTTAATGGATAAAATAAATTCTATACATACAACCACACACACACACATATATATATGTATGTATATATATATATATATATATATATATATATATATATATATATATAATAAAGAAACAATTTATGCAAATAATTAATTAGTGATGTTAATCGCGAAATTATTTCACTAACAAGACTTAATGAGACATTAACTTACTATCAATTCCTTGAATAATAAGATCCTTATATTCAAGTTGTCAAATGGAAGACACATTCCAACTTGAACATACTTTTAGTTTAAAATATCGTAGAAATGTATTTTTAACAGGTAGATTAGTGTTTTTATGACGTTTAGACGTCTTAAAAACACCAACCACCATTTGACAACTCATAATATAAGGATCTTATTATTCAAGGAATTGATAGTAAGTTAATATCTCATTAAGTTTTGTTAGTGAAGAGATTTCGCCATTAATCACATTAACATTGCTAATTCTTTGTATAAATTGTTTCTTTATGATATAAAATATAAACTGCACACTCTAATATATATATATATATATATATATATATATATATATATATATATATATATATATATATATATATATAAAAGAGCAGTAAGATATATAATCCGGTGTTCTTGTTATTTTTTATTTTTACAAAACAGTGCTCAATGTAAATTTACAGAGCATAGATATTATAAATTAACTGATTTAAAATATGGTTTTTCGCTACACAGTAATAACCATGTTTTAAAATTGGAAGTTAAAAACTTTAAATTCGATTATATAATTAAATTTAAAGCATTAGTTCCGTTTCCGAATATTGGAATAACTTATTTTTAAAATCTTGGAAACAGCAAATTATGAATTTATGTGTGTTTAAAACTCAGTAAATTTAAAAATAGCTTGAGTGAGAGAGAGAAATTAATAATTAATATAAGTAAAATGGTTGTCACTTTGCTGATTGGTATTACCTTCAGCATCCCTACACTAGAGTTTCGTAGACGGACCGTTTGTCCACTCGTTAGGGGATATCAGCAATTGACTGCTTATACTTCTCGATTTTTCTTTTTTATATGCACTTTTCATTGGTACAAGTTATTATTTTCATAATGTGTTTCTGCTTGTATGCGTTCATGCGCGTGAGTTCATGCGCCCGTCTGCGCATATGTGCGTGCGTGTAGAATGTCGTGATCATTTGTCCTTTTCGTCGTTTTTTTTTTTTTTTTTTTTACTTTACACTCACCCGCTAACATTTTCTCTCTTTTTCCTCGTTTCTTTCAATTGTTACCATTTGTTTTCTGGTCTTCTAGACGTGTTGTCGTTGTTAATTTTTGAGCCTTAAGGCCTTTTCTTTAGTGAGTAAAATATTTTTCAATCCGCTTTTTTTTTAAAAAAATCTAAGTAGTATTTGCATTCAAACTAATCTCAAACTTCAATTGCCCTGTATTTAAAATTTTCTTCTTGTTCAACGGATATATATTATATTTTCGGTCAGGATAAAACTAGTGTTTTGTAATTTGGATATTATATTGTAGATATTCTACATTTCCATTGAATTTCTTTTGTTTTTAGTTTATTCCTTACATTTATTTTTGCAACATAGATGCCTTTGGAATATTCTGATCAAAAAATAACAATAATAGGAACCGGATGATAGGCGAACATATCTATTAATGAGATTAAAAGAAAAGTGAAAGAAAACTTTGAAATACAGGGTGCAGCGGAAATACCTCCCACATCTACCTTCCGCATAATGGTATGACATTAGTCTAGCGTGTTCATCTAGCTTTATGTCTTACCAGTATTTGGGAAGTATTTCTGGGATTTCTCTCCGGAAACTATCTTGCATATCTATAAGTCTACCATTCGCCCAGGTTTAGAATATTGCTGCACTATGTGGTCCGATGACCCTGGAGCTCTTTGATAAAGGTCCAAAGAAGAATCAGCAATATTATTGGACCTGATCTGGCAGCTCAGCCTCAGTCATATGCCCACTGCCGTAAGGTTGCCCTTCTGTGCCGTTTTTTTTTTTTTTTTTTTTTATAAATACTTCCATGGTAATTGTTCGAGTGAGGTCTTTCCTATGGTACCTAGAATGTAGGAATTTAAGTGAAATAATGTAGCTGTAACTGATATGCTAATAGTTTTTTTCTTTTGGTTTTTTTTTTTTATCCCGTCACTTCTAGCTGATGGAACTTCCACCCGGTCACATGCTTTCCAACCAACTTTAATCTGCAAAAATTTAAAAGCAATATCAATCTACTGCCCTCCTAACTGCTCTTTTCTTTTTTTCTCATTACTAATGTTTCTGTTCCTAATTCATCCACACCTTGTAACTCGTTGCGTGTTAGTGTCTGTGCTGCCTTTCTTGGAGTGATACCAATTAAAAAAAGAAAAAAAAAGGTGGGAGATTGTTGTGGATTCCGGGATGAAATCCGGTCTCAAATGAATGACAAACGCAGGAATGAAATATAGCAAATAAATGTATTGGCACAATAATACAATTGGTAATACGGTTAGTAGATCCAGAAATGCGGTTAATAGCAATAATAATATATATACAGTCTGGGAAATTCAGTATCGAAGTATGACTTCTGAGTCTACGTTCTTGCAACTGTGACTCCTACAAAGCGGTTACTTTACACTCTCACTCTCTCACTTCCGGGTATTCACCGGCAGCAGTACAAGTACACACTGGGCGAGTCCACTTGTATAAAAAGAGGTGGACCCCTTAACGGAGATACTTCTGCCTCACCCTGTATTATCAAAATTATTGTTTCTCAGAATTTTACTTATTCTTTTCGTAAAATATTTTTATGCTTCGTTACTGAGTATTTTTCGAAAATGTTGAAGTCACTTTCTGATCGTCTTATGCGGTACAATGGGATTGCCAATTGCTGAAAGGATATATTTAGTAATAGATGTTAGTGGACACACGTGCGTGTTTCCTTAAACAAGAGATTAAGAAGGAATATACAAACAACAGCGATAACATGTTATTGCCGGAGCAAACACGACATCATCATCATCATCATTTCCATGACCAAATCTGCTCGTAGAGTCTCTGCTCAGCTGAGCACCTGGTCAGTTTCCCCATGGGTTGGAAGCCAGGGAGTTATTCATTCGTGTGCAGCATGTCTTGGGCAAGTAGATCCGGAGGAGCACATCACTTTCCAAGCCAAGTCACTGCCCTTGTCCAACAAGTTGAAGGGTCGTTTTGGTTTCAAACTCGTGGATGTTGACTTCAGTCTAGAAAATCCTCTGTCCAGCAATGCTCTGTCAATATTGATATGCCTACATGTCAAATTATGTAGTCCAGTTCATTACCATTTTTCTAGATTGACATTGATCTTACAAGACGAGTCACCCGCCCTTTGTCAGGTCTTGTTTTTAATCATGCTAAGTGTGTAGCTACCCTCTCCACCAGAAAAGCCTGATCGGGGAACCGATTTTGTCGTCGATGACCAGACAGTGAGGCAGATAGTACACGATGCCAGTAGCCCTTGTAGAGTAAACTGGCATAAACAAAACTAAATAAAAAGAATATTAAACGGTGGATGAAGGTGTTTCTCTTATTCGTACATACGTATATGCAAAGCTCCCTTGAAATTGTGTAAGTCATTTTGAGGACAGTTCTTTGTTGATTTGGTAGAATTATTAATTAAATATCCCTTATGCAGGTAAGCGTAGGACATTCTGAGCTTTCGTTAACACCCAAAAGGCCCCTTAGGAAGAGAAAGGAGGCACTACGGGCTCGGACCACCCAACGTAAAAAAACGGCCTTTTGCCACATTCCGTCTTGTTGGGAGGTCCCGGGTAAATACCAAGTTAACCGCTTGCGGAGCTCTTAAATGTTGTCGAACTCTCTACTTTCGGCCTGAGAGGAACCCAGACGAAGCTATGCCAAAGGGCAGAGTCTTGTCTGGGGAAGTTGACAAATCCGACCCCCGTGTATATCAGGTCTTTGGGTTCTACAGGGTCAACGGGGAATTTTTGCCCACGCCTACGAGCTCGGAACCGCCCCACAGAAAAATTGGCCTTGTGCTGCATCCTACCTCGTGGGGAGATTTGGTAAATACCGAGCTATCCGAAAGGGAACCTTATATCCTTACTACAGAATTCATTAAGACTACGTCGACTCCAAGCGAGATTATATTTAATGATTGTGATATCTTCATTCATTTGAATGAAGACATTTTTATATACTGCTTTTGCCAACGCCGTCTAGCAGACGCTGGCGAAGGTTCTTCGGCATTTAAGTAGTGGACATCTTTTTTTATCTTCTGATCAATAAGAAATAATAATTGATTTATAGTATTAGGTTGTTATTTAACTCATTACTAGATATTGGTAACATGTACAGTGATAAAAAAATTTACAAGTAATTATAGGTTAGTAGTAATTTAGGTCGAACACACTCGCCTCTATTCAGTTTCCTAATCCTTTGTAGCCTTGCTAATGACTCCTTTTAAGATGTCCCTCGAAAAAGTGGCTATTAATTTCAGACATCGAAATCCAGGAAGTTTCGTCTAAATGACTTCTGTTTGTTTACATCTGCGCAGAACGAATTGACTTTCATCATAACTGCGCAGACTGATGTTGCAATCAATTGGAGATTTAAGCTTTAAATTCTATAAGTATTTACATATAATTGATGAAATGGCTTATTTTTTTTAAATAAGTTTTCATTGCGACACAGAAATTTTTGTTTCAAAACTGAAACTTCATTCCCAAATTCAATTATGAAAATTAAACTTAAACTCTAGAGTTTCGTTCCAGTGTCAAGCAATGCTAAGAATAACTTTCTGAGAAATTGATTATTCTTAGCATCGCTTGACATTGGAACGAAACTCTGGATTTTAAGTTTAATTTTTATAATTAAATTTGGGATTGAATTTTCAGTTTTGAAACATTGAAAATTCTGTGTTGCGATGGAAACATATTTTTTAAAAATAATTATAATATTATGCTCTACTGTTGTATCGAGCAATGTTTTTTTTAAATAAAAATAATTGATAAGAACTCTGAATTATAAATCTCACTGTTCTTTCCTATTATTTTAATATATATATAATGTGTATGTGTGTATGTGTGCGCGCGTTTAATAGGAGTAGATAGGTTCGCCTATGAACCGATTCACACCCCTCCCCGGTCTTTTGAATATTGGTTTCCTGTTTAGGACTGGGTTTCCGGTTCCGTCTTAATTCTTTTCCTTCTCTTTCACTCTCAGTAACCCCATTCGTCTTTGTGACATTATCACTTTGCTTTGGGGTGAAATGATTTAAAACAAATATTCTTAAATTTCCCACGCACATTTTTGCCTTTGATTCATGAAATAGGAAGAAAATACTTATATTACCATGCGAGGATTTTAAGACAACTTGAAAACTTTCAGTACTCTCTCTTTGTTCGACGTAAGATTCTCAAACAAACAATAAAAGGTTTCTATTAAAATGAAAATTTTAAAACAAGAAAGAATAACAAAACAAAGCAGTAATAAAAATGTTTTGCATTACTGGAATATCGAAATTCAGAAAAAAATGCATTTCAATATTACAACATTACGGTAATGTAAACCATTTTTTTTTTTTATTCTTTCCTTTGTTGTTTAAATGTGTCTGTTTTAATCGATATTAAATGTTGCACTCCTTTTAAAATACACTTGACGGAATCTTTCCATGCTTTCTTTTCGAAAACTGGCATAAACATACTGGCTAAAGAATTTCTGCCAGCTTTTAATTTTAATAACATTAAACCTCATAAAACAGAATAAAGCCCACTGAACATTTAGAATTTTTAAATTATCACATTTACATTCTTTCAGAATATCTACATATGCTGGACATTAAAATTAACTATCATTCTATATTTACTGTTCTCTCGAACATTCTTTTCGTGTAAAGTAGTCCATTAAATAAAAAGTGATATTTGGGGATACTGTATTCTATGAGTCCAAAAATGCAAATTGCAAATCAAGGATACTAAAATCAAATACAGAAATTTAAATATCTTGGAAGAGGACAGAAAAGTGTGACACTGAAATCCAAAGATGTATTGGGATAACCAAAATGCACTCCAAAAGCTAAGCAGAGTAATAAGACAAAAAATTCGTTAGAAACAAAGAGAAGATTATTGAACTTTTACGTGATATCTGTCCTCCTGTGTGGCAGCGAATGCTGTACAATCTCCTCAAAAATGTGGAATTAACTTGAAGCAACAGAAATGTGCTTCTAAAGAAAGATACAAAAGATTACATGAACCAAACATGTGAGCAACAACGAGGTTTTGGAGAAAATAGAAACAAAAAGCAAACTTATACTTAACATCAGGAAGAAGCAGTTGAAATTTCTGGGGCATGTGGGGCACGTAGTGAGGAAGGAAGGCTGCGAAAACCTGATTCTCAGAGGACAGATTGGGGAAAGGGACAAAGGAAAACAGCACGTAACATACTTGAAATGGATGGTAGAACAGCGCTTGGGAGCAATAACAAAAAGGCAAAAATTATTAAGAGCTACAAGAGATAGGAAGATGTGGAGGGCCATGATCGCCTACGTTCTGAAGGGACACGGCGCATAAAAGAAAGAAGTATTCTCTATCTGTGATCTAATGTTTGACACGCCAATTCATGTAATAAATTTGGAGCAATTATGTCCTGGGCCAAACTTATATTCTTTAATATTGAAGAAATAATTTTGATTTTTATTCACCATGAAATTCCTCTATAATATTTTAACCTATTATACTCATCGTCCCAACGGCATATCACATTGAAATACTTGTTCTTGTACGATTACCGAAGTTAAGCAACTTCGAGCCTTGTCAGTACCTAGATGGCTAACCACTTAGGGATATCAGGTGCTGTAAACTTGGATCTTCGGTAGGTGTAATAGGTAACGGCTCGGAATTGAAAAATCGGACAACCGAATCCCAATTCCACTCGGGTTCGTTATATTCATTCAAGCGAAAAAAAAACCTTTTGGAAAGGTATAAATACACCTCTTCTCCCCCAACTATGGGTTAATTAGGGAGACATGTATCAGTAAATCAGTTTCTTTGTTTCTAGGGTCCTTCAGTTAGTCCTATGTATATTTTTGTCTTCGTTATTTACACGAGAAATAAGAGAATGGAAGCAATATGGAAGCAAAACCAATCACCCAGACATTACCACCGAATAAATTACATCACTAAATCACAAACATTTATCACACTAAAAAACTTAAAAATAAAATTTCAGTACAAACCCAATATGCAGGCTCATAAACCCAACCAAAAGTGAACTAGGGAACATAAGAAAAATAATCGTAGAAAGAATTAATTCACAGATAAGGAAGAAGTTAGGTGTAAATCAGTAGAAAAACAAAAACATCTATGGAGTGGTTCCGCAACCTAAAAAACAAACATAATTTCGAATTTATGGAACTAGATATAAAAGATTCCTACACTTCTATAGAATTCATGCTGGATATTGATTTTCTAAGCAAAGCTTAGATGTGGCACATGGCCGAAAGTATGGGGCATCCAGTGAGGATCGAACTCACTATTTAGATGTAACAGTTTTAGCAAGACCAGCTTGCTAATCACTACACCACACCGAGGTGCCCAAACTCATGCTGGATATACCCATCTCCTTAGCTCAAGAACAAATAAAAATAAACACAAACGAAATAAAAATTCACTAAACACACTGGAAATAAAATAAAAACTAACATGAAAGTAGATTTCCTAGATGTCACATTCAACCTAAGAACTGGTACATATCAACCATATAGAAATCCTAACGAGAAACAGCTCTATATACATCTTCAAACCACACACTATCAATAATCAAGTAGATCCCTCAATCAATTAAAAGCAAATTATCTGTCAATTTTTCCAGTGAAACCATCTCCAACGAAGTCAAGAAAGATTATGAAACAGTCCTAAAAGATAATGGCACTTCGACAGCACTCACATACACACCTGACAGCATAAAAAAAACAACAAGTAAAGAAAGATAATATGGTTCAACCCACCGTTCAACAAAAATGTAAAAACAAACGTAGGAAAAATATTCATTAAAATCATACACAAACAATTCCGCCATCAACTGCTCTCCACAAGATATTCAACACAAATGCAGTAAAAATCAGCTACAGTTGCACCGAAAACATGACCCAACTTATAAAAAACCACAAGAAAATAACCAACAAACCACTTGTACAAATCAAACACACGTGTAACTGCAGAGCAAAGAACAAATATCCTTTAAATGGCAATTGCTTGCAAAATAGTGCAATACACAAGCAGCTGTAAAATCATCTGATAATGAGGAAAAATATACATCGGAGTAACTGAAGGACCCTGAAAACAAAGAAAATACGCACACAAAACATCCTTTAAAAATAGTAAATACGCGAATAGCACAATGCTTTCTAAATATATGTGGGAAAGGCAAACCACACAAAAAATATCATGGAAAATAAGGAAAAAACAGCATCAGCATACAACAATAAATCGAAAAATTGTAAACTGTCTGAAGGAGAATATAGCTATAATTAGCTCCTCAGGCCAAAACAAATTACTATAAAACCATCAGAACTCATCTCAAAATGGAGATAGAAAAACAAATTTTTACTATGTTACTTAAAAAGCGAAAACAAAAAACGAACAAACAAATTAAAACAAATAAATAAGAAATAAAATAAGAAATAAATAACTAAAAATAAATAGGTAAAATAAATTAATACAAGTCAATAAATAACGTAAATAAATAACGTAAATAAGAAACAAAATTAATTAACTACAAATGCATACGCAAGCAGAAATAAACATAATAATAACAATTAAAAACAAATAACAAAGTAATCAATAATAAAGTTGATCAACAACACTAAAAATAGCCATAAAACTGTATTCAGATCCACAATTATTTCCACTCAATAGCCTCTAGAATAAATTGAAACATAACCGTTAACGCCCACCGAATAACCTTTAGAATAATATAATAGAGCTACCCATAATAAATAGTCAAGCTAAAAGACAACGCACATGACCTGATGAATATATATATATATATATATATATATATATTTATATATATATATATATATATATATATGCATGTATATATATGCATGTATATGAATATATGTGTGTGGGGTTGGTTGGTTGGTTGGTTGGTTGGTTGGTTGGTTGGTTGTGTGCCATCATTGAAAGCTTATTTCGTACATTTTTACAAGACGTGTGTAATATATAAATATTTAAGGTATTTTTGTGTTGGTATATATATATATATATATATATATATATATATATATATATATATATATATATTAATTCAAAAGTTATTTTAGCGGACACTTCGTATTTGAAATAAACTCCTCATATTTATTCACATATCGTGTGTATTACGTCTATCAGCCTATCATAATACAAACTGTTTAATAAATGCAAAAATAACGTTTGAAGTCATAAAATATCGGTTTAAAAATGAATCTATTAATTATACAGAAGGTCTTCGTGTTACGTCGGACCGAACGTACAGCGTTTCGTGATTACGACACCATCTCCAATAATATAATACATCGTCATGCGGCGCTATATGATGAAGACGACGTTGTTTCTTCACCGGCTGTACGCCATATTAGATAGTACTACATTCACTATCTCTCGTTTGTATCGTGTTTTTTGAGGAACTTTTTCCTTTCGTTATAGTTCCCAAGCGTAAGGCAGACTTGTGTGTACTTATGTAGGTGAGTTCTAACCTACGTTGAAAATCAGGTTACGTCGCGCCGTAGGAAACGATCTCCAATGTAAGTCGATGTCCCTCTCTCTCTCTCTCTCTATATATATATATATATATATATATGTGTGTGTGTGTGTGTGGAAAAGTTTGTAGTTGTTTCAACGAGAGAAAAAAGTATATTTTTTTAAAAAAAGAGAAGCTGCAAACGTTTTTAACTATAATGTGGATTTGTTTTGGTATATATATATTATATTTTATTCTTCATATTTCTGCTGCACGTGTTTCCGGTCTCGTGACTTTCTTCAGGCAAGTAAAAGGAATAAATATTTAAAACGAATAAATTTTCCTAATGTTCTTTTAATGTCTCATTGTTCGTTTTCTGTATTTGTTAGCTGCCTTGAACTCCTTTCTGGACTTTTAGCAAAACTGCATATATATATATATATATATATATATATATATATATATATATATATATATATATATATATATATCTTCCTCGGTATAATATTACAAATATTAATACAAAAGAATGAAGAAAAAAAGGGATAAGTAAATAATGAATACCGTGAGAGATACAGAGCTATTTATTTTCTTAAAAGAAAGACAGACAGACAGACAGACAGACAGACGTATTATGTTCAGAAACCAAAATATATACTTTTCTTATTATTGTAATAGAATCAAATAAACTAATAAACTAACAAACATACGAACAATGATATGAATTGTTAATAAACCTGAAAATATCTTTCAAAATTAAATACGGTAAAAATCAACTAAAAAAAAAGCAACTAAAAATCAACGAATGAGACGGCTTCAGAACCAGCAGTAAAAATTAAGCTAATTCAATTAAAAATACAAAGAGAAAGATGAATTCCTTGTCAACTATCAATTATTTTCAGGGAGGTGGAGAGGATTCGTTCTCCTTTCCCACGTCTGGGGGAGGTGGGCTGTATCATTCATGTTTTCCTCTTTCCTACTATTCACTGAAAAAAATAAGAACGAAAACAACTAATTTCGGTAAACTATTAGGTTGGTGCAAAAATAATGACGTAATAATGTCGTTTTTTGACCTTAAAAAATACGTCAAAAAACGACATTATTACGTCATTATTTTTGCACCAACCTAATATTTGCAACTTTCTCGTCTAGTAGGCTTTTCTCAAAGACTAATGCATACTCTTAAAGTGGCGAATAGACGCTGGGTAGAGACATTTTTAGGAAACTTTCTACAGCCCCCAGGATCTTATTAATCACTCCGTTTAGTAATTTCGCAATTTCTAACACTTTAAATGATTTTTCGTCTCCACCCGTTTATTAAGACGCCCCCGTTTATTGAATATTGTGATAAAATTCCAGTTATATGTATTGAGTAAGCTTAACTTAGTCTAGTACAAAGACACAAGTTAAATCTCCCAGTGAGGCTCGGTCTCACGACACAACTGAAATATTTTGATAAAATAGTTTGCTAAACATTACTCTACGGCTGAGCGTCCATTACGTGAAAATATACAGCTATTTTAGGAGATCAAGATTTACTAAGCACAGGGTTACATCGGAAGAAATATTCTAAGAAGAGAAAAACTATGGGCCTTTGTCAAAGTTATTTTCGCCTAAGTGAGTCACTGGTAGTAAATACAGAACTAATTTCATAGTGATTTTCTAAGTCCGGCTTAGATGTGGCACAAGGCCGAAAGTATGAAGCACCCAGTGAGGATCGAACTCACTACTCAGTCGTAATTGATCTAGCAAGACAAGCTGTCTAACCATTACACCACGGCGACATGCCCCAGGACTAATTTCATATTTTTTTAAGATTGGTACGAGACCCAATAGAAAGAAACGTAGTAAGCGAGGAAATTGCTCTTGAAATTAGAAGCGGTCTCAAAAGAGTTTTTTTGTTTTTGTTTTTTTGTCTTCACGTCTATTTCTTATAACCATGATAACTTCTTCTTTTCTATGTGGCGTGAACCTTCAGAAAGTTTATGATCATAGTTCTCCACGATTTCCTTTTCTTTGTAGATCTTAATAAATTTTATCTTTTTGCTATCACTCTTAAACCTCGTCCCGCCATGTACCTTACGCTAGGTAGATTATTTTTTCCCCTCTGTACCTGTTGACTTCAACCTGTCCTGTGAGTATCAAATTCTACAAATCCTCTTTCCTCATTATGCATCCTAGAAATCGCAACTATCTTTATTTGAAGTTAACTATAAGTGTCCTTTTTGTTTCTATTTTCTATAAAACTTCGTTGTTCGGTCTATGGTATTCTCAGCAACCTTCTGTAGAACGATATTTCTGTTGCTTCAATTCTTTTTTCTTCTGTGTGAAGATTGTCCAGCGCCCACTGCCATATAGGAGACCTGATATAAAATTTACAGTACAGTACTCTTTTCTTTGTTTCTATTGAAAATTTCCTGTTTCTTAATACTTTGCTTAGCTTTTGGAAGGTAACTTTCGCTATCCCAATTCGCCTTCAGATTTCAATGTCGCACTTTATGTCCTCTAATAAAACACTTCCGAGATACTTAAATTGTTGTACTTGTTTGAGTTTAGTATCTCTAATTTGCAATTTGTATGTTAGGCTGTTTCTTTTGTTAACCATATATTCTGACTTCTTGTAATTGATGCTTAATCCTTTTCTCACGGTTTCCTTCACTATATATCAGCGAATCAAATTTGGAGTATTGAATATGACCAGCTGGCCAGTTAGTGCTAGGTCAAAGGAGAGATCAGCTGCCAAGCTCTGGTCATCTAGATCTTTGGAGGCGCACCCATATACCGTTGTATCATCTGCATAGATCTTCGCAAGATATCTGGGTGTATTCATGGTCATATCATTAATATAAAGCAGGAAGCGGGTTAGATCGAGAAGCGAAACATTGGGGAACTCTTTCATTTATCTCATGTGCCCCAGAGCCCTGGCCATCAACAACTACCTTCATGGAGCATTCTGTGATTCCATAGCTGGAGAGCTTGTGTAACAACCTCTATGCTTCAGCATGCTGAAGACTTTAAGAATTTGGCAGTCATGTGACGCAAGAGGAGCAGAGGGAAACTGCTAGTAATATATTAGGTTGGTGCAAAAATAATGACGTAATAATGTCGTTTTTTGACGTTAAAACATACGTCAAAAAACGACATTATTACGTCATTATTTTTGCACCAACCTAAAAGCTAATGAGCTTGTGTAACTATGAATGGCAGAACATGAACAGGGGGCAATAGTTGGGGGACGAAGGAAGAGGGTTAGTTACGATCGACCAAATCCTGAAGGTGTGAAGAATGAAAAGAAGAAAATTAATTCGAAATACCGAATTCCAAACGGATTATCCCATGCAGACCAAGAATTTAATCGTTGCGAACAAAGAAAGTAGGTTCTGTCAGATCACGGTCGTCTCTGTTAAGGCAGACCACACCGACCTTGCAATAGTCCGGGATTCAATATCCAGTACACAACTGTCCGTACACCGTTAAATCAGCAAGAGTATTAAGGAAAGTGCTGGAGTGTCTAAGAGACTAGACGTCAAACTATTCAGAGGATGGCATTAATTAAATCATCAAGAGTATCGAGGAAAGTGCTGGAGTGTCTAAGAGACTTGACATTAAACTATCCAAACGATGGCATTAGTTAAATCATCAAGAGTATCGAGGAAAGTGCTGGAGTGTCTAAGAGACTTGACATTAAACTATCCAAACGATGGCATTAGTTAAATCATCAAGAGTATAGAGGAAAGTGCTGGAGTGTCTAAGAGACTTGACATTAAACTATCCAAACGATGGCATTAGTTAAATCATCAAGAGTATTGAGGAAAGTGCTGGAGTATCTAAGAGACTTGACATTAAACTATCCAAACGATGGCATTAGTTAAATCATCAAGAGTATTGAGGAAAGTGCTGGAGTGTCTAAGAGACTTGACATTAAACTATCCAAACGATGGCATTAGTTAAATCATCAAGAGTATTGAGGAAAGTGCTGGAGTGTCTAAGAGACTTGACATTAAACTATCCAAACGATGGCATTAGTTAAATCATCAAGAGTATTGAGGAAAGTGCTGGAGTGTCTAAGAGACTTGACATTAAACTATCCAAACGATGGCATTAGTTAAATCATCAAGAGTATTGAGGAAAGTGCTGGAGTGTCTAAGAGACTTGACATTAAACTATCCAAACGATGGCATTAGTTAAATCATCAAGAGTATTGAGGAAAGTGCTGGAGTGTCTAAGAGACTTGACATTAAACTATCCAAACGATGGCATTAGTTAAATCATCAAGAGTATTGAGGAAAGTGCTGGAGTGTCTAAGAGACTTGACATTAAACTATCCAAACGATGGTATTAGTTGAATCATCAATAGTATCGAGGAAAATGCTGGAGTGTCTAAAAGACTTGACATTAAACTGTCCAAACGATGCCTTTAGTTAACTCAACAAGAGTATTGAGGAAAGTCCTGGAGTGTCTAAGAGACTTGACATTAAACTATCCAAACGATGGCATTAGTTAAATCATCAAGAGTATTAAGGCAAGTGCTGGAGTGTCTAAGACGATGGCAAGAGTATTGAGGAAAGTGTTCGTGTCCCTCAGGAACTTGGCTTAAGACTACCCAGATTATAATATCACTTACATCAGAAAGAATAATATGGCGAGTAATATAATACTGAGAATATTTTACATATTAAATAAAATATTCAAGTCCTTTCGTAAACTGATTAATGGAGCCCGTTAATTAACATATTACATTTCTTATTTCATTACCGATGAACTCAATTTATTCTGAATGTGTTTGATAACGCCGTCTCAGCTTCTGTCGAATCATGTCTTCTAGCTGCCACGTTGCAGAATTGTTCCACGCCCTTTTAGTCGCGAAATACCTCATTAGTCTATGTACAATGCTCTCTCCATTACGGAATCAATCTTAGTCTACCTGGTTAGATTGAAACTGGAGACAGCCGCTGTAACAAAGAGCATCCTTTAATCATATCTCACTTATCTGAACTCCTATGAGATTTAATCATAAACATTACCCAATTTTCACTTTTAGCGTTCCCATGGTTACACTTAAAGATTAATTTATCGCTTTATTTTGTTATATAGATATATATGTATGTGTATGTGTATGTGAGTGCGTGTGTCTGTCTGTGTGTGTGGTGTTTGTGTTCCGTATATATAACAAAATACTATCGTAGTTGGTAGGCTCCAACTATGATAAATTTAGGAGTTCAAAGTGCTCCAAATAAAGAGAATGAACCTGGCCTGACGACACCGTCAGTTTTGAGGTCGAAACTTGATTTGCCTCGTTTTTTTTTTCTATTTTATTTTTCATTTAAGTTACGTTTTATAGGCTCTTCCTTGTATTTAATAGCCAACTTTATCATAGACTGATTTTACTAACTACGCCTTTGTTTTGTCAGATACATATATGTGTGTGTGCGTGTTTGTGCGTTCGTGGGTGCGTGTGTGTGTGTGTTGGGTTAAAAGTAGTCATTCATTTTTTTTTTGTTTTCGTTTCGTCAATGACTTTCTCAAAAATTCGATTTTTTTTTGTTTTTTGTGCGATGTCACTTTCATCATTTTCTAGATATCGCGACCTCCCACGTCATGTTTTTTTTTAAAATATCTCCAATAACATAACAAAAAAGGCTTATGAAAATCAAAAGAACTCAAATATTGTATAATTTCTATTGAAAACATTAACTGTCAACTACGTCGTTAGTAGTTTTTTTATTAAAACTACGATTTATATCGTGACGAGTATGAGTTGGCATTTTCTGATTTTATTAGCACTGATACTTTAAATACTTCAGTCGAAGCTGCTATAAATCAACTCATAATTTTATTGCCTAATTTTGGCTATTATAATTTTGGCGTTACTGTCAGATTTCGTAACTGACTTCCAACAGTCAACATGTTAAAATTTCACCGGAAAACACGAAAGTGTTCCGGAATATAGAACAAATGAATAAAGAATCACTGACAAAGGTCTTTCGTTGAACTTTAAGCAAATTTACACACACACACGAACATATACATATATATATATATATATATATATATATATATATATATATATATATATATATATATTAGTGAACTCTTACACAAACACTTCCCTGAATCAAGTCCTCTCCACAAAATATTCAACAAAAACGCAGGAAAAATCAGCTGCAGTTGCAACTAGTACATGACACAAATAACAAAAAAGCACAACAGGAAAACTGTCAACAAACCATCCGAACAAATTAAACCCACTTGTATATAAAGAATAAAGAACGAATGTCCCTTAAACGGTAATTGCTTACAAAACAATGTAATATGCCAAGCCACGGTAAAATCAGCAGATAACGAAGAAAAATATACATAAGAGTAACTGAAGGACAAAGAAACTACGCGCACAAAACATCTTTCGCAAATAGTAAATACGCGAACAGCACAATGCTTTCCAAGTATATCAAGGAAATTAAAAACAAAACGCAAATAACACCAAAAATATCATGGAAAATAAGGAAAATAACATCAGTCTGCAACAATCAATCTAAAAACTGCAAACTCTGCTTGAAGGAAAAATAGCCAAAATTACGTTCCCAGACCAAAACAAACTACTAAATAATCGATCAGAATTCATCTCAAAATTCAGACACGAAAACAAATCGAAAACTTAAAAGAATAAACAAAAATAAATAAAATAAAAATAAATAAGCAAATGTAAAATAGAATAAGCAAAAGTAAAGTAAGTTAATCTAAATAAATAAAGTAAATAATAAACACACTAACAAACCACTCCCGCCAAAATAACAGTTAGAATAGACTACCCACAATGCAATGGACTACCCACAATGTACCACAATGTGGCCTGATGATTGCGTTTATCATGAAACAGCCTGTCACCTCTGAGTATTGAATTCAATGTTCACTTTTATATTTATATTTACATACGCTTTATCTCTGATATTGAGCAATTTATCCCATACATATAGCATCCCTCAAAACTTATATTTCTTCATATATATATATATATGTGTGTGTGTGTGTGTGTTTATGTGTGTGTATATATATATATATATATATATATATATATATATATATATATATGGCAAATACTATTGAAAACCACGGATATTTTGTGTTGATTAATTTTAATGATCGACTTCTCCAAATTACGAATAATCCTTCTCAGACAAGGAGGAAAGTCCATCAAAAATTGTCCGAAGTTCATTTCAGAAGAAAAGTACAAGAAATATGGTCTAATCTTTCGAGTTATTTAAATCATCATCAGGTAGGGTAGAGATAATTGGTAAGTTTTGTAAAAGTACTGAGTGCTGTGATGTAGGCAAAGTTGTAACGCAAGTGAAATATGACGTGTGTGTGTATGTGTGTTTTTTTCTTTTTCTTTCTCTACATTTAATGATGAGGGCTCCAAATTATTTATTTATTTATTGATGGTTGTTTTTGCAATATGAGCGCCAGTTTTTACTATATGATTTTGCTAGTATTATATGTAAGTTACTCTCGGACAGCTTCTTTCTATGAACCACTTCTTTGTGGAACCGATTCTAGGAGGATGCTTTCCCGATTACGACAATCTTAACCTGTTCAGGTCTAGGGTTAACCGTTATTATTTTCCCCACATATTACCATAAAACGTGGCTCTTAATTTGTAACTCTCTACCTCGAGTGACTCTTGGGCTTGATTCAGTTAATTGCGAACTCTATAATTATTTCAATGGCTGTATACTAGCGCATCGCCAAGACTAGAATTAAGAGTTTTCCTTCTCTAAACTGGTTGCCAACCCCAGCTAGCGAGCCCAGTCTACCCTGATATTTAAACTGTAGCTGAGGGTGGAAAAAGAGATGGGCGTATACCTTTCTCGGGCTGCTTACTGTTATACTCTAAAATATTGAACTGAACGGATGCATTCGATAAGAAAAAAAGGAAAGAATTTTGGTTCGAGAATTTTACTTGTACGAAGAAATTCTGAAAATTCTTTTGGAACGGCTTCTTTTTAGTTCCTTTCGTCTCACCATTTAGTAACACCAGAAACATGCCAATACATAACAATCGGTCACGAATAGTTGAACAAAAATATTGTTACCAACAAAATAATCACTACTAGCAGATAACAAATATCTATTTTAAGTCCGTCTAGAAATCAGAATTGAAAATAAGATTAGAAAATATTTGTTCAAGCCTGTCCATCAGTCAATACCTTAGACATTCCGAAATTAAAGTTAATGAATTGAATAAAATATTTGCATAAATTGTTTTCAGATGCATAATTGTCTGACATTAGGACTGGTATTTGTAAAAGTGTAAACAGATTGTATGACGAGCTAATTACTCCGCTACACGTGTTATTCAAATGGATTTATTAAATGAGCCTCCAGAGATAAAGCTACATTACTCAAAACATTATTCTTTCGCTAATGTTACGACAGGTTGGAGCACTTTACCCGATAAATATAGCATTCCTTAAAACTATATTTCTTCACATATATATATATGTGTGTGTGTGTGTGTAAGGCAAATACTATTAAAAACCACGGATATTTTGTGTTTTGTTTTAATGATCGACTTTTCTTTTTCGGCCCGGATTGACGAATCGGAAAGCCGAGTTTGAATTCCAGTCGAGTTTATTACCTTCATTTACGGGGAATTGTATGAATCTGTCTCTTCTCTTTATGGGCAGGACAGACTGAATCCTATTGCCTTGGTTACCGACTAGTCTAGGAAAACTCTGAAGTCAAAACCACCATGAAGGGAGATGGGCGCCATCAGGCTGTCATACGCTAGACAAACCACTGCTGCTATGACTGCAGTCCACGTGGTGTCACTACGGCATAAATGGATTATGGGATTCGTGATCGTAACGACAGATTAAAAAAAATATTATGACTGTCCTTTTCTTTAATATTTGTGAATTGTCACGCATTATCAGAAAAGATAATAGACCAGCTTCTGTTGCTTTCTCTACGGTTTCGAGTTGAGAGATTTCTTTCTCTTAGACTGGTTGCCAACAAAGGCTAGTGAGTTATGTATATCTTTTTTAAGACCTTTCCTAATAGCAGTTGTGTGAAAGTGAACACAGCAGGCGAGCCCTAAATTTGAACGCCGGCACGGCGATTTCACTTTTGGTACCGATATGACTTGTACTACACGCACATCCAGTAATATCACAGTTTCAAATTAAAATAATTCAAATATCCCGTAATCTAAGTCTGCGGCACCTAGTGAGGATCAAACTCACTATTAATAGCTCATCAATCTCGGGATCTGTCAATTACGCTACAATGAGTGTTTCCCTGTTAAAACAATTCATTATTGATTTCCTCTTGAAAGGAATGATCCTGAATACACTTCTCTGTACAAATAAATTTGATTAAAAAGAAACGACAAGATCTGTCTATTTTTTTTTTTTATTATATTTTTCCAGTTTTCCGATAATGTCTTGAGTATTGTTGAGTGTTGTGGATAGACTCTCCGAAGTTCATATGTATTTATTTCTGTGCGTTCTCGCTCCCAGAAGCCATAACACATGTCACGCGCGAACATTTCAAAAATCCACCTTCCCAAAGAATACGAGGATGAGACAAAGAAATTCTAACTACCAAACGGACACTAGGTCGGTTCTTGATAATAATTGCGAAAATCGAAAGAACTTGAACAACAATAACAATATATGAACATTTTATCCACAATTACAAGCGCAATACTAAACTTCACTTTTATATATATATATATATATATATATATATATATATATATATATATATATTTCAAAATAATAGTAAAGAACAGTCAGATTTATAATCCAGTGTTCTTTAGCATTTATTTTTAAAAAGCAGTGCTCGCTACACGATAGAGCATAATATATATATATATATATATATATACATATATATATATATATATATATATATATATATATATATATATTAGGTTGGTGCAAAAATAATTTCGTTTTCTAACATATGTTACTATGTGAGAAAACGAAATTATTTTTGCACCAACCTAATATATATATATATATATTGAAGTCAACACTCAGAGGCGACAGGTTGCTTCATGCTAGACACAATCGTCAGGCGGTATGACGATTGCGTCTAGCATGAAACAGCCTGTCGCATCTGCGTGTTGACTTTAATGTTCACTTTTATATTTATATTTACATACGCTCTATCGCTGATATTGAGCACTTTATCCCATAAATATAGCACACTCTAAAACTATATTTTTGTATATATATATATATATATATATGAAAGAAAATGTGGTAGCTTGACTTTGACAGAAGTCAGAGAAGTTATCAACTAAGTTGAACTTCAAGATGTACTCCAATCAATAACTAGTGACAAATTAACTAAAGCCGATCAATGATAATGATTATCATGTGAATGTTGCCTTGGCATCGAGCCAAACCAGTTCAGGACTTGGAACATATGCTCAGGGATTCTGATCGGCTCTTCTAGAACTTTAAACGAACTTGCAATTGGAAAGTCGCCACTGATTGATAATTTACAATAAGATCAACATTTCTTGAAATTCAGAACCATTTATGCAGATAGATAGATACTATTTTGTTATGTACAGCAACGGTACTAAAATGACGCCGTTGAAGTATATAACAAAAACAACCTATTCACCCACAATAGATAGATAGATACATAGATAGATATGAACTGATTTTGATAGATAGATAGATAGATAGATAGATAGATAGATATGAACTGATTTTGATAGATAGATAGATAGATAGATAGATAGATAGATAGATAGATAGATAGATAGGTATTAACTGATTTTGATAGCTAGCTAGATAGATAGATAGATATGAACTGATTTTGATAGATAGATAGATAGATAGATAGATAGATAGATAGATATTAACTGATTTTGATAGATAGCTAGATAGCTAGATAGATAGCTATCTAGCTAGCTAGATAGATATGAACTGATTTTCATAGATAGATAGATAGATAGATATGAACTGATTTTGATGGATAGATAGATATGAACTGATTTTGATAGATAGATAGATAGATAGATAGATAGATAGATAGATAGATAGATATGGATTGATTTTGAAAGATAGATATGAACAAATTTTGATAGATAGATAGATAGATAGATAGATAGATAGATAGATAGATATGAACAGATTTTGATAGATAGATAGATAGATAGATAGATAGATAGATAGATATGAACAGATTTTGATAGATAGATAGATAGATAGATAGATAGATAGATTTTGATAGATAGATAGATAGATAGATAGATAGATAGATAGATAGATAGATATGAACAGATTTTGATAGATAGATAGATAGATAGATAGATAGATAGATAGATAGATAGATAGATAGATAATGAACGTACTCTCCGATGAAGTAGCATGTGTCAAGACTTGTTCCCCTTATCTTTCGGAGCCAATTTAATATGGACGAGACAGAACCGATTTTGCCGCAGCGATCAACAAACAGGACTAATTCAAATCTCGTCATATCGCCACATCATTTCTCATTCGATTTTCTCCACACTATATTGTTTGTTTAACCTTAGTAGCAGTAAATGCCGTTAAAGTTTTCTGAATTTCTTAAGTGAAATATTTTGATTATTCATTTTTACGAGTTTATCTATCATCCTATTACAGTGTCAATAATCGACTCATTTTTCAGTCTACACCGTTAATAAAATGAATGTTAAACGAGTCAAAATTTCTAAGAAAAATGCTCAGATATTCGTAAAAGTTTTCATTTCTTTTCAACCGGATATGGTCAATGAAGCTCGAGTAACTGATCACTTGAAAGTAAACGAGAACGAGGATGTTAAATCCGCAGGTTGGCAAAATCGACAGTTCTTATTCGAGAGAAACACGAGAGTCGGGGCGTTTTCAATACATGTTGAGTATACGCCCAACCATTTTTGAATTCAGAGTTATCCTTCTCCTAAACAGGTTGCCAACCACGGATAGGGAGTGCTTTCTACCCTGCTATTTAATTGGGTGGAAGAAGAAGGGTATCTGTGCGAATGGAAACCCCTGCCGGAATTTGAACTCGGCATGCCGATCTACTTTCTTAGCGCGCCAATAACCACTACGCTGCGCTCATTTACACTGTTTACTTTGTTCGGGCTGTTGTCTTCATCTTTGTTGTCATATTCATAACGTTTCAGTTGTTGTACGCTCCAACATTCATCAGGTGATTGGAATTTCGAACTGAACCATTTATTTCGTCCACCGGGGTTGATAGTTCTAGTTCTACGTGCCATGCCTCTTCCGGATGTCTCAGTATCAGTTGCCTCCCTTTAACTCAACTTGCTAAGTTTTTGTTCACCTCCGTTGTGGCCAGGTATTGAACTCGCAACTCAAGTCAAGTGACTAGATTCAACCAACGCCTTTTATCCACTGCGCTCATTAAAAAAAAAATGTGACTAATATTGATGCACGCAAGCTGCAGTAAACGGTTGAGATTGAAAACTAAGTCGCTGAAATTTGCTCGTAATGACCTTCGATCATAATTAACTGCGAATTCGTGTCTCTGGGAAGTGAACAGAGTCTCATAATAAAACAGGCACTGAGCATTCGACTCTTGATGGAACCCAGCGTTATTCACACCATCATGAACGTCACCGTCTCCTTTGTTTCTACTTTTTGCTTTCAATGCGAAGTGTCCACACCACGTGATCTCTGTTCAAATATTTTTAAAAAAAATAACTCTTTTGGCGAAGTTTGATGGCTGATTTCTGAGAAAATCTTGTAACCGTCATAAAACATGCTCAAGATATCTTCTTTGACTTACCAAAAGATAACCCTTAGTATGACGATAAACTACATCCGACCGCAAGTCAACTGATCAGGCTAGAACCACCTCTTAATTGTTGGTGTTCGCAGGTCCACCCTGACCCGTGGTAGTAGCACCTGTTAGGGCCCCAGCTATGGGCAAATAATTAATCCCCAAACTGGGGCCAAAACACTATGAAAGTATAAAAATAGATTTTTATAGTAAAAATACCAGCAATACATTTTTGTAAAAATAAATATTACCAGCAAGACTCTCGATAAAAAATCACTTTACAAAAATGCAACAGAACCTGATCTATAAACTGATTTCTTACAAAGAATACATATTCTATTCATGCGAACCTATCATAAAAATCTTGTCGGCATTAAATAACCCATTGTGGTGTTGATATACCGTAAAACAAAATAAACCAACCTTTACCGAAAGAGCGGAATATTATCGACGCATTCGATACGTGTGATTATCAAAGCTTTAGCAAAATTAAAAGCGAAGAGCAAATTGTCAGAAATCGTTCTGGCTTGTTTAAAACGAGGTTGGATTTCGTCTAGGCTTCTGATGGGAAATCAGTCTTAAAATATTGATGACACGTTGAACTGCTGTTGCTTGCAATATAAGTAAGTTTCATTATGAGACACTTTTGGCAAACGGGAATATATTCTTTCTTTTGAATATTGATATTTTTATTTCTCGAATATACGCCTGGTATCTGAGAACACGTTCTACAAATGGAAGATGACCTAACGTAATGTTACGCGACATTCTCCAAATTTTAAAATTTTCCCATTTCTTTCAAATGCATCAAGAACATTAACAAGGCATCTTCCAATCTGATACAGGATTTGAAAAGGCACGCCATTCTAAATACTAACCACAGCGACTTGGAGATAGCCAGCTTCTTGAAAGTGACCATGATCTTCCTGATCAAGGTTAGGAACGAGCTGGATGACTATGGAGGGGACCTCCATAGTCATCCAGCTCTATAACCCATGTAAGCCGGAAGTGTTCCAACATGACCCTGCTAACGGATACGAAGTACACGTGACCAGAAATGGCTGACAGAATTGGATCTCCTAGATTAATACGTCTTGGGCATCGTTGAGCGGGAAACAACGCAGCGTTTTTACGATTGGTTTGGTTTGGTTTAGTTTGTTGTGTTTTACGGTATATCAACCTCAATGGGTTATTTAATGCCGGCAACTTTTTTTCCTGGTAATATTTTGTTTTGTCAAAAATCTATTTCTGGTAATATTTTTTTTCCTCAAAAATGTATAGCTGGTAATATTATTTTAAAAAATGTATTGCTGGTAATATTTATTTTTCTTCAAAAATTTATTTCTGGTAATAATCTTTTACAAAGTATTTCTAGTATTAAAACCTATTTTTATACTTTTACAATGCTTTTTACCTCAGTTTCGAGGTTAACTATTTGCCCATAGCTGGGACCCTAACAGGTGCTACCACCCCGGGTCAGGGTGGACCTGGGAACACCAACAATTAAGAGGTGGTTCCACGTTCCTCAAAACCTCCTGATCAGAGGCCTTGCTGTTGGACACAGTTTATCGTCATACACTAGACACGAATGTAGTCTATCGTCATAACCAGGACAAGTTTTCATGATAAAACTTGTCTTTCATCATTTTCTGATCTGGTACTTCTACTATATATCTCGTGGTTCTTGACAAAATTCAAGGAAGAATTTAAAATATAATCAATCTTGACCTGGTATCTCGACTTCAGTCTCTTTCTCATTGAGATGACGTGGCTCCCACCTCTGTCTTTTCTACAAAGGTTTTCATGGCAGTTGATCTAATGAGCTTTCCTTCTTGGTTCTTCGACTGGATGGATTTAAGCGTACCACTAGATTGGCATCTAGGTCTCACCGATTTTACTGCTAAACTAACTAGATGAAACCGTATGATGTATTTCTTTTCTCACCTGTGGAAATCACTTCCGATTTCTTGCATACCTACCACCTACATTCTTCGAAAATTTAAATGCAATGTCAATCGTCATCTTGTGACGTCCTGAATTATCTTCTTTTATTATCCTTTCTCCTCACTAAAGTGTTCTTACTCAATTTCACTTCCAGTAACCCTTTGCGTCTTAGTGGCATTATCGCCTTGCTTGGGGTGAAATGATTAAAAAAGATGCATATGAAAATAGAACACAATATTCAAACGAATACTATAAGAAGCAATAAAAACTACTGAAAGTAATTGAAAAGTCAAGGCAGTAGAAAAGTTAGCAAAATCACTAAGCAAATGCGAGAGAAAGCCGTAAATAGATGAAAAAAACAACTGAATGTAACGTTCTTCTTCTTCTTTTTCTTCCCTTCAGCTTATCATCGCTCTCCACAATTTCCAGTTTTCTTTGTAGATCTTATTAATTTTTGTCTTTTAATCATCTCTCCTAAACCTTGTTCCGCCATCCATTTACTCAAACTCGCTAGATACGCCATACGTTATTTTTCATTCTCTCTTTCTTTTGCTTTCAATCAATCCAGTGAGTATCAAATTTTCCAAGCCCTCTTTCCTTATTATATGCCCTAGAAATTTCAACTGTCTCTTTCTGATGTTAAGTACAAGTGTCCTTTTTGTTTTCATTTTAACAAAGACTTCATCGTTATCAGATATTTGGCCCATGGTATTGTCAGCGTCCTTCGAGGGAAAAACATTCCTATGGTTACAAATCTCTTTTTCTTCTGTGAGGATATTGTCCAGCATTCATTCCCATATAGGAGGACAGATATTACGTAACAGTTCAGTATACTTTTCTTTCTTTCTAACGGAATTTCCTTTTTCTGAATACTTTGTTTAGCTTTTGGATGGCATCTTTTGCTATCCCAATCCGCCCTCGGATTTCAGTGTCGCACTTTCCGTCGTCTGTTAAAACACTTCCCAGATATTTAAATTGTTTGTATTATTCTTTCAGACGTATCGAGAGCAATAATATGGCAGATTCCAATATGACACAGAAATTGAAAAGGTACTTTTCACGATCCATATCGACACAAACATGGGGTGTCTTAGCTCTTCCGATTTGAATCCCATGCATTAATACGGCCAGCGTGACGTTTAGAAGAGAACCAACCAAGATAACAAGACCACCATCCTAGATGTGATGGTCAACGCCAAGATAACAAGACCACCATCCTAGACGTGATGGTCAACGCCAAGATAACAAGACCACCATCCTAGACGTGATGGTCAACGCCAAGATAACAAGACCACCATCCTAGACGTGATGGTCAACGCCAAGATAACAAGACCACCATCCTAGACGTGATGGTCAACGCCAAGATAACAAGACCACCATCCTGGACGTGATGGTCAACATGATTGAGAGCCACCTGATCCGGGCGTTTGGACACTTTCGACGGCGCATCAAAGCCATCCTTGAAGCTGATGATAGTTTAATTGAATAAAGCATTACTGTTTATTTCTGTGGTTAACATGCGTACAATTATATATATATATATATATATATATATATATATATATATATATATATATATATATCCAAGTATGTAATTGGTGCATACGGAATGAATTCCAATAACCAACAATTACTATTCTTAAAAGAGTGCTCAATACAGAGTAGAGCAAATATAATTATTTATTTTTTTAAAAATATTACATAAATGTTATAAAATCACTACAAAAATAGCTATTTTGTTTCAACACCTCCGGTGTCTTATCAAGTGATGATGTTGAATGTAAAATAAATGATTTTAAAAGTTTCAAATTTCTTAACGATCGTTCGCAAGGGGAAAACGTTGTTACAAAAGCTAGAATGACCAATCAAAATACAAGTATAAGAAAATTGAAAAAACTTGACAACGAAGTGATGTTATAATAGCTATTCAGATCTTTAAAATGCGGGTAATATTAAAAAAGAATTTATTCTAACCAATAATTATTAAATCATATGATAAAATTTGATATTAAAATCAAAAATTGCCAATTTTAAAATCCAAATTTAATCACTATTAAGTTTAAAATCATAAAATTACTGAGGAGAAAAGAAGAAATACATATGTTATTCAATTTATTTCTTCGTTGAAATTACGTTAGAATAGACGCTATGTCATCCGGTCGTCTGACAATATATATATACATTTTAATCCCAAGTGTGTGAATGGGGTCCTAAACTCACGCGTAAAACAACACAAACACAATCAGATTATAACACATAAGCACTCAGACATATTTAGATATATATACACAAAAAAAGTGACGAGACAGGGAACATCTCCACGGCCTTTTATGAAAAAAAAAGAGGGGGGACCAACACCTACATACATACACAATTAAAAGTGAATGCACTTTCCATACACATAGACACCGATAAAGACATTGACCCAGACAATCAGATACCACAACCAATAAATATTTAAGACTGAAAGTGTCATTAAACAAATGCTAACCACTTATTAAAATATAACTTAAGCGAGCAAATATGCAAAGATAAAAATGGTTAAAAACAATATTATTTATTATATTAAAAAACGAAAATTCCAAACCCACAAATATCAATAAAAACATATATTTTAATCAGATAAGTTGATAATAGTTTCTACCTACAGAAATAAGTGTACAGTCATACGTATATACATATATACACATATACACAGAAATATGTCTACATACATACACACACATATATATATATATGTATATATATATATACATATACGCATACACATACGCACATACACATACAGAAGCAAGTGCAAATATATCAATCCGCACAACGTGGTAAAAAAAAAAAAAAAACGCCAGATATAAATATATATACACATACATGCACATAAATACAAATACACATATACACACAAATACATACATACACATATATACATATTTAAACATACATATACATATACAAGCATACACATGCGCATATAAACTAAGTACACAAACATATATATACCAACACATATACAAACATACTCATACATATAAAAAAAAACATGCAAACGTAAATTCACCTGTATAGACATATATACACGCACAAACACATCCATATATATATACATACACATACACATATATACACACATATATATATATATATATATATATATATATATATATATATATATATACAACCACACGTATGTATATACATATATACACACATAAAAATGGGAATATACATACATTCTAACAACATTATATTATTAACAATAAAATATAGCAAAAGTTCATAATAATTTTATAAAAAGTAACCACACACAGTTGTTGATTAAGTCTATAAGGCATTAAAAAATCCCTATCATACAAGAGTAGATTTTAGTTAGTATCGACGGTATGTTTCAAGACACTGATATATATATACATACATACATACATACATACATACATACATATACTACAACATACAAACATATATCCACATATACAAATATATAATCATGTATAAAAATAGCCGTATCGACACATCCACATATACATACATATAAGTACACACCCATCCACTCATATGCACATAAATATACACACATATCCATATACATACATGTATATATATACACAGTTAAACACATATAAATACAAATATATATGCACTTACATATATATACAGAAATACACAAACACTTGCATATACATATATAAATACATATATATACACACACACAATTACATATACATATATACACACATAGACTTACACACTTGGCAGTAAACACAAAGCAAGGTTGGCATACCTACACATACACACAATCTCACATATGATAGGTGTCAACACATACATATACACCCACACACATATACACATATATGCATTATATATATATATAAACATATATATATCTATAATAACAAGTACATATACACATACAAAAATACATACACAAATATACACACACTCATATATGCAAATATATACATATACACACACACAAATACACATACAAATACATATATACACACATAGACATACACACGCGGCAACAAACACAAACCAACACGCATATACATACATATATATATATACATAGAAATACATACATATAAATATATAACCATAAATATATACATACGTATACATATTTATGATAACAAGTACATATACACATACATACATATATACACACATTTATGCACACATACTTACATATACATATATATACATATATACACACACATAAATACACAAACATATACATATATACACACATAGACTAACTCATGTGGCAGTAACGACAAACCAAAGTTTACAAACCTACACATACACACAATCTCATATGTAATAGGTGTCAACACACACATATACATCCACAAACATATATATATATATATATATATATATATATATATATATATATATATATATATATATACATACATAAATATACCTATCTATAATAACAAGTACATATATATATATATATATATATATACGTACATACACATAAATACAGCGACATTCAACCAATTACATATATAAACGTACATACATATACATACATAAACATACATCCATATACATACGCACACCAATATACAAGTACCCTAACATACATATATAAACACATTCATACATACAGAAATATACGTAAATATAAATATAGATACACAATATAACAGGACATATACATACATATATACATATATATATATACACATACACACATATATATACATACACATATACATCAATATTTTTAACTTCTTCTCTTCTTCTCCTCCTTTTTACCTTCTTACTTTATTTATATATATATATATATATATATATATATATATATATATATATATATATACACATATATATATATATATATACATATATATACAAAACCTACTAACATATAAATTCACTTATATACAAACATACACATTCCGCAGTACAAACACACACAACTACACACAAATATATACACACATACACAAACATGAATAACACTATGTAGGTATACAATACACATTCCTATCGTAGGATGACCATCAGGTAATAAAAGTAATAATCTATTAAACTTACAGCGACATATCATTATCATTTAACGTATACGACCCCTATAATAAGTTAAATTTATAACGGTGTTTACAATTAACTGTTAGTTCATATCTTTAATTTAAAAGATCAACCTCGTTTTTAAATCTAATAATTTCAAATTTTTCGTTAAGACATAGATGACATGTGGCATATAAGGAGTTACATATCCGGGCTTTCTTAATCAATCTCCATTTAACCGTAGGTGTTTTGTTCTTTTCTTTTAGATTCCAAAAATACTTGGATAATGAAGTCATATACCTATAGTCACTGTTATTAATTGGGAACAGTCGACCAGACTGTTCAATTCTGTTGAGCTCTCTGCATCGGCAGAGATGAACTCGGACGAAGCTTTGCCGCAGGCAAAATTTCGTCCGGGGGGGTAGACAGGCCCTGAACCCGTCTAGGCGGGTTCAAAGGGAATATTTTTGGCCGAGCCTACGGGCTCGGAGAAACCCACGTTAAACTCGGCCTTGTGCCACATACATTCCTTGTCGGGGGACTGTTAAATATAATAGTCACTGTTATTAAAAGATTGCCAGCGTTCCTTGAATGTTTTCATGGTGCTACCAATGTAAAAAAAAATTATATTTGGATTTTCATTTTTGAGATTGTACTAAGATAGACTACAGAACTAATCCTACAGTTATTTTGTAGTGGACAATTATTAGGATTCCTACAATTACATAAGTTGTTATTCGTGTTATTATATTTAGTATTGCTGTTTGTAACCTGTTGAGTAATCAAGCTTTTTGAGTCCCTAAACTTGTTAAAGACTATGTTGTTATCGTATTTAATTATTTTCTCTAGGTTATCAGCACAACTATAGCTTAATTTACGGGTATTAGGATTAAATATTTTACTAAATGGGTTAGTTTCAGGGTTGGGGAAATGTTTCTTGATGAGGTTTAGAAACATACGTCCTAATTTAGTTTTAACCATTTTATTGAAAAGGGGAGTAAACCAGATGATCTTTCTAGATCTTCTTTTCTTATTATGGTTGCAATTAACAGGGTTTTTATATTGAATAGTGATATCTTTGTATCCACTATTATTGAGTGCAGAATTGTAAAAGTCACTATGTTTATTAAAAACATCATTGTTAGAAGAGTTACTGATAATCCTAAATCCAATGGAAGAGGGTATGTGTTTGATAACTGAAGGGGAATGGCTGGAATTTGGATGCACGTATATTGGGTTGGAATTAACCTTCACATATGGTTGGAAAGAGTTGCTAGCAAGGTCTAGGGTGACGTCTAGAAAATCCACTTGTTTAACATTAGTTGTAACTATTGTCCTAAGACCTAAATCCTTAAGTACCCTAATCACATGGACAAATACGGGTAAATGTACGAGCAATGGTTCGTAAACTAATATATATATATATATATATATATATATATATATATATATATATATATATATAACCTATAATGTAAGAAAAACAGGGCTCAATGTTAAA
>OZ010583.1:29083875-29133875 GCA_963932145.1 Acanthosepion lycidas | reverse complement strand
TTAATTGTGATAGATGTGAACTGTGATAGATCTGAAATGAGATAGATAGATAGGTAGAAAGAACTTAACTGTGATAGATAAATGTGAACTGTGAAAGATCTAAATTGTGATAGATAGATAGATAGATAGATAGATAGATAGATAGATAGATAGATAGATAGATAGATCTGAACAATGAATGATTTCAAAAGAAAAACCTTTAAAAAACAAGTTGAAAACATAAGTTGAAACATATTGAAGAGACAAGGTTAGATGCAATAATAAATATCAAAAAGTCATCACAGGAAAAGTTCTAATTATCATATCGATTGAAATCAGGTTTCTCTCCCACTCGGTTCCACACCCTGAGGAAATATATCACTAAGTGGGTTATTGTTGGCTGGGTACTTTTTACTCATCTATTATGTAAATCTGCATTCATATATTCAAGCTGCAATTTCCACCTTTAAATAGCACAAAATTCCTATTTTTGTTTTTATACACGTGTTGCATTTTGCCCTTTTTGTGGGAAGAGAAATAACTACTACTTTTTTTAATTTTTCCTTCTTTCAATATTCCTTTTTACGTTTTTGCGATGATTATTCTTTACGTTTTCAATAAGTTGTTTTTATCTATTTTTTTCTATTATTTTTTCATTCCTTTAGTTTTTTTTTGTTTTTTTTTCACTTTTCTCTCTTTTAATTTTTTTTTCCCATTTGCAGTCTTCTTTTAACCATATTTTTCATTCCTTCAGTTTTTCATTCTCGTCCACATTCCTTCATTTTTTTTCATTCTCTTTTATTTATATCTTATCTTTTCCTTTTCTTTCCATTTTTTTCAATTCATCGATTTTTCACCCAGCCAAGTGTTGGCTCTCTTATATATATATATATATATATATATATATACAGTGTAACCCTGATATAAGAGACCCTGATATAAGAGAAACTCGGATATAAGAGAGATTCTATGTGGTCCAAAATTAGAGCCATACTTACCTAAACAAAGTAGACCAAACCCGGATATAAGAGACTTCTTCTCCGGTCCCAACAACTCTCTTATATCTTTTATATTTTTTTAGATTGATACAAGAGTTCCCAGTACCATCTTTTGCTTACTGGTTGGAAAATCTTAGAAATGTTGCTGAAATTTAGGAAGCTCTTCATTGATTTGGTAATCGGTTATTTATAAGCTTAAGAAAAAGCTCAGAACCTAGGAAAATATTTGCCACATGAACTTAGAGAAATCAGAATGAATCAGTGTTTTAAAAGTGTGTAAACATTGTTTTAGAAGTGTTTAAACAGTGTTTTAAAAAGTTTTTAAACAGTGTTTTAAAATTGTTTAAACAGTGTTTTAAAAGTGCTTAAACAGTGTTTTAAAAGTGTTTACACAGTGTTTAAAATGTATTTTAAAAGTGTTTAAACAGTGTTTTAAAATTGCTTAGACAGTGTTTTAAAAGTGTTTAAACAGTGTTTTAAAAATGTTTAAATTATTTATATTCAGACTAGTGTCCTTGTCTTTGTTTTCATTATCACGACGTTTCAACAGTTGTGTCCTCCGACCTTCTTCAGTTGTTTGACAATGTGGGTAACTTTCAGTAAATTTCGTACTGTACTGTTCGTTCGATCTAATTTAATGAGTCTTTATTTAATCTATTTAATAAGTCAGAGTCTGAACTACCCTGCCCATGGATTGAATTCACAATTACTATTCTACCAAATTCACCAACGATCGTTTAAATTCTCTAAGCTATTCTCCAAACACACTGGAAACAGTACTAGTGATAACGGAGATTTACTAAAGAGTGATTAATACGAAATATCGCCAGACATAAGCAACTTAACTGGAAAAATCTACCCACACAGATTAGAGGAGTGTGACAACAACAACTTCAGCAGCAAGCGGGCAGAAAGAACAGGGTTAAGTCTGTGAATAATCCTACATCAAGGATTGTCCCACGGAACAATAACCTAGTGTACTAAAACGTTTATTCGAGGAGTATAGTGGTATAGTAATTGTGCATTCCATCCCCGGGACCAGGTATTGGTTGATTTTGTTTAGCGGTATATCAAACTCTGTGGGTTGCTTAATGCCAGAATCTTGATATTTTGAACACAATTTTATGGCTAAATAGATTTTAATCGCAATTTTATTACATCAACCACAGTTAAAATGTATTGTTGGTCATTTTCTTATAAAATGCATTGTTGATAATTCTACTATAAAATGTATTGTTGGTCATTTTCTTATAAAATGTATTGTTGGTAATTCTACTATAAAATGTATTGTTGGTCATTTTCTTATAAAATGTATTGTTGGTAATTCTACTATAAAATGTATTGTTGGTCATTTTCTTATAAAATGTATTGTTGGTAATTCTACTATAAAATGTATTGTTGGTCATTTTCTTATAAAATGTATTGTTGGTAATTCTACTATAAAATGTATTGTTGGTCATTTTCTTATAAAATGTATTGTTGGTAATTCTACTATAAAATGTATTGTTGGTCATTTTCTTATAAAATGTATTGTTGGTAATTCTACTATAAAATGTATTGTTGGTCATTTTCTTATAAAATGTATTGTTGGTAATTCTACTATAAAATGTATTGTTGGTCATTTTCTTATAAAATGTATTGTTGGTAATTCTACTATAAAATGTATTGTTGGTCATTTTCTTATAAAATGTATTGTTGGTAATTCTACTATAAAATGTATTGTTGGTCATTTTCTTATAAAATGTATTGTTGGTAATTCTACTATAAAATGTATTGTTGGTCATTTTCTTATAAAATGTATTGTTGGTAATTCTACTATAAAATGTATTGTTGGTCATTTTCTTATAAAATGTATTGTTGGTAATTCTACTATAAAATGTATTGTTGGTCATTTTCTTATAAAATGTATTGTTGGTAATTCTACTATAAAATGTATTGTTGGTCATTTTCTTATAAAATGTATTGTTGGTAATTCTACTATAAAATGTATTGCTGGTCATTTTGCTTTAAAGATGTATTGTTCGTATTAGGTTGGTGCAAAAATAATGTCGTTTTCTCACATATGTTACTATGTGAGAAAACGACATTATTTTTGCACCAACCTAATAATTACACTATAAATATATATTGTTGGTAATTTTTTATATAAAAATTTATTAGTTGTTTTTTTTTTTTTACTATAAAATGTATTTTTATACTTTCATAGATTTTCTTCTTTTTATTCGGGAGTTCACTATTTGGCCATAGGTGGGACCCTAGCAGATGCTACCTCCCTGAATCAGGGTGGACCTGGGAACACTAGCAGTTAAGAGGACCCTGGGTCGGGTAGTACAGACTTAGACTCAGTAGAAACAGGACGAGCAAAAACTGAGTAATTACTATGTTGAACAAGACGTAGATTAAATAAATGGTTATGTTCGAAATTATACGTCTGTGTCTCACGGTGTCTACGCTTGGCACATTTTAATAATTATATTAAATAAATAATGGTAACTTCACATGCCAGAAGTTCAGACATTGTTTAAACAGTTGTCTTTCGCTTATTATTCGGCACAGAAAATATTTTTCGCGGGGAAAAAAGAAGAAATAATGTATATTAAATTCAAACTGAATAAAATAAGATTCTGGACAGCCTTCAACATCTAAACTTAAACAACATCTTCTGAAAATAAGATAAATTAGCAATATTCGCAAGCCTGGAAAAATATTTACAAAGTATAGCCTGACACATACCCACAGTTGTTAGATTCCAAACGAGGGTTAAATTTAATAGAACAGCGAATGTTTCTGAGACAAGCTTGTTAACCATTACTCAAAGGAGATACGACGAGTTCGTAAAATTAATAATTTGTACCATACAAGGAAACTAATAGTAGAAGACAAACTACAAAAATATTGCTTTCAAACAAAGTTTTGTTTCGTTTTATGTTTTATCATGATTTTAAATTTTCATGAATGTTTTCTAACTTTTATCAATCGTGACATTCTGTAAAATTTCAATTTACCTATTCCATCTTTTTACAGTTCTATTCATTAGCAGCCAGGTACGATTGCCGGCAATGTTTTGCTGGCGAATATCTGTCATGCAATGTCTCATTTTCCAGCTGAGAAATTTCTTTCTGAAGGTGGAAACATAAATAAAAGAAAATGAGCGAACAAAATGACAACACGTTTTTTTTTTAATTCTATTTTTAAATGTATTTTCTAAGTGCGTACTTTTTACTCATCTATTATGTAAATCTGCATTCATATATTCAAACTGCAATTTCCAACTTTAAATAGCACTAAATTCCTATTTTTTTTTTGTTTTTATACAAAACTACAAAAGACTACGTGTTGCATTTTTGCCCTTTTTGTGGGAAGAGAAATAAATACTACTTTTTTTAAATTTTTCCTTCTTTCAATATTTCTTTTTACGTTTTTGCGATGATTATTCTCTATGTTTGCAATAAGTTATTTTTATCTTGTTGGGGACGTGCAGAATTTATTAATTATGCTTGAAAGAATCAGAAGGAATTTGTGTAGCAAGTGAGGCTTTCTGCATCCACAACAAATAAATAAACTGTTGTGTCGGAAACCTACCCCCCCTCTTGAAGATGATCTTGTCTGCGTCTGTGAACAAAGACTTTAAATAGTGGCATGTCAGTTGACATGAAGAAGACAGTGAGACAGAGAAGTTCTTAGCTGAGCTAGTTATTGACTACTCTGGCGATTTCTGTACCTTTTTACCAACCTATTAAAACCCTTTTTATTGTTATGTGTTATTTGGCGTCTGTCTCTACTAACCCCAAATCAACATCATAACATAAACGAAATTTAAAATACGATTAAAAACAAGACATATTCAATTAGAAACTAATAAAACATTTTTATACAATTCAAAACAATATACAAGCAGAATAATTGGTATATGTTATGTTGGCAAAAATGTGTATGATGTTTTAGGTTTCAGAATGTCTCTCTCTGTAATCGTTCGTTCATTTGCAGTCCGTTTTAGATTTGTGTTGGTATTAGAATTGTCAATATTAAGTGTCTTTTTAGAAGGAGTTCTTAAGGAATGATCTACCTTTGACTAATGTTTTTAAGGTGGTTTTCACATGGATGTTTACTTAATAGGTAGTGAATATAATTCACTTTCGATAAGCAATGTTCGAGAATCGATGTTCACAGAGTTGGTTGATTTTGAATTGTGAGTGAGTCAGCGTTGATGTACCTTTGCGCGGTAAAATCGTGATTTCGAGTGACGTGGAGTATGTTGACAATTTCTCCGTGGGAGTTCGTTACTGACAATATTTATTATTGTAAAAAAATACAACAAATGTGGCAAAAGGTCAAGGGGGTTGGGGTAAAGGACGGTCATCACTTGTCTTAATATAAAACTTAGCTAGCCACAATCAATGCAAATCCTAAATACTCCCCTTATGTACAAATATTGTCTGTGGGGGGAGGGGCATAAAAACAACAATTTTTAAAAAGATCCCCAATGTCTATATACAAAATGACAAAAATATTTACAAGAAACCAAACAAAAATTAGTGTTAGTCATAAAACCCCCCACAAACTTTAAATGTGGCAGAAATATCAGTTAACCGGACGAAATCGATGAGGGACTATGAAAATAAAGAACACATTCATTCCTCCCAAGCATTCACACAGGCACACACTCATTCATACACAACAACAAATACGAAAAGCACACACGCGAAACGAAAGGCGCCCCGCATCCACCAGAGAACTGACATCACTGACCACCTAAACGAGGGAGGGGATGGGGAGTTAAACTAAAGGAAAACAAAATGGGGACGGAATAAAAGGGACCAATGAGCAAGCACACCCTAGCTAAGTTTACTGAAAAGAAGAAAAACTAAAAATCAAAAAACAAGACCTACACTAACCTAATTTCGGGATGGGTTGCCTATGTTCAACCCAGGAATACAATATCCTAATGCCTAACCGGCATCAAAATGCCACTCAAGGTCAGCCCCTTTTACTCGGCACATACGCGCAAGATTCACCCACCTTTTGCCAAATTCTGATGAGGCGAGCTGCTGCCTTTCCGTCCTAATCTTGACTTTAAGCTGATGCCTAAAGAACAAGATCAGTTGGGAAGAAATGAACTTCTCGCCCTCATAGAATTCCTTCTGACGCGTCGTCTAAATCACGACTCTCATAACCCCTAGCAAGAAACAGAACACATAGTGTTCAGCCTTCGTCATCTGCGGTACCACATTGCTACAAACAGAACTGGCTTCAAGGACAAAAAACTTTCCCTGCAGCATGCGAACTATGAGGCCTTCAACAAACCTGCACAACGGTACTACCGCCTTGCACTGAAAGAAGGTGTGACCAATGGTCTCGACTTCCCCCGAACAGCGACGACAGTTTGAATATTTCTCCAAGCCTGCTGAACAAAGTTTCTTGCCTACCCAGAGGGCTTCACGAATCACCAGCCAGGTGAGTGATGCAATCATCGTTATTGAGGCATTTCAACCCAGGCGCCCAAGGCCATATCGAGCGAGCCTCCTGCTTCGTAAGACCAAGCTCGCCAATTAGATCATCTTGAACGGCCCCCCTAACTAACACTTGATACAATGCCTTGCGAGACAACGCCTGGGCGTTGGAGAGGCCATCCAAAGCCCGAAAGAGGAGCTTCAGAGCACGACGACATTCGCTGTAGAAGGAGCACTCGGCTTGGGGTCTACAGCCGGCCTCCTCCTCGCACGAGCGCACACTTCTCAGGGATGGAAAATGTTTACGGACGTCTTCTTTTCAGAAGGCGCCCACCTCATCCGATCCGCGACACATTCGGTCTAGAAAGGTGATGCGAAGCATATGCTGAAGAATCTCAATGCTAGGCATACCCAGACCGCCCTCAGAGGGATGAAGGCAACAGATCTCGCGAGATACCATAGGGGCCTTGTCTCTCCACAAGAAAGAGAACAAGACCCGTACTAATAAAATTAGTCTGGCATGCGGGAGTGGAAGTACAGAGAGTCGGTACAGGAGAATCGGATAGATGTGTGAAACACATACTTCCGCTCTTCCCTTCAGGGAAAGTCACCTCCGAGACCACAGATTAACCGCGATCTCGGCCTTCTCTTGTACCTCCGACCAATTCATTTCCAACTGGAGATGAGGACCGAACCAGACGCCGAGTATCTTGATCGGCCCATCCGTCCAGAGGAAAGGTCCGGGAAGAGAAACTCCTTTCCACGCACCCAACCGCAAGCCAACAGACTTATCGCGGTTGATCTTGGCCCCTGTCACCATCTCATACCCACTGATCTCCTTGCTGACTTCGTCAATCTCGGCTCTGCTCGACACAAGAACCGAAACGTCGTCAGCATAGGCAGAATACCTGGCTGAGGTGGAAGCCCCAGGCAGGGAAATTCCGCGCAGGGTCAGATTCGCCTTTAACTTGCGAAGGAATGGTTCCAACGCAAGAACGTACAGCAAAGGCGAGAGCGGACAACCTTGACGAATGGAGAGAGACAATACGAAAGGCTTCGATCTTACCCCATTCACTTCCACCAGCGCACCGGGGGTCGCATACAAAAGTCGGATCCAGGAGCGAAAGTCGCCTCCGAAACCAGCCGCCGAAAGGACAGCCTCCAGAAACCGATGGTCAACCCTATCGAAGGCCTTGGACTGATCTAAATTGATCAACGCGGCTTCACTGTCGACTTGTTCTAAGATCAAGCGTGCCATATGAAGGTTATCCTGAATAGTCCTGCCCTTCACAGCACAAGTCTGTTCGGGGCCAATCAGACGAGACAGGACAAGCTGCAAACGGTTGTCTAAGATCTTCGCCAAAATCTTTAACTCTGTGTTTAACATGGTTAAAGGGCGAAAGTTCCCTAACCCATCCCCACCGTTCTTGTCCTTACGCAGCAACTTGATCACATCCCTGGTGAAGCGTTGAGGTATAGACCCCTGCTTCATCCAGTGGTTGAAAATCAGTTCCAGCAAAGGAACAAAAACGGGCCTCAAGTAAACTTCGTAGGGAAGACCATCTAGTCCCGGAGACTTATCCAGGCCAACCTGCTTCAGCGCTTCCCAGATTTCCGACTCTGTAATGAGACCCTCGCACCTAGCTGCTTCAGCTGCCTCAAGGCAGGGAAAGTCAGCCAAATAGGCGTCGAACTGAGCAGGGCTCAGACCGGGCTCCCTGGTGAAAAGATCCTGAAAGTAATCTCGAAAGGCCTCGCATATGCCCGCGTTTGTAGCCACGGTCCGCTTATCCGGCAATGTGACGCACGCTATATGTCACCTAGACGCGTTCCGATTCGCCTCTGCACGCAGTTCAGCGGCCATGTTCGTCGCCTCAGAAGACATTTTTTTTTAGCCTAGCCCTAACGGGATTTCACGGCCCGATCAACTTTATCTTCTAAAGCCGTTTGCGCCGCTAATCTATCTAGATTGAGTCGACGACTAAAATCGACAGCAAACGTTCTAATTTTGCATTTTAAATTATCCCACCAGGCGTTTCCCACAACCGTCCCCGTCAATTCCCTCTGAATCATTAGTAGCAGCTGGTCCCGGAAACCCTGCTCACCAAATAATGAACAGTTGAATTTCCAGTAACCAGCCATTCTAACCTTAGGCTTATCTAAGTTTACACGGACCCGGACAAGCCTATGATCCGTATAAACTATATAGTGGAAACCTGGACACTCTAAGAGCCCTACATCGACTCTCTTAACTAAGACTCGGCCCAGGTAGCTCGCAAGCGTGCCAGGAGCCGAGTTGCCACTATTTGTCCAAGTCCATGATACCTCCCGAGGGTGCTCATTCCGGAACTTATCGACAAGATCAAACCCGCCGATAAAGTCCCGAAATGCCTTCACATCAGGATTGTTAGTACCCGGATTTTGCACTATACAATCTATATCAGGGTCAAGGACGGCCTTCCAATCCCCCACTAAAACTACCCGACGAGAAGTCATCAAAAACGGCTCGATCTGCCGAAACAAAGCAGGCCGCTCAGCATGGTTATTGGGCGCATAAACCCCAATGAGACGTAAAGCCTTACCCTTTATGGTACCATCCATCACACAAAGTCTGCCCGCCGAATCTGCAAAGACAACGGTACATGCAGCCTTCAAAGACCTGCTCACTAGCCAAGAGACACCCCTCGATTGACCATCAAAATATGCTGAATAAAGGGCGAACCCCTTAGACAGTATATCCTCACGGTCATGAGAAGAAAACCGGGTCTCTTGCACACAACAAACATTCACCCCGAGGTGCTGAAGGTCACGAGAGAGCCTCGTCCTGCGAGACTCGGACCTCAAGCCCTGCACATTTAAAGTAGCTAACCAGAGCGCCATCGAGAAGTCCGATTAGGGTTGTTTACCTGAATTAAACATGGCCGGGGTAATGATACCGACAGACTCTCCCATAGACCCATGGCCCATTTCAGTTTTGATGGTACAGTCTTGGGAGATTCCGCCGATATCCCAGAGGAAAGTCAATTTTAGTGCTCCATACAGGGATGGGTGAACTAAAACGGGGACCCTCCCTGCACAAAGTTTTGACAGCTGCTTTAAATTCTCGTTCTGTACTATGGCGATAGGCAAGGCCATCTTGAAAGACATAATAGCCTCCTCTAACATTGTCCAAATTGGTTTGGAGCCAGGTCCTGTCCGTATAACCGTTAGGACCCTATGGACGCGCTGGAAATTTTGGGGTATTTCGACATCCAAGTCGGCATATTTCCTAATGGATAAAAGATATTTTAGGTCTTTAACCCTATTTCCATAGTCCCGGGCTCTCACTGCCTGAGCGGCGTTAATTTTGCAGATATCTTCCCCTGTGTTGAAAATGTGTTTTTTCTTCTTTTTTTCATTATGTGCTTGAGTGGGGCTTCTCTCCCGTTTAGAAGAGGGAGGAGGCATTTCAGCTTTTTAACAAAGGGAAGGACTGGGTGTATGCAAAGGGGTGCGGGATTAAATTTGTTTAACAGGGGAAGGGCTTGGAGTATGAAGGACCTATGTTTATAAGGGCTGGGGTATCGAGATTTGGGCGGTGTTGTCGGAGGGGAAGGTTTTTTCTTGGGAGGAGCGGACCCGGCCGAAGACGTGGACGGAATGGCATTAGAAGGTTTTTCGCTGTCCAATTTTTTCTTTAATTCCTTTATTTTTTCCGTTTTTTCATAAGCTGGATCGTACTTCTTTTGTTGTTCCTTGAAGTTTAGCTGTGCGGCCGGGGCAACGCCTTTAACGTTGCGAGAGAGAGTGGGACTGTGCGTGTCTTTAGCCCTCGGGGCTTCAGGGGACTGAGGACCCGCTGTCCGGTGCTTCCCTCTGGCCCTACCAACTACCAGCCATTCCCCCTGCCCCTTCTTCACAACTACACTAGCAGCGGGTGAAGTCTCTTTGGGGAATGTGGTCTTTGATGATATACCAACCGGTGGATTAACCGACCCGGTCCCGGAAGCTGGTACGCCCATTACAGGCGAGGCGGAAGGTACAGACGCGGTCAGAGGGGGATCTTGGTGAACTGGAGCTTGACAACCAGAGGCCTTCTTCTCTGGGCAGGAGGAGGAGAGATGACTAGTCACTCCACACCTCCAGCATACCGGTCTTCGGCCCGTTACTATGACCGGTAATTTCAAGCTTCCAACATCCAGACAGTTGGGGATGGAGCGGAAGGCTTTCTGGTTCAACATGATATCAAAGCTTCACCCCCCGCTCAGGCTATCACAGGAGGCGCCCAGAATTTCGCCGTACTGGGAAAAGAAAACGGCGAGGAGGTGCCTCATATAATGTTATACTGGTCCTTCTGCGCCCTTCATACTGTTCTTAGGATTAGATCCTTGGTTATTAGCTCGCGGCTAGCCGCGGCAACGCAGTCTTCTGGCGTGGGTAACAGTACGTCTCACATGAAAAATTTTGCACCCTTAACTATTCTGAGGGGCTTAAACCCCAAGGACTCTAGTGTTTTCAACACTGTTTTTCGTCGAGCGACAAATTTTGCGCGTACGCTTGTCGACGACGAAAACTAACACAATTCTTTTCTCAATTCTCTTTAGTTCTATGGGGTCTTCTAAGAGTCCACCTTTTATGACAAGGTGAGCGTAACTCTTAGCACGCTCCAAGAACTCCGCCAAATTGATGATACATTTTGGAGGGGACGACCAACAAGAGGGCGATTCCCCGGCCTTAGATTTGTCTTATGTGCCATTCTTGGCATCCATATATTTTGGGATTTAAGGCTATTATTAGCCTCCTTGTTTAATTCATTGGTCATATGGCCATTATCGGCCTCCGTACTTTTAGTGGTTACATTCAGATTTTCCTTCCCGGCAATGTCATCCTCGCTAGAGGAAATGGGTTCAAGAGCTGGATATTCGTTTAAACTGTCCTTATCAGGAGGGTCTTTTTTAGGGGGATTGAACAAATATTTCCGTATTGACTTTCTGTAGTCAGCCAAATCCGTTTTTTTTCTAATTATTAAAAATGAAGGCCGTTTTTTTTTCCTTCTTATCCATTTTTTCCGAAGGGGAGGGGGTGAAAAAAATGGGGTGGGTGGGAAATAGTTAAACAAAATTAATGAAAATAAATTAAATAAAGAATAAACAAGCTCACCCGAAAACGAGACAACAAAATAAAATAATTAAGCAAACAAAAAAAAAAAAAAAATGACGAGAAAAACACGGTTCACTTATACGTATAACAAAAAAAACAATGAAGGACAAATATCGCCTAAAGGCGAAACAATAAAAACCACGTAAAAGAAAAATAAACAATAAAATAAAAACGTTAGACAATAAAGAAAAAACAGAAAACTTTGACAAAAGCCGAAGCTAAAAAAAATCAAAATGGCCGACGTTAACAAAAAATACGAAAAAATAGCACAAAGCTAGTTACAAAAAAATCAAAATGGCCGACATCAATAAACAAAAAAAAATACGCAGCGAAAACAGACGAAGCTAGAGACAAAAAATCAAAATGGCCGACTCTAAACGAGTCGAACCAAATAACAAAAGAAAATAAACAAATAAACTGGACAATACAACGATTACAAACAAGAAACACGTAAAAATTAAAAGATGGAAAGAAACAACCAAATTAATAAATAAATCAAAAATTAAACCGAAACACACGAAGATAGATTTAAAAAAGAAATTGAAGAAAATGAAAATTAAAAAGGAAAACTAGAATAAAAGAAAAAGAGCAAAAATTAAAGGGGGTAGAAATGAGAATTTAAAAAAAGAAAAAACTGCAGAAATTACGGGGGTAAAAATGAAAATCAAAAAGGAAAACTGGAATAAAAAGAAAAAATGGCAAAAATTATAGATTGGGGGGTAAAAATAAAATGGAGGGAAGAAAGAAAAATCAAAAAACTTTTTCAATACAGTCACAAAAATGTAAAATTAAAATAAACAAATTTTAACCAAAATGAAGTTCAAAATAGCAAAAGGGTAAATTCCAAAAAAGAGACGAGCGATAAAAGGCTGTCCTCAACGGTCAGAAATCAAGACAAAAAGTCAAGGCCGACACACTGCCGACTCGATCGGTGTTTGTTACTGTCTGCTTGGGTCAGTCGACGTTTTCTTTTATAAGTTCTGAAAGTCCGATTTCGGGTCACGGAGTTTTTGGTGCAATTTCGCTTTTGCACGTGAACTTTCAGATTATCGTGTCATTAACCAATGAAATTGGTTGATTCGCCTAGTACGGTTTTTATTGGTTGAAGTTTTCCGTACATAGGCGTAAGATATAGACTGTTCAGTTGCTAGGGGTGATAGGTAAGAAAAAGACGAGTCCATAATCTATTCTTTTTTCTATTATTTTTCATTCCTTTAGTTTTTCATTTTTTTTACTTTTCTCTCTTTTAATTTTCTTTTCCCATTTGCAGTCTTCTTTTAACCATATTTTTCATTCCTTCATTTTTTTTTTCATTCTCTTTTATTTATATCTTACCTTTTTCCTTTTCTTTCCATTTTTTTCAATTCATTGATTTTTCATTATTTTTCACTTTTTCTTTTCTTTGTATCTTATGCTTTACATCTTTCACCTTACATTCCTCATTCCTTCATTTTTTTCTATATTATTTCTTTCTTTACGTTACCATTTTTTCTATTTTTTCATTCCTTCAGTTTTTCATTCCTTTTCACTTTTTATCTTTCATTTATAACTTTTCATTTCCATTTTCTGCTCTCCACTTTTTCTTCCTTCAGTTTTTCTTTCCTTTACACTTTTTTATTTCTCTCTTTCGCTTTCATTTTTCTTTTTTCCATTTTCTTATTCTTTTCACTTTTTCATACGCTTACACATTTTTTTCTCTGTCATCTCTCTCATTTCATTTTAATTTTTCCATTTCTCATTTCTTCAAATAGTCCTGGGTATGACGATAAACTACATCCGGTAGTAAGGCCTCTGATAGGGGAATTGGAGGTTTTGTAGGTGGTAGCACCTGTTAGAGTCCCAGTTATAATAGTGAAACCCCAAACAGAAATCAAAACACTAGGAAAATATAAAAATTACCAGCAATACACTTGTGGAGTAACCCCACTTATTTTCCTAAAGAAAAAAAGAGCCGCTAGGGGATGCTCCCTAAGCCTATAAATAGGAAGTGACATTCCCTGCCATCCTCTTTTTCCTTTTTCACTTACGGACGGTAACATGTAGGTCGAACGAGGAATTCTCATCAGGGAACGCACACTCGCGCACACACACGCATGCACGCCAGCACCTTTCTCATTACTTTCTTCAATGTAACAACTTTCACTCGGACTTCTTCTATACACATTGTATACACACACACACACATTCTTTAGTCTTTAAATGTTTTCTTCCTTCGTGTTCATTGTTCAGTAACACTCAACAATATTCAATTGTATATATATATATGCCCTTGTTTTGTTAACACATACTCATCGTTTGTCTATATATATATATATATATATATATATATATATATATATATATATATATATATTTGTTGTTACTTTATTAACCGGACTCACATTCCAGTCCGTAATTATTGTTGTGGGATAAATATACTAGGAGACACGCATACTTCCGCAACATACTTTTATAAAAACAATTACCGACAATACATTTTTGTTGTGAAATTACCAGCAATACATTTTCATAAAAGATTTTATCAGCAATACATTCTTATAGCTAAATGTTCTGTAATATATTTTATAGTTAAATTGAAGACATGACATACATAGTTAAAAAAAATTAAAACGATTTATAAGACTAGTCTCATTTCTTGTAAAGAGAAACAAGTTTTCAGTCCTCGTTTGATTTTGTAAGATTATTTGATAAAAGAAAATGCAGCTAAGTAATTATAATTTAATCGTGAAATAATGTAAGTCCCTTAAAGTAATTTATTTAATTTGAATTTTCACATTTAAATTTCGGCATTACATAACCCATAGAGGTGTTGATATGCCGCTAAACAAAAACAACCAACCAACCATTCCTTTACTCTTTCTTTTTTTTTTTTCTTTCCAGTTTTCTCCCTTCCTCCTGTTTTTCTATTTTCCGTATTTTTCATTCCTTTTCTCTTTCTTATCTTTTATTTTTTTCCTTTCCGGTTCCATTTTTTTGTATTTTATTCATATTTTCCAATGCTTACATCTTCATTGTTTTGTTTTTTTTTCTTTTTTATTCTCTCTTTCCGTTTCTATTTTTTTCATTTTCTCATTCCTTTTCACGTTTATCTCTTTCATTTTCCTTTTCCCGTTCAATTTTTCTTTTTCCTTATTTTTTTTATTCATTCATTTTCCCTCGTTTTCATTATTATTATATTTTTTCTTTCTCCTTCTCCTTCCCTTTTTCTTCTTCACATTTTCTCATTCCATCGATTTCTACGTCTTTTCACTTATCTCTCTTTCACGCCTGTTTTTCCCTTTTCGTTTTTCTTTTTTTTTTTTCGCATTTGTTCTTTACTTCATTCTTTTATTCTTTTTCACTTTTCTCACCTTTTCCATTTCTTTCATTCTTTCAATTTTTTAAATTCTTGTAAAATTTCTCTCTTTTTTTCTCTCTCTTTCATTTCTCCTTTTTATTTTTCCCGTTTTTTTTTTCATTCGGTTTTCATTCCTTTTCACTTCTTTCTCTTTTATTCATCTCTTTCTGTTACCATTTTTCTTGCTTGAGTACCTCATTCAGTCTTTTTTCTACATTCTTCTTTTTTTTTTTCATTTTCTTTTTTTAAAGTTTCTTCTCATTTTATTCGTTCCTTTTTTTCTTTCCTTCCTTCTCTCGTGTTTTCTTTCTAAACAGTGTCGCATCATTAAAGCCACTTCTCTTGTAACAACGCTAAATCAACAATATATTTTAATTGGTTTCCTACCAGGAATATTCTCTAAATGAAAACTAATCTAGAACACACGATGGCGATTTCTATGCTATTGTTATTCGTCTTTTAATTACTCCAAATATTGTCAATCGCTCGCGTCAAATGCTCTCGCGAATGATGTCCTCCTTTGGGAACATCCAAGTGAAATCTCATGCATTAAACTTTATCATGTTGTATTTGTATAAGACTAACAAGAGATTTAGATATTCACCTATCGTATGGTTTACATTCCACCCGTCTTTTGAACAGGAGTAGAGGTTTATCACTTGTTTCCTGTTTAGGGTTTGGTTTCCGGTTTCTTCTAAAAACTTCTCATTCTCTTTCACTCCCAGTAGTCTCCCTTTGCGTTTTACTGGCACTATTGCCTTGCTTGGAGTGAATTGATTAAAAAAAAGAGCACATGTATTTAGCAAGCTTGGATTCGTCTTTTGCAAAGTCCCATCTTTAATCCCCAGTGAGGCTCATTATCACTACACACTTGTAATATTTTGATAAATTAGTTTGCTAAACATTACGGCGAGGCGCCTGTTATTCGAAAATATACAGCTGTTTTAGGAGGTCGAGATTTACGAATCACAAGACTGCATCTGAGGAAATTTTCTAAGGAGAGAAAACTATGGGCGTCTTAGTGACATTATCGCCTTTCTTGAGGTGTATATATAGTTTAATGAAATCTGTATGGGTCTTAGATGTGGCCTAAGGCAACCAAACACTTTTGGTAGAAAAAAAAACTCCTCCTCGATAACCATCAAGTTAAGACCACTGATATTGAGAGCTTATTTTTGTACTTTGTTGATGATCATAAGAAAGCTAAACCTCACTGGGGACTGAAGACACTTGAAGTTAAAAGACAAGACTGTTGAAGTTATGGAAATCCTGACAATTATCAAATCCTACTTTTTGCCTATCACATTACGGAGAGTTGCCTCGATGTCATGTGAAAGAAGTTATTTAACAGCTAGGCGATTTCCATTGCGAAACATTGGAAAGTTGAGCTTTTGGTGAAGCATGATTGGTATTCTAGTTGTTAGTTAAGGGCTGTGAAGAGGAAAACCATAAAAATCTAGAAAGTTTAGAAATTCTTTTGGCTTCGAAATAGCCGGAAAACTGTCCTGAATTGTGGCTACTGTATAGCTGAACTTCCCAATGAATATGTTGCAACTGGTTTAATTTTATTTATATGACTGCATTATTTGAAGTAAAATCACTTCCCTCCCAGAATCGGTAGTTTAGGGCCGTTTTTGTTTTGTTTTTGTTTTGTTTTTTTACATTTAAAGCCAATATAAAATATTCACAATCAATGCAGATAAATCTTTTTTTTTTAATTGTTTCGTTGGACTGAAGAAAAGTTATTTTAATCCTAAATTGATTTTTGGTGACATCCAGTGATTTAAAGGTCAGCACCATCGATCCTATCATCTTTTACTGAGAATTGTATCCCAGAAGGCTAAATTAATTACAAGTATGTAATTGCTTGGCTACATTGCAGATCATAAATGCTACAAGTTTCACTGACTTCCAGTGACCTTGAAAATCAACACAACTTATTCTATCATCTTTTCCTGGGGCTTTTGTTTGGCTGCATTACAGACTACAATTCTACCTCTTCTGACCTTCTACGAACATAGGATTCAAATTTGACCTTACCTATTCTCCCATTTGTAATATTTAAAAAACGCATTTTGTAGTAATAGCAAACTCATCATTCTACTCCATTTTGATCGAAGTAGTTATATATATATATATATATATATATATATATATATATATATATATATATATATATATATATATATATATATATATATATATATATATATATATAATTGTTATACGCTATTTATTTAGACACAAATATTTAAGTAAATGTTCTGTTTATAATAAACAGTATTAATAAAATTTAACGGCTTGAATGTCCGAGAAATTTCATAGAAAATACGTGTCCTCCGATAGGAATCGAACCTGTATCCTACACGGAAATGTCATATAGCCTGACGTGTTATAGTTTGTTACAGTTTATCTACGAAGAAAGTGTCTGGTTAGCAAGGTCGATTTACTGTTTTATTTACTTAAATATTTGTGTCTATATAAATAAGGTATAATAAAATATATTAAAATAATAATAAGACTTAGTCCATTTTATAATATATGTGTCTGTGTGTGTGTGTGTGTGCGTGCGTGTGTTTGGGCAGCAATCCTTCTTTTATACAAGTCTTATTAAAACGACTAAAATTAAAAAGGGTTCAAAATAATGGAAGCATTTTTAATTAAAAAAAAAAGGTAAGAAACTACCACCCAATAATATCAATTATGAACACGGCCACAATGTGCTGACCGTATTTGTTAAATAAAACATTCCTATAACTCTAGATACATACATAAAACAATCCGTACATTCAGATAAAAGTAAAAATGAAATCCTTGATAATGGCTAAAAGTATAGCCGAAAGCGCTCGGACATACAAAACATTTGGGAAATTTCTAGATAATTTACGTTCAGAAAAGAAAAAAAATATAAAAACAAATGAAAAATTAAATAAAAACTTAACCGCAGTACATTGTCAGTCGTTTTTAATGAAACTGTGTGTGTGTGGGTGGATGTCTGTGTGTGTGTGTGTGTGTGTGTGTGTTGATGACAAATTCGTTCTGAGCTTATCATTAAATGGTATTACGAGCGTTTCACGACATTCAGTAAGAATAAGATCCATTTCAATTGTGTTATGACAGCTGTCACATCAGCGTAGATTTAAGAAATTTTATGTAAACTGAAGAATTTTTGTTTATTGATTCTAACGTCAAAGAAAATAAGAAGCATTTTTCGGTTTCTAATATATCGATATATATATTTTATCTTGAGAATGAAAAACAAATGTGATTCAAATGCAAAGTTTCGTGCAAGTTATAGAAAAGTTACTCTGAATGATCAAAACCTGTTTAAAGAAGTTGGTGAAGTTTCAAGACAATATAAAATCGAGATCAGTGATCAGAGTCAGACAATGGAGGCAATCAATCATATACGATGGGGGAAAATAGCCAACATGAAATGCCTAAATAAAATGTTGAAAATAATTTGCACCGGACAAGTTGTTAGTTGTTTTGGTGCATGGCATCTACAGGCGTGAAGAAAATAATAATAATAATAATAATAATAATAATAATAATAATAAATAAATAAATAAACACGAAAGGCCGATCTAGGTGATGTAGTGATTCGTATAAGCTCACACAAGTTAGTTCAGATGGCGTTGTTGTCTACACTAGCGAACTTAAATTTCTATATTAAGAAAATAAGAATAAAGTTTTATATGCTATCATTTCAAAACAGAGTTGCTGGGGTTGCAAATATTCTGCGAAAGGTGATATATATATATATATATATATATATATATATATATATATATATATATATATATAGAGAGAGAGAGAGAGAGAGAGAGAGGGGGAGAGAGATAATTAAAAGAGACCGAGACAAACCTACCAAGGTTTCACCTAAGCGGATCGTCAGCACTTTATTTAGTTATTTTGCGTACATGCATCGGGTTTTTTTTCTTTGGGCCTTGGACTAGCATGCTGGTCGATTATTTTCGGCTAACGTACATGTTCTTGGTTCTTTCTTTTTTTTAGACATTTTTTTCCCTCTGGTATTGGTTGTTTATTTGCAAATTAAGACACCAAATGTTTTCTGAGCGAGTATAGTTCCTTATACTTATAAGATTTCTATTAATAATGTATATATATATATGTATATATATATATATATATATATATATATATATATATATATATATGTGTGTGTGTGTGTGTGTGTGTGAAAGGTGATGTGTGTGTGTATATATATATATGTGTGTGTGTGTGTGAAAGGTGATGTGTGTGTGTGTATATATATATATATATATATATATATATATATATAATCACGACGATGAAGAACATCTCTTGTTGAAAACTAAGAAAAAGAAAGATGGATATAAAATATTACTACTAATAATTATTCTTCTTTTGTGTACCGGGTGGTCATAGACTTGGGTGATCGTTGCTCTCCACAATTTCCTAACTTTGGTCGCTCTTGATAAAGTACCAATAATATTGAGAAGAAATCGAGGAAGAAGACGAAAAGAAGGAACAACGAAGAATTATACTCCTACTACTACTACAAACAACAACAATAATAATAAGAAGAAGAAGAAGAAGAAGAAAAGAAAGAAGAAAAAAGGAATGATGAGTGTAGAATATTACTACTTCTGCTATTACTACTACTAATTATTATTATTATTATTAAGAAGAAGAAAAAGAAAAAGAAGAAGAAAGGAAGTAGAAATGAGACACAGATAAATACTCCTACTGCAACTAATAATAATACTACTACTACTAATAATGAATACACACGAAAGGCTTATCTAGGTGAAGTTGTGATTCATATCATACGAGTTTGTTCAAATGCATTGCAAAATAGGCATAATTGGTTGGGAAGGGTGAACTGCTAGGAACAGTGCAAGCGATCGAAATAAGACTTTGCGATACTAAAGTATATGCACAAAACCAAATCTGCCTTTAAAAATAAAAGACATAGAATTATCTGGAAGTCTGAAATACAATTGAATCTCTCAATCCAAGCCTGAAGACCAGATCCAAAAAAAACAGTATTTATCAGGTGTGTGCTGTCGTCGTTTCAGTAAATCAAACACCAAATATGAAGGCAAGTGAAAAAACCGAGAGAAAAAAAGAAAATGTTTTCAACATTGAGTGAGCCGTACGAAAACAATGAAAATTCGAAAGACAGTATTGCTATATTTTGCAAAAATACTGAGATTTATTTATTTAATTAATCTGTTTCGTATTCAATATTTCATTTAAAAAAATAGTCCAACTAATAGTGTATATATATATATATATATATATATATATATATATATATATATATATATATATATATATTGTTTAAAATTTGGTATATTTATAGAAGAGGGTTGATTAAATTCGATGTATATCGATATATACTGACACTACGTACATAAGTATTAGCACTACATGATTACTGATTTTCACACCTGAATGCAATCTTGTGTCAATATTCCTTTAACGGGTTGTGTATATAGATCACTAAATGATTGAAGGGAGTGGGGGAGGGAAGAGGGAATGAAATCTTCCCAGTTCCTTTTCTTTAGGACTAATGCTAAGAGTTAGTAACAATTATGACTTCTACATCGCTTATTTATGCTATTTGGATGGCTGGAAGAAATATTTTTGGTTTATTTATGATCATGAACACTACATTGATCTTATATATATATATATATATATATATATATATATATATATATAAAGCCAAGTTCAAGTTGGCTGAAGATCACGTAAGCGTGAAACTCGACTTATGACTAGAGCTATACATTTATAGAAGTTAACGCTCTCATACATATATATATATATATATATATATATATATATGCTAGGTGTAACCACAAATGTGTCCAATTCATGTAAGGGCATAGCTATCCATCCCACAAAATGTTTCATATCTAAAAAATAAAAACACTAAACTAGTTTATTTGCCGCGGTTTTCAGATAAGACTTTTAGCCATCTTGTCACCATTTATTGTACGAATCGATAAAAAACACTTTGAGTTATTCAGCTCTTAAGGGAACCTGTTACAATCGTTTAGGTTCAGCCCCATTGTCTTCTCAGCTGAGCAATGGCGAGAAGAAAAAGATCATTCGGGCCTTCAGTAATGGTGCCAATATTCATACTCTGGCTTCTAGCTTCAAAATCTATTAGAGAATCATCAAGAGAACGGTGAATATTAAAGAGGGAACAGCAGAGAGAAAAACTGGACCAGGTCACAACAGGAAGAGAGATCATCATTTTAACTTAGAGCTAAAGGGATCAATCAGAAAAGATCCAACTCAATCCATCAGACTTTTGACTCGTGAGAGAGGAGTTTCAGCTATGACAGTCCAAAGAACAGAGAAAAAAGACTTGAAAATGAAATCGTGCGTGAAACTTGTGAGGTACCTTGTTACTTCAGGACAGAAAGTTAGAAGATTAGAGAGGGCGAAGATCATCTTGAATAAGTTGTAAAATGATCCTGGAATAATATACATATATTTCAATTTTATATCAGTCCTTCATGAGTTTCCAATACATTGTTATGATTAATTAATAATGAACATGTGATTTTCGTTTATAATCGAATTCATCGCGATTCTTCAGTTAAGCTTGGAGAGTAATTATACATTGTCATTGCTCAAAGTAGAGTCCAAAATGTTATAAAAACCTGGGAGCATTCAAGTAAGATATCTTTAATCATTTCTAAGATATAACGGTTCAAAGCTTAATCTAACAATTGGACAATTTTGTGGTTACACGATTTAAACAATTTTGCTGTTACACCCGGTATATATATATATATATATATATATATATATATATATATATATGTGTGTGTGTGTGTGTGTGTGTGTGTGTGTATGTGTATTAATAATTTAAATGAATAGCACGCACTCTCTCTCTTTCTCTCTCTCTCTTATATATATATATATATATATATATATAAGAGAGAGAGAGAGAGATTGTGTGCTATTCATTTAAATTATTAATTTTGTATATTCTTTTCTTTCATATATTTTCTTTGTTGCTATTATTTAACATTATTAATAAAGTTTATTAGAATTAGGGCATGAGAATTTAATTTAGTCTTTTTGGTCATAATGTGGTTTTAGGTAGCGCAGAAGAATTTGTTTTCTAGTTTTCATTTTGAAATGCATTCTGATCTTTTGTTTAGGATTTTATCTTGTTCTGGAAAAGTGTGATACTGTTTGTCGTTGCCGCGGTAAAACGGAAGAATTTTTTGTTAAAATATAAGAAAGTGTTTTGTACTGAAAGACATTAAAACGAGAAGGGTTAATACCAAAAACCCGTAGGAAGAATTGAGGATTTAATTCACACATAAACGACTTGAATTGTATGCCGAGCAGTTTGAACAATGGAAAAGTGAGCCAGACTTGGGGGGGGGCAATAATGATTGACATGTGTTCTACGCAGCTGAAAGTGCAAGCTGTAAAGCGAAAATTTCATTTTTCGTAAACAAGGAATTTAGTGCTGATTCCTCTGGTTGAAATTTGAGTTGGAATACCAGGAAGGGGTAGATAAGTCACCCACGCTCACTGAGATTTAGTGAGAGGTGATAATATGAGAGAGTGGAAGAAGAGGATTCCCCAGAATTATCGAATTCTCAGTTTGGGCGAATGTCCATAAATACGAATGCGCGAAGTGAATTAAGCAGAAGGGAGAAGAGACGGAGACGAGACCAGAGACAGAAGAGAGAGGCCCACGTGATTATCTGCCAACGAAATCCTCAGGCTTCAGCCTTGTGCCAAACTTTACCAAAGTAGCAAACTAAAATTTACCAGGTCAACAACGATAATATCACTTCCGATTTAGATGCGGGTTGGACTGATAATTAAAAGCATGCGAACTCTGATATAAACCAATTATTGTACGAAGGACTGATATAAAAACAGTGATACATGTCTTACTAATTAACCCATAGCTTAGGGAGAAGACGTGGATTCATACCTTTCCCAATTCTATTTGTGCGTAAGTGAATATAACGAACCAAACAGGAAATGGAACTCTGCATTCCGATAAACAATTCCGAGCCATTATCTATTACACCACCCGCACATCCAAGTTTACAGCACCTGGTCACTATTCTAGATACTGACCAGTGTTGACGTTGCTTAACTTAAGATTTTCGCATAAAAGCGAGAGAATTCCCCAAAGTTAAGACGTAAGTCGGATGGGATTCACTGAAATGCTCTTACCTCGCCATACCCACCCCCATGCCAGTTTGGGCGAATGTCCATAAATACGAATGCGCGAAGCGAATTAAGCAGAAAAGGGAGAAGAGCGGGCAGAAGAGACGGAGACGAGACCAGAGACAGGAGCGAGAGAGGCCCACGTGATTATCTGCTGACTAAAGACTTGTGCTAAACTTTACCAATAACAGCAAACCATAGTTGGAAAGTCAACAACGATAATATCCCTTCCGATTTTGATGCGGGTTGGGCATGTGAAATCTGATATAAACCAATTATTGTGCGGATGACTAATATAAAAACAGTATTTACTTTGGTCAATTTATTCGAGTGTTATTTTTTTTTCCTGTACGTCATCGCCCTGCTTAGACCAGCCCAACACGAAGATATCTGCAACGATTTTATCTTGGCTGCCTTATGATTAAGCTTAAATCACAACGTGGGATAAGGTTAGCTCTAGATTGAAGCGGTCAGCCGCGGTGTTGAAAGTCTTGAACGACCGGGGAAGGCGTTATACGACTACAAAAGTAATTATCACTATTTTCGCCTCCAGGAAAAGGTTACAGCGTTTTAGGGTGTTGTTGTCTGGTACTGTTTTCTTATACTTTATGTTATTTTTGGTACTTTTTGGTTTGTGTCTTTGAGCTGCACCATATATTATTTGATATAGTTGTACATTTTCTGTTACTAACTAAAGTTTTGATGTGAGTAACATCTCTGTTTCTAGGAACCTTTTCTGATTTCCCTATATATTTTACTGTGTTTCTTTCGCTGCAGCTTCGTATATTACATTATTTTGTAGCCAGTTACCTTTTGGTAGGTTATCGTACTTTGTTCTGCTGTTACATGTGTGTGAAATGGGTGTTTGTGTGGTATTGGTGATTTTCTTGTGTTTTTAATTATTTGTTGTATACTGAATTTCAGCAGAAATATTCTAATACTGTTTTCATTTAATAACCATAGAGAACATTTTTGCCTGCCTTCAGCATGGCTGATGCTAAACTCCAGGAGAGCACACACTACATTTTCTTGGTCTCACGTTTTCCACTGAGATGAAGAGAAACAACTATATCGAATCAATTGCTTCGTCTACTGCAATGGAAGTTGGGCCATTGTGCTGTACCAGAATTTTTTCTAGTCATGATCCATCTTGCACATTTATAAATCTACCATTCGTCGTGTATTGAATACTGTTGCCAAAATCTGGTCTGGTGCTCCTGTTATACATCTCGAGATTCTTGACAAAATTCAAAGAAGAATCTTGTAATGTAATGGATCCTGACCAGGCATCTCGACTGCAGTCACTTTCTCACCGACGTGACGTGGCGTCCCTCTGTCTTTTCTACAAATAATTTCACGGCAACTTCTCTGACAAGTTTTTTTCCTTGGTGACCCGACTGCATGAATTTAAGCGTGCAACTAGGTCTCACAGTTTTACTGTTGAAATAACTAAATGCAACCGCCTCTTCTATTCTAGCAGTTTCTTTTCTTGCACTTCTTATCTGTGGAATTTCTTTCCGTTTCCTTGGTTCCCTAATAACTATAATTAAATTTAAATGCAACGTCAATCGCCATCTTCTGTCGGACTAAAAGCAGTTCCATTATTGTTCTTTTCTCATTTCTTCTCACTAAAGTATTCTCATTCTCTTTCACTGTAACCTCCTTGCAGCCTAGTAGCATTATCGCCTTGCCTGGGGTGAAATGATTAAACAAAATAAATATTCTCGTAGCTAGTGTCTATATCTCTAAAGTAGCCTTAAACACTATTAGACATAATTACTATTACGCCCACGCGCAGTTATCGTAGCAAAAGTTTGTCTTGTTTTTTTTTTTAAATGCTGCATCATAAAATCTCTGAATGGCAATTGAAATGTCATCGGTTTTATGAAAGAAGGACACGATCATTCTATGGAAGAGGATGATATCAAAGGTGACAAATCTGTCCACTACGCTGACAACAGAGATGAAACTGCGATGACGTTGACCTTTCACAGTATTACAGCAGACTATAATCTGCTTAATATCGATGTGAATATATTTTAAATGCACCGTACGTTTAGTGGTTTAAACTCCTTGCTACATAATAATTTGTTTGGATATAATCTTATTTTTGGTCATACATCCCTGAATAAGGGGACGTGCGTGGTCGGGAAAAAAGTTCACGTTTATATCACGCATCTACTAAGAAATAGAACTTCACTAGAAACAAGGAAAATAATACTAAACGTGATATCTGTCCTCCTGTATAGCAGTGAGTGCTGGACAATCTCCTCAAAGATAAAGAAGAGACTTGAAGCAAAAAAATGTAGTTCTACAGAAGGATGCTGAGGATACTATGGACCGAACCTGTGAGCACCGACGGGGTTCTAGAGAAAATGGAAACAAAAAAGACACTTTTACTTAACATCAGAAACAGACAGTTGAAATTTCTATGGTACATAATGAGGAAAGAGTACTTGGAAAATCTGATACTCACAGGACAGTTTGAAGGCAAGAGGGACAGATAGAAACAACGAATGGCCTACACAGAGAGCTTGAGTAAATGGATAGCGGAACAGGTTTTGGGAAAAATAATAGAAAGACAATATTTATTAAGAGCTACAAAAGATAGGATATTGTGGAGAACCATGATCGTCTATGCCCTAAGGGGACACGGTACATAAAGAAGAAATTTAGGTTTAAAATTTGGTAGGGGAATACATGAATAAATATGGGAAATCAGCGAAAAAAGACATATCAGGAAAGAGCGTGCCCATTGTTACTGGTGGGTTTGAAACAGTCGGATAAAAAAGGTTTGAAGAATTCAAAATTTAAGAATAAATCGAAACCCTGCAGAGGACATCGTTACAATTGAAGACACTGATGGAATACTGACAAGACCCGCTGTCACTTTGTCTCCACTGAAAAGTCACCAAACTAGGACGGATATGAAATGATGAAATAAGAATTTTATCGACTATGACTTCGTATGAGCAACATATCACGAAACTAGTGTAAATATTCGCTTACCTTATCTTTTTAATCTATCTGTAAAAGACTCCAGGGAAATCAAGAAAGCTTTAGCTTAAAATTTCCTTCTTTTAAGCAACAAAATGAAAATGAAATCGTTCTCAAACTTTGCCAAAATAATTGTTAATAGAAGCAAAGTTCATAGTTGTGGAACAGCATAATTAAAAATCAGAGTTATGACCAGTGATGACCGAATGTTGTTATGTATTGTGTTGTAAAATATTACGTTGAGTCATTATTAATTTCCGTTTTGGGAAACTGTTAGAATGACGAATAACCACAAATCATACATGGCATTTAAGAATACATTTGTAATACACGAATATACCTTAGGTTTTGTATGACAGTGACTGCATACACGGTGAATTAACGAATAAATGCCTTAACACTCCTCTCCGGTCTTATGGACAGGAGTAGAGGTTTATCCCTTGTTTTCTGGTTACAATTCCTTCTAAAGTCTTTTTCCTTCTCTTTCACTTCGAGTAGACCCTTGCGTCATAGTAGCTTTGCGTGAGGTGAATTGATTATATTAAAGAAAAGCTAAAGGAGAGATTGACAGTGCTTTTGCGTTACAAAATATGGGAAGTGAAGGAAGAACGCTATTGAGACTTCGAGAAAAATATGTCGTGTTTATGGTTAAAGAGTCAACTGACCGAAATTGTCTACAAAGTTTCGTTCTAAAGAAACGTCGTTGGAAGATGAACCCAGACTGGGGCATTCATCGGTCTTTGATGGTAAAGTTCTAAAGTCGTTAGTGGAAAACATTCCACGGCAAATTACACGGGAATTGGATAAGATGTGAAACGCATCACAATTTACAATATATTGACACTTCGAAAAGATAGGGAAAGTCAGCAAGCCAGTTGTTTGGACACCACACACTCTTAGCGAAAAGAACACAGTGGATCGTTGATAAACCAAAAATGGAAAGTATGAATCAACTCAATAGAATGACTTTTTAATCAAATTATTATCAGTGATTGTATAAAGTCGATAAAATCCAGACGTCGATTTAATCAGTACATCAAATCTGTAGTGGATGTGTTAATTATAATGGGTAATACTTGTTGAGAATGGGCTGCGTGAAAATTAACGATTTCCACTAACATCAAAATAAGATACAAAACTGAACCGAATGATTCCAAAACATAACAATTAGATTTATTAATGTTTGATGTACATGCATGCGAACTGAAAAGGTAGGACAGAGTCGTGTCCCTTTGATTTGGTAGTAGTTGTACCGGAGTTCATATTAAGAAGAAGTAATATTGAACTTGTGATTTAGAAGAATAAAGTTTGGAATTGTGAGTTCTAAAATTGGTAAAAGTTCAGGAGTGATTTCAGAGTTCGTGAATGTTGGTAATTATCTTTAACGTCTGGTCAGCAATGACTAAGACGGGAGTTCCTGATGGTTACATCTTGGCACTTGGTAACTACTACTCAAAAAGTTCACACGTGTTCGGTTTATATAATGGCCGTGTACCACGTGAGAGGATCACAACATATGAGCGGGAAAATAGATTGGTCGCGTGCAGGTGGTTTGATTGGTCGAAATTGACCAATCAGCAAGCAAGATTAGAGGTGATTGACCAATGAATACTTGTTATATTTATGTGAAAGTAGGATTTTACTTACCAGATAGGAAGAGTGCATTTCCTAAAAAGAGGTAAGGCTGGTTTGTTGTGGAAGATTCCACAAATCTTACAAATAAGTGTGAACTGGAAATGTAAAAAGAAAATTAGTTACTCTTTGGTAAAATGTATTAATAAACTTCCATGATGTTCGTCCCAAGCCTGGATGTGAAAAAAAAGGGCGATTTGGTGTCGGGTTTTTACACTCACTTTGCTTGTAAACAGCATTTTCATAGCAGAAATGTCAACAAAAGAATAAACTGTAATTTTTTAAAAAACAGAGAAGCTACTCAAACAAAAACATAAGGAGTTAAAAAATAATGATTAGTGCAGATAAGAAAGAAAGAAAGAAAGAAAGAAAGAAAGAAAGAAAGAAAGAAAGAAAGAAAATTATAAGTATGATAAATGAGAGATAGTCAAGAAGAAGAAGAGGAAAAAGAAGAAGGAGGGGGAGGAGGGGGAAGAAAAAGAAGAAGAAATAATAACGATGAGAACATAAAGGATGAGAAGAAAAAATAAAAAAATAAAGAAAAACTGAGTATGACGAACGAAATAATAATAATAATAATAATAATAATAATAATAATAATAATAATAATTTATCAGCAAATATATCTAATAAACTGTTGTGAAATTTCAGATGATGTTGTATCGGCTGCAACATTTATCATTTTTCAAATTGTTTTCCCGCTCCTCTTGACCTCAAATTACCGTTAACAATCAAATTTATATCCAACGAAAATATTTCCTTCTGTCAGCCAAGGAACTTCTTAATACATGTAAAAGCAGCACTGTAGGCACGTAGTAATCTTTAGTTATCCGAATTTTTGAGATGAAACATTTTCATTATTAATTTTTAAAACGTCTTCCGTCCTTCCATCTATTTTTATTTTTTTTTAGTAATAGTAGTAATATTTGTATGGATCACGTGTTTTGGGCTCTGGGATTATACAAGTAGTTGTCTCAGATGTTGAAGTTTTGGTTTGATAAGACAACTTCAAACCACAGTTATATTTTAAACTGATGCTTATTCAACAACCGCAAAAAATATCTGTAAAAATGCACAGCAAATAAATCCATAAGGATTATTTCAAACATATGGCAATTTACTAAGCGTGACTTAGATGTGGCACAAGGCCGAAAGTATGGAGCACCCAGTGAGGATTGAATTCACTACTCAGTCGTAATTGATCTAACGAGACAAGCTTGCTAAACATTATACTACGTTGAAGTGGCCAAAATGATTTTCTAAGCGTAGCTTATATGTGGCACAAGGTAGAGAGCGCCCAGTTAGTGTCGAACTCACTCGTAATTAATCGAGCAACAAAAACTTGTTGACCATTACAAAATATCGAAGTGCCCATTGCTTCAAAGAATATGTTAAATCCCAGTTTTACATATTCAATTGTCTAAAATGGATATCACATGTAACTAGAAGAGAAAATAATGACATAATGAAAATGTTGACACTGCACACTACTTCAAACAAAAGGTTAGGAAGGAAACCGCTATCAGTACTAGAAAGAGCGATAACAGGTATTGGGCTTCAGACACCTATTTTCCTGAAAAATTATTTTAAGAGAAAGATTTTATAAAGGTCAACATACATTAGTACCGGCTGCTCGGTCAATGAATGCCGAATGTTTCCTTATAAGGAAACGGCTAATATTACCATACAATATCCAAGACACAAGGGAAATCTGCGGCTTTATCTCACACAGAACAAAGTTCTACAGTTTTAGCTACCGTATGCTTGGAATAGAAGACACACCACTGTCTAATAATTAACCTTATTTTGAAGACAGCATTTTGAAAAACAAGCTGCAGTAGTATTTGAAATATTATATTGAATCAATCTAATTATTAGGTTGGTGCAAAAATAATGACGTAATAATGTCGTTTTTTGACGTTAAAAATTACGTCAAAAAACGACATTATTACGTCATTATTTTTGTACCAAACTAATATTATTCAGTCTGATGATTTAAAAATTAGTATATATTAATATATATTGTTTTAAACACAAATAGGAAAATACCTTATGTCGGCTTTCGGTGACGCTAGAATGTCAACTATCTAATGAAAACTGAAATATCGATTAACCGATTTGTCTTCTCGTATGTGCGGTGTCCATTCAGAAAGTTAGCGATCATAGCTCTCCACAATTTCTAGGCCGGTATAGCTCTTAATAAATTTTCTTTTCGTTATCTCTCCTGAACCCTGTTCTGCCATGCATTTACTTAAACTAGGTAGGTAGGTTATTCGCTATTTTCCTCTGTCCCTCTTGCCTTCAATATGTCCTGTGAGTGTCAGATTTTCTAAGCCCTCTTTCCTCATTATGTGCCTTATAAATTTCAACTCTCTCTCTCTCTCTCTTCTTCTCTCCCTCTCTGATTCAAAATATAAGCGTCATTTTTGTTTCCATTTTCCTTAAATTTTTGTTGTTTCTCTGATGTTTGGTCCATGGTATTCTCAGTATCCTTCTGTAGAACAACATTTTTTTCTTGCCTCGAGTCTTCTTTATCCGTGAGGAAATTGTTCAACATTCACTGCCATGTAGGAAGCCTGATATTATGTAACAGTTCAGTACTTACAATGTTTATATAATGGTATATACATTTATACAATGCATATAATCTTGTTTACACAAGTTTATCATACAGAGTCTCCGGTTTCTGAAACAACTAAATTTTATAATGTTATGATTTTATTTTTATAATTAAAAAAAAAATTATTTACTAACATTTTATTTTTATATTTCTTTAATGTTTTAAATTGAAAATATCAATTAGCCGATTTGTCTTCTATATACCGTGTTCATTCAGAAATTTAGAGATCATAGCTCTCCACAATTTCCTGTCCTTTGTAGCCCTTAATCATTTTTTCTTTTTTTTTATCTCACCTAAATCATGTTCTGCCATGCATTTACTCAAGCTAAGATAGGTAGGTTATGCCTTGCTATCACCTATCCTTCTTGTCTTCAATCTGACCTGTGAGTATCAAATTTTCTAAGCCATCTTTCCCGGTTATGTGCTATAGGAATTTCAACTGTCTCTTATTTTAAGTATAAGTTTTTGGGGGCTTTTTTAAGGATTTCACTCCAAGCAAGGCGGGAGTGCCACTAGTAAGGATGGGGCTAGAGAGAGTGAAAATAAGAAAAAAAGACTGGATAGGGGGGGGATGAGAAAGGGATAAAAAGAAGAAAGGGGATCAGCACATCAGAAGATGTCGATTGACATTAGATTTAAATTTTTGAAGATTATAATTATCAGGGAAGCAAATAAGAGTAAAGATTTCACTCCAAGCAAGACAGGACAGGACAGTCGGAAAGTGCGAGAGAATAAGCTGTTGGAGTAGAAGAGACGGTTACATTTAACTGTTTCGACAGTAAAAAGGTGGAACCAAGACGAAAACCTTTATTTCGTCCACCGGGGTAGATTGTACAGTAGGACACATGGCCCAGTGGATAAAGATGTTGGTTAAATCCAGTGACTAGTTCAATACCAGGCTACAGCAGTGGGGAACCGAAAAGCTTGAAAAGTTGAGTTAAAGGGAAATAACTGAGACATTCGGAAGAAGCATGGTACGTGGAACTAGAACAATCTACCCCGGTGGACGAAATCAAGGGTTCGGTTCGAAATTCCAATCATCTGAAGAAGGCCGGAGATTACAACGGTCGAAACGTTGCGAATATGGCAATGAAGATGCGGATAACAGTCCGAATAATGTAAATAATCATACCTCATCTCAGAAATATAGACACAAATGGAGCGTGTATTTCAAATACGAAGTATCCACTATATAAACGTTTGAAGTAATATATATATATATATACATAGATAGATGGATAGATGGATATTGATATTATTCCAGCTGTCCATATACAGGGAGCAAGCAGAATTTGATATTGATTTTTTTATGATACAAAAGGGCGTCTTACTCCCGCCATGATCCAGTATTATATAAAGTAAATGTCTTTTTATAGCCAATGCGCGGATGTTTTCGGGAATACTTAATCTGTTTTCTATTTTTTCGTTAGCCTAATTCCGAATATCTTTTTAATTTTATTTCACCTGCTACATAATAATACTTACGATGTTGATTTTTTTTATATAACACTAGTTTTACATATGTTATACATGCTGTACAATTTTTCTTACAATGCACGAAAATGCTCATATTTCATTTGAGTTTTAATTGTATTCTAGTTTCTGAAAGGTACAGAATGTTGGTCATTTTAGTGTGTTGATATAGTACAAAAATTATTATTATTATTATTATTATTATTATTATTATTATCATTATTATTATCATTATTATTATATTTCCTTTGATTTCTGGTGTGTACTCATTTCTTTCCTGGTCTCACCCAGAGAACTAAGGTCAGAAATGGCATCATGACATTTTCCACAGACCAATTAAAAAAAAAAACATATTTTACATAGATAAACCCCTTCGTAAGGTGTGGGCTGTACTCGTGAGAAAATTTTTTTTTCTTTAAGGAATAGGCTACCAGGAATCCCTTCAATGGGTCTAATGGAATCTTTTCCAATAAATCCGAGGACTCCAACTACAACATATATATATATATATATATATATATATATATATATATATATATATATATATAAAATAATTATAATTTAAGCTCTACTTCTGTATGGAGCACTGTTTTTTTTTTTAAATAAAAACAAAAATACTAAAGAACTCTGGATTATTTACCTAACGTGTTCTTTCCTATTTTTCTATATATCTGCATATATATATATATATATATATATATATATATATATATATATATATATATATATATATATATATGTGTGTGTGTTTGTATGTGTGTGTGTGTGTGTTGTATATTGTATATATTTTGATAGCTTCACTCTCTGTATATTGTGTAGCCCCATAAAATTGTTACAGGTCCTATCGTTATTATTATCGTTATTTTTATTATTATCATCGTTGTTATTATTATTATTATTATTATTATTATTATTATTATTATTATTATTATTATTATTATTATTATTATATCCTCTACATTTCCCCCGTGTTCCATTTGTAGGGAGGAATATCCACTCAGAGTTTTTTTTTTTTTTTTTCCGAAAATAAACAATTTCCAAGTCAATGTTCAATCGCTATCTTCCTTATTCTCATAATCTTCATTTTCTTCTACCTCCACTTGCATTCATATCACACACCCCAATCAGTAACTCACTAACACGAGTTGCTATTGAGTTCTAACTTGAGTGCACTTCAGTATAAAAAAAAAAACTACAATAAACATAATCGTCAGAATTTCTTAGATTAAGCCTTTTCATTATGAATGTTTCCTATTTTTTTTTTATTTCAGCGTACTTTTAGTTGTTTATTACTGCAACGCCAAGGCCATTTTGACATGTTAAAACCGTTAAGCAAGTATCATGGTTCGGAAAATAAAGAAGAATTCTCTAATGAGGTTTGGGAATTTATTATGACGGGAAATACTGAGCGACTAGATTACTTCCCTTGCTTGTAGAATGATTTTATCACCTTTTCTCAGTAACCCCCAAAAACAACGGCGATCAGGTATTTCAACCAAAAAAGAAAAAAAAATGTTCATTATTAGAAATTTTCAAAAATGCTTGTGGGAAAGGCGAAATAATAGTTGTTTAATCGTTACACTCAAGACAAGGTGATAATTTCACTAAATGCAGCAGTGGTACAGAGCGTGAAAAAGAATGAGATGACTTTAGGGGTGATGATAGAAGAAAGGACAAAATAGGAACAGGGTTCAAGAAGACAGATGATGTTTTTTGAAGATTGTAATTAACAGGGAAGCAAGAAATCGAAAGGGATTTACAGAGGTGAGAAGTGCGAGAAATTAAACTGTTTGAGTAAAAGTGGCAATTGTATTTAGCTAGTTTAACAGTAAAACGGTGAGACCTAATTGCCAATCTAGTAACACATTTAAATTCCTGTAATCGAGGCATCAGGGAAAAAAGTTCATCAGAACAGTCGCTATGAAAACATCTTTTAAAAAACGAAAATGAGATATGCATAAAGATTTTAACGTGGATATTAGAAGTTACGACAGCACAGAGATATCTGAGTTCGTAGGAATTTTTCTGTTATGGAAGCTGGAGAAAAACATATGAAGCATCTATAAATGTGATGGGCTTTTGACAGTAGAAAATAAAAGTTGCTGGGTTTATAAGCACCGTAAAAAAATTTGAATAGTTTTTCAAACAATACAGACTCAAAATACAAGTAGAATTTAATCTGATAGAGGTAGACTACATGGCCGTATGCTTAAACCTATTTACAGGTGAGTATAAACCATACAGAAAACCTAGAAACGCTCCACTATACATAAGTACCGATTCCGACTATCCGGCGATCGTTACTAAACATTTGTATAAGTCGATAGCCAAGGGATTGTCTACTAACTCAAAAAACAAGGAGGTCTCTGAGAGAGCGAAAAGAGTCTACCAGGAAGCTCTTAAAAAAAGTGGACACAAAACCAGCTAAAATTTATTAAACAGCAAGAAAAATTAAAAAGAATACGAGTAGGAATATCAGAAATTTTAATTCGCCACATAGTAAATTCGTAAAAACTAACATGGGGGAATATCTTAAATCTTCGGAAAAATTGCTTAAACTATTTAATAAAAATAATATAAAAGTTAGTTATTGTTGCGGGAAAAATATGAAAAACTTATTTATAACTACAATAAAAATCTGGTCAATGCCGATGAAGGTGAACAAAATAAACCTAGGTGTAATTATGGAATAAAAAGCGTCTGTCCTCTGGAAGGTAAATGCTTGGCTGCAAATATACTTTGTTTAGCGGAAACGTGAGTAGAAAATAGAAATAATGTTATTGAGGGGAAATTACATATAGGAGTTACTGAAAATGAATGAAAAACGATATGATCATAAGTTGAATTTCAAACATAGTAAATATTTAAATGCCATCGCACTGTCAGCATATTACTGAAAAATTAAAAGAGAAAGAGGTAAGTCTCCCAAAATTACTTGAAGAGTTTTTAAGAAAAGCAATACGTGTAAAATATTAATGATAGATGTAAGCTTTGCCTCAAAGAAAAGTTTGCAATATTAAGTTCGAGCAGCGATAATAGAATGCTAAATAAAAAGTCAAAATTAATCACTAGATGTAGGTATAATATAAAATACCTATAGCGCTACATGACTAATGTCTGCTCCTCCCTTCTTTCTTAGTTTTTTCTTCACCTTCCTCTATATCAATATAGTCGCCATAGCTAGTTAGGCCCATTCACGTTTTTTTCTCTTTGTTTATTTTCTCTTACCCCGTGAGGGCAGGCGTTATGCGTTGATTTTCCCCATTTTTTCACGTGATGCAATAGCTTATTTGTATTACGGTTATGCATATAAAATGCTAGGCCCCTCCTTTTTGTTTTTAATTAAGATGTTGTCTTCTGAAGATCGCAAGAGAGTGAAACTTGAGTAACGACTCAAGCTATTCTTTGTTACGGACTGACGTTGTGAAGCGATTTTTGCTCTGTCTGGGTGTTAAATACATTATTGCGTAGGTAGCTGTTTGTCTTTTGGTCTTCCTTTCATTTTTTTCTATCCTTGTCCGGGACTTATTTCTTTTCTAAGGTGTTATAGCGTTTGGCAAGTAGGCTTATGGTCCAACCAACATCAATGATTTTCTTTAGCATATATATATATATATATATATATATATATATATATATAGTACAGGTAATCGATCCGAATTCCTGGGTATGACAATAAACTACATCCGCGTCCTGGGTATGGCGATAAACTACATCCGCGTCCTGGGTATGACGATAAACTACATCCGCGTGCTGGATATGGCGATAAATTACATCCGCGTCCTGGAGTTGACGATAAACTACATCCGCGTGCTGGGTATGGCGATAAACTACATCCGCGTCCTGGGTATGACGATAAACTACATCCGCGTCCTGGGTATGGCGATAAACTACAACCAACAGCAAGGCGTCAAATAATGTTTTCGGAAAAATAATGTTGCCAGCTATACATTTTTAAAACAATAATGTTGCCAGCTATACGTTTTTGAAACAATAATGTTGCCAGGTACACGTTTTCTGGAAAAAATAATGATGCCACCTGTACGTTTTTTGGAAAAAATAATGTTGCCAGCTATACGTATTTGAAACAATAATGTTGTCAGCTATACGTTTTTTGGAAAAAATAATGATGCCAGCTGTACGTTTTTTGGAAAAAATAATGTTACCAGCTATACGTTTTTGAAACAATAATGTTGCCAGCTATACGTTTTTTGGAAAAAATTGTGATGCCAGCTGTACGTTTTTTGGAAAAAGTAATATTTCCAGCTATACGTTTTTTGAAAAAAATAATGTTGCCAGCTATACGTTTTTGAAACAATAATGTTGGCAGCTATACGTTTTTGAAACAATAATGTTACCAGCCATACGTTTTTTGGAAAAAATAATGTTGCCAGCTATACGTTTTTGAAACAATAATGTTGCCAGCTACACGTTTTTTGGAAAAAATGTTGCCAGCTATACGTTTTTTGGAAAAATAATGTTGCCAGCTATATTTTTTTTAGAAAACATAATGTTTCCAGCTATACGTTTTTGAAACAATAATGTTGCTAACTATACGTTTTTTGGAAAAAATAATGTTGCCAGGTATACGTTTTTGAAAAAATAATGTTGCCAGCAATACGTTTAATAGTACTGTATATTTAATATATATATATATATATATATATATATATATATATATATAACTTAATTTGACAGTGGTTGATATGCCATAAAACCCAACCAACCAACCAACAGGTAATCGATCCGTTGGTGTATATAATCCGGGTGGATCCTACTAATATTAGTTATTAAAACTAATCAATAGAGAGCTCGATGTATTTATTATAACAGAGCATATGTAATATTACAGCAAAAATAAAAATAAAGATTACCTCAACATAGAAGATTGTCTATTTCAAGTCAACACTTAGGAGCTGATGATAGCCGCATACAAAACGGCTTCTATGTTGAGCTAATTTTTGTTTTTTTTGCTGTATATATATATATATATATATATATATATATATATATATATATATAGTTTTAAGGTGTGCTATATTTATGGGATAAAGTGCTCAATATCAGAAACAGAGCGTATGTAAATATATATATAAAATATATATAAAAGTGAACATTGAAGTCAACACTCGGAGGCGACAGACTGTTTCATGCTAGACGCAATCGTCAGACACGCGGCCTGACGATTGCGTCTAGCATGAAACAGCCTATCGCCTCTGAGTGTTGACTTCAATGTTCACTTTCATATATATATATATATATATATATATATATATATATATAATGTCATCCACATACAGGCCTGTTTCGCTGCATCACAGCTCATCAGTGCAAATAAACATCCGACTTGTCATCAGTCGGAGTTTCTATCCCTGAGCTATCAGCGCACCGCAGAGGGAAAGGGAAATTCTAGCATATTATTTTTTACGAATATAAACAAACGCCAGACAACGATAGTGCTCAATTCATTTTCAGTGAAGAGCATTGCGTCAGTGGAAACGGCTACTGTTTAGAATTACCCTATCTCTCAACAGTGCTACTTCCTCTACGTGTTGGTATTCATTTCTTTTGGAGATGTTCAATTCATTTACATTGAAAGTTTTCAGCTTCAGCTGTAATTCCTAACTCTACAAATTGGTGACCAAGAGAAACTTTATACATTACAATCAGCTAAACGCTACAGCAGCTTCGATTTATAATGGAGAAACCTTGAAATTGTTTATGGTCTGAGGTCCTCTCCAAGATTTGAATGCGAAAAGAATCAACGTCTTTACTATATAAGCCACAACTGACTATCTGGAGATTTTTTTTTAAGTTGGAGATTTTAATCCTTTGTGTTTTATTAGTAGTACGCAACATAGATACTAAAACAGGACAAGAAAGGCCATTAATCAGAAAACTCTTCTCCAAACTACACTTTGTCATTTGCTTAATAATAGAACCTTTTGTGGTGTTGAGGAAAGTATGGAAGGTGAATCAACTGTTCGCTTCAATTTTATTCTTTCAATTTAACAGCGGTCAGACAGTGTAGACGGAGGAAAGAAATCAATTCGCCATGATAGCTTTATTCGCCTGCTTATTTTTAGTTCGTTTTTATTAAATGAATAAAAGCTTTCATGATATACTACCGACCAGGTTCTCGATTTTTCCCGTCCTCAACTCACTTTAATATTTAATAATTAACGTTCTATTTTCACAAAGGAGGTGTATGGTTTCAAATCTTTATGCCGCTACAGCTATGTGTTTCCTTCTCTTTGATGTGTGCCAGACGAACGAGAAATGAAATGAACGCGGAATTAATACTTCCAAAGCCAAATGATGAGGGAAAGCAGAAAAATATGCCACTAGAGAAAAGTCAGGAAAATGAAAATGATAGTGATTATTATTATTATTATTATTATTATTATTATTATTATTATTATTATTATTATTCCTGCTGTAACTGAAATATTAGGTCCATCCATTGTAGGCGACATAAGCTAACAACTTTGGCAATCAATCCAATTCAGTAAGGTAATTAATTACAATAAAATGATTAATTAATTCCTCTCTGTCTCCTATTGTTGTGCAGTCGGAAGTGAACAACATCAAATCAAAGGAACAAATGACAAAATTAAACATACCGCGCAAGGGCTCTGCGCAGCCTTCCGGGTTTCAAACATACTTCAAATTTTCAATTTAATAAAAATAAATCGCCAATAAAATCAACTCCCGCCATTAAATAAAAACAAACCTCTGGAGCCTACACAAGACCATAAAAACCAAACATTTATTCAACTCGGCAGTAAAGAGACACGAGTCAACCTCGGTGTCTTGTCTTTCTTATCTAAGCAACAGCGGACTCCTTTTGTTCTATTCTCCCAACTTCACTTTCTGTCTTCCTGAAAGACTATTCATGTTCATATACTTACAGTCAAAGAGAAGAACTTTCTAACTTTTACTTCATGATAAGTAATTACAGTTAAAATTTGTGTGTCCTACGTTTAAATCATTTTATTTGAATACGCATCAAACTTTTCTCTTATTTTTTTATTCAAAGAAATCTTTCGGCGACACTATGAAATTAGCGTCTATGCATGTGCGAACACACTGGTTCGCCACTATTTTTCACGCATCTATCTTTTATACGATATTTTAGATTCTCAACACGCCCTACTTTTCAAGATTATCTAAATCAAAACGCTTTGTAAAATTATAATTTCTGTTTAAATTTCCGTGATGTGGAGTTATCATTTCTTTTTACCTTATTTATATTTTTTAATCATTTCACCGCAAGCAAAGCGGGAGTGCCACTTGTACGCAAGGAGTTACAGAGAGTGAAAGTAAAAGAAAACACTAGGTATAGGGGGTGGTTGAAGAAAGGATAAAAGATGAACGAGAATCAAGGCCTCAGAAGATTACGATTGACGTTGCATTTAAACTCTTGAAGATTATAGTTATCAGGGAAGCAAGTAAGAGGAAGGGTGTTCCACTGTCGGAAGTTCAAGAGAAGAAGTTGTTGGAGTAGAAGTGGCGGTTGCATTTAACTGTTTCAACAGGAAAAAGGTGGGACTTAGATGCCAACCAGTAAATTGTCATCTAAGTCCCACCCTTTTACTGTTAAATTCATGTAGTCGGGGCACTAGGGAAAATAGCTCCCCAGAGCAGATGCCATGAAAATATTTGTAGAAAAGACAGAAGGGAAGCTACATCACGTCCGTAAGAAAGTGACTGGAATCGAGATGCCAAATCAGAATCGATTACATTGCATATCCGTCTTTGGGTTTTGTCGAGGACCTCAAGAGGAACAGCAGGGCACGAGACCATATATAGCAACAGTATTCAATACACGGATAAATGGTAGATTTGTAAATGTATAAGATGGACTGCAAAGTCGAGCTGGAAATTTTCTCTATGGTGGTTAAATGAGATCATTTTCATTTTGGAGGCATTCAAATTTACAAGCCATTTCCTGCCCCAGTTAACCATGATTGGAGATCCTTTTCAAGAACAATGGCCAGGATAACTCTGTCATGTCTGATAGATTTGCTATTGACATAGGAGTAAACTATAGTGTCATCTGCATAAATGCCTACTTGGGAACTGATGACATTAGGGAGATCATTGAAGATGAGAATCATGTAAGACCCTTTATAGAGCCTTGGGAGACACCCATGTTTGTGTGAAAGGATCTGAAAGCGAGTCAATTCAAAATGATAAAAATTTTATTAAAGACCAACAATTAGATGAATTTTGGAAGATTTTTAAAAATCTGTTTTTTTCTTTTTACACACCCCAAAGTCAATATTTAATTAGTGTTTTAATTAAGATTTTAAATGCAAATATTGCTTAAAGTCTGTAAATAATATTTACATCAGAATCTTTTCCCCCCATTCAACTTTTGATTAATAGAAAGAAAAAAGTTTTATACATGTTTCCATTTTTTTTTTTAAATACTAGTTAATCTTTTGAACTGAGCATACAAGGTGGCAGTGTTTTTTGTAGTTAAATAAACACAAGACCAAGAAGATGCAGTGAGACACTCTCCCGGAGTCGAGCATCAATCATGCTGATGGTGGTCAGGAAATTTTCTCTATGGTGGTTAAATGAGATCAGTTTAGTTTTGGAGGGAATAAAACTTACAAGCCATTTCCTGTCCCAGTTAACCACTGATTGGAGATCCTTTTCAAGAGCAACGGCCATGTTAGCTTATTCATCATTGCCAGATTTACTATTAAGACGAGAGTAAATGGTAGTGTCGTTTGCATAGATGTCTACTTGAAAGCTGATGACATCAAAAAGGTCATTGATGAAGATCAGAAACAGTGTAGGACCCAGGATAGAGACTTGGGGAACTGTCTTCGTCACTATTGTTTTTGTTATCACACGTTTCGATCGTTGTGTACTCCGGCTTTCATCAAATGCTTTGCGATCCGGATAACCTTCTCTTTTTCTTTTGTTTTGTTTTTTTTTTTTTTTTATCATTTCATCCCAAGCAAGGTGGGAATGCCACTAGTGCGCAGGGGGTTGAAATCAAGAGAAAAGACTGAGTATAGGAAGAATTGAGGAAAGGACAATAGATGAACAGGAATCAAGAAGATAGAAGATGGCGATTGACGCTGAATTTAAATTTTTGAAGATTCTAGTTATCAGGCAAGCAAGTAAACGGAAGGGAGTTCCACAAGCGAGAAATGCGAGAAAATAAGCTGTTGAAGTAGAAGTGGCAGTTGCATTTAACCCTTCATTTAATCTATGGGAGGTGCAAATTGTTCTCCTTCCGCTGCTCCTGACTATGGATTGTTCTCATTTATTTCTTTATTAAATGACAGAGAAATGACAACAAGGCTTCAACAGTATCTGCAATAGAAACTGAATCCTCTATGCCAAATGTAACAAGTACTAGAAGCAGCAGAAACACTCATCAGCGGGCAGATAAGGTTTAAGGTTCCAAGTTTTTCACTCAAAATTGTCCCAAAATAGCCTAGTGGAATAAGCCGTTGCTTTGTGAGTTTGGGACATTATGTTTGCGAGCTAAATTGCGGAAAGTGTGTACTTGGACTCAGTGAAAATGGCGCGAGCAATACTAAATAAGAACTAGACTAGATATCTCTTGATATGGGTAGTGGAACGGTAACAATTTACCCCCGTAAATTAAATAAAGGCTTCAGTTAAAGATTCACTGAAAGTTAACAGGAACCACATTTCATCTTGCTAATGTAGATTTTATTCTTGTAAAATAAAATTATTTCTGATGACTCTGGTTCATTGGCGAAAATAAAAAAAAACATCCTAATTACCATCTGCCCATTTGTGGTCTTAATTTCTCCATTGAGTTTCAAAATCGCCCTCAGTTGTGAGGGAACGGGGTTCCCACGCGTTGTTTGAGAACCACAGTGAAAAAACGTTATTTGATGATGCTACAATAATTTTGCCGTCTTTTATAAAAGCATTCTATGGAAGAAAAAATACATAAAAAATGTGCATTCTCTATAGGGAATGCGAACCAGTTCAACTGCTAAAAAAGAATTAGCTTTGTAGACTCTCATCTTTACACAGATTCAGCCACATAAATAGCTGAAGAACAGCTGAGCATTTCTCAAAGTTAAATAACTTTAAATGCAAACTTATCTCTTTATATATCATTTTGTCTGACAGTGCGACTGTCTCGTACACAGATTACGATCGATTCAATTAGAGCAAAAACACATGGAGCCAAACACTAATGGTTGACGAACCACCTTGAATTTCTTAAATCTGCAATAACCTTATATCAAAACGTATCTCTTTATATATCACTTTGTCGGTGTGACTATCTGTTACATTGTACGCAGATTACCGTCGATAAAAGCAGAACAACATCCGGTCAAATACAATTTATGCGGTTACTTCCGCTTTCCGACAAATAAAACACTAAGTATTGGGTTGTCAGATGATTCATTCGGTTTTCTTTTTCAGTGTTATTTGAATTTACACGCAAAATATTTTTATTGTGGTATTTTATGGATATTTTTAGCACGCTTCTTCCTCTACAACTTTTCTTTATCGATTTATATTATATTGGCTGATTTGTTAAAATTGTTGGTGAATAATATGATTAAAATAAACTGAGAAAATGAAAGGATAGTTTTCAACTCTAAACTATTCCATGAATAGTTTAGAGTTGAAAACTATCAAATACGTCAGGTCTCCGTTGTAGGGGCACCACTAGTACTGCAGCAGTGGCACGCATAGGGGAAGATAACCTGACGAAACTCAACCCGCTTAAGACTGGTATTGAATTCATATTTTTAACTTCTAGACTGGTTACCATGTGAAGCTATGAGAGCCTAGTCAGCCTTGATATTTAACCTATATTGGTGGGGAGAAGTGATGGTTCTATACCTTTTCCAAATGTATTTGTGCGAAAGTGAACGAAAGAAGCTAGGTCGAAATTCGAACTCGGTTCGGGGATTTCGCTTTCCGGGGTGTTAACTGTTATACCAGCCGCACAATATAATCAAATCAAAGTACAAAAAAATGAAAAATGTTCGAAATTGTAACTCTATTTCCAATAAACAAAAATTAAGTTTCTTAGAACTTGTTTAAAATTAATGATTTTTCGAAGATTACTTGTTTGAAATTGCTTATTTGTTCATTTGCTTCTTTTTTTTCTTCCATAGCTGTAAGGCATAGACGTCTTTCTTTCTGACTGATTTCTACTTGGTTCATACAACGACGTCATATAATCTCTTTTGAATAAAATAACAAACGAAATTTTTTTTCAGAGAATTTATCAGTGATGTGAACACTACGCAAAGAAATTAGAACTGGACAATTATGATGCTTGGAGGATTGCCATCAGCAGCAAGGCAAAAGACGATATAACGTTATCAATCAGACTGTGTCGACAAGCCATTTATTTAAACAAGTTTTTCGCCGAGAATATAGATTACAGCTTCAGTTAACGTTATAAAAAAAAAGTATCATTGGGATTTCGTTATTATTTGCCATTTTTATCATTTCACCCCATGCAAGGCAGCAAAGCCACTAAGAGGCAGGTAGGAAGTTACCGAGTGTGAAAGAATGCAAGAAAAATAAAAGCATTATTAAAGAGCGATAACAGAAACTCTTTCCTTGTATTTTGAACGAGATTTATCCCTTGTTCTTTGTTTAGGATTGGATTTTCGGTTCTTTCTGCTAAAATCTTTTCATTCTCTTTCACTGTCAGTAACCCCTTGCGTCTTAGTGGCATTACCACCTTGCTTGGAGGTGAAGTGATTATAAAAAAAAAAAAAAAAAAACTTAGGAAGACAACAGATAACGATTGAAATTGCATCTAAATTTTTGAAGATCAAGTTTAACTGAAATGCAAGAAGCCGAAAGAGAGTTCCAATAGCTAGAAGTAGGAAAGAGGAAACTGTTAGCATAGAACTTACGGTTTACATCTCGCTATTTCAACTGTCAAATGATGAGACCTTGCCGCCAATCTAGTACTGCGTTTAAATACAGAGAGTCTCATAGAGAAAAGTAATATTTATTTTGAAAATATAAAAATGTATCACAAGGTCAAATCGGGGATAAGGTGAAGGCTGGTCTTCAATTTGTCTTATCTTAAAACTTAGCTAGTCACAATTACTGACCCAAACATACCGCGATATTCCCTACACCAAAATAATCACGTTCTTACTTACCATTCTTACTACAGCCACCATAATACTTCAAAGTCTCTATAATGTTCGAACAAGTTTTATGCAAAATTTGTCCATGGGAGGGGGGAATAAAAAATAAATTTTAAAAATGAAACCCCAATAACCATAGTGGAAAGTTGATCCGAACATTTAATATGAAGGTATTTATAGAACAGATATAGAGAAGCTACATTACAACGGTGGAAAAGTGACTGAAGCCGAGATGCCAGGTTAGGATCAATGACATTGCAGATTCTTTTTTGGATTTTATCAAGGATCTCTAAATATATAGTAACAGCAACAGACTAAAGCAAGGACGAATGGTAGACATATAAACACATAAGATAGAATCTTTCTAATTATTAATAATAATTAGTGTTAATCTTAGATCAGTAGTAAACATGCTGATGTTACGCCAGTTTAGGTAAACACCTCCAAAACTCAAATTTTCAGAGCCTTACATCTGAATTTTCTGTTGACTTAACTAACAGCTCAATATAGAAAAAAACTGACTTGTAACTTTCAATACTTTCATAACCAAGCTGGTTACATTGCATCCATCACCGACCAAAACTTCAGCTTTCTCTCGTTACACTGAAGGCTTACTCATTCAACGAGGCTCCATGCTTCAAACTTCTATTGGGATTCAATTTCCCTACTGACCTCAATATTCATCGCCTTGTACCGCGTCAGAAAGTATCTGATTCCTTCGATTATGCTCTATTTTTACAAGATCTAGATCAGATCAAAAATTAAACATCGCTGTCATGACTTGGCTGGAGCTGGCCCAGTCCTCACTTTGCGGTCTTGATAGATTTCAAAATCGTTTACCCGGTTTTACAGGCAATTACCTCCCTCCCTCCCTCCCTCCCTCCCTCCCTCTCTCTCTCTCTCTCTCTCTCTCTCTGCACGTTTATCGCTATTTCCATTTGAAAATAATTGATTTAAATCAGCTTTCCTTCCCGTACTAATGCATGAAATGATATTCAACGAGTCTCCATGCTACTACGTAAGTGACAAAAAAGTCCTTAATTAAGTCAGATAAGTGAAAGAGTTCCTCGCCGCTAAGTAACGACAAACAAACCGGTTTTGCATATTTACTACTTGTCCAGTGCTCGGTCATGATTCATGATGATGATGATGATGATGATATTTCACCATTCTAGAAATAAAGATCTGAAATGTCATCATTAAAAAACGACCTATTCACAACAAGTAAGAGTAGCAGTAGTAAAAAGAACAACACAGACAAGACGTATGTTCTTCGCTCCGTGAAAATCCAGTGTTGACCGTTTCAAAAGCTTCCCTTAACCACAAAATTCTCGGAACAATTATAAACAATTAAGCCCAAACTTTAAAGAAACAAAAAGAGAGAATAACCCTGAGAAAATTTAACACATACAAAACCAATATTGTAAATAACATCACGAAAAGAAAAATACATTCTTGTCATTAATTTCAACACGTGTCTCAAAGTCTTATTGTTGTATGCTATTGTTGTACATTTTATTCATTTCATTTTCAGTATGAAAAAAAGGAAAGGAATCCTCTAACAACTACTAATACATGTAACACGGAGTAACTTACATTAACAACTCAGCATTAATCCTGTTACAACTCTAAATGAGTTTATTTCGACTTTATCCAGACTTTTTTTTAACTTTCATTCATTTGTCGAATAACAGCATCATTCACAATTTTCAAAAAATAAATAAATAAATAAAAGAAAGAAAGAACGAAATGAAACGAAATGAAACGAAACGAAACGAAACGAAACGAAACGAAACGAAACCACAGACAATTCTCTTTTTCTTGAGACACACTTTCTTCTCTCCAGCCATGGTTTTCTGTTAAATTCCCACAATTTTGCAATGACGAGGCTGTGAATAAAGAGGCCACTGAAAATGACATTTCATTCTGTGATACAAAAAGTAAATGCCATGCTACCTCTGAGACAGACTGAAAAGAGAACTTCTTTATTATATGGGACAATTACTGTTGCCCATTTTCTAATATTGCAATCGTTCCAATCTGGTTTTATTGCTGATCGCTTTCTTCTATTCGCGGAAGATGTAGCCATCTTGAAACTGACAGACCGCAATTAGCTATTGGGAATTTTTGCAATGAAATTTTCATTTATTTGAATATACAATTTTGAAGCCAGGGTTGAAATGATTGAATGATCCTGACTTTTATTGAATTTTTTTTTTTTTAATATAATCTGGTAAAACTAGCTATATAACCAAATGAGATAGATAGAGATAAATCGAGGTGGATAGATAGAAGCGGGTTAATATTCTTCAGTTAATAAAAAAGGATGAAATAGTTTTCTACAACAAATACTCCACATAAAAGATAATGATAATAAAACTTCAGTACCCCACCTCTGTGTGCGTGTGTGACAGAGAAAGAGACGGACAGACAGAGAATGGTTTTCGTCCACGTTAGAAGTTTTAAACACGTAATATATATATATATATATAATCATTATCCCTCGGGTAAGTTTTATACAGCATTTATTGGATCCATCGTAATTAGAATTTAAATTAATCCTTAAAAGGGACACAGGGAAGTTATTTTTCATTGTTTTCCACATGACTTTCTATATATATATATATATATATATATATATATATATATACAGTGTAACCCGGATATAAGAGTGTTGTCGGGACCGGAGAAGAAGTATCTTATATCCGGTTTTCACTTATATCCGGGTTTCTCTTATATCCGGGTTTGGTCTGTTATATATACATTAACACTGGCTCTAATTTGGGACCAAAGAAAATCTCTCTTATATCCAGGTTTCTCTTATATCCGGGTCTCTTATATCCGGGTTACACTATATATATATATATATATATATATATATGCGAAAATCTCTGTGTGTCACACTTCTTCAACTTTACTCCTAGAGACCGTGGCTCAACATCCCATAACATTTTGGAATCAGGCCGACTCCGTGAGTAAATTAAAAACATTACAGGACGGAACTGGATTCGCAATCCTGACATTTTGGATTCTCAAATTTTCATTACTGCCATTGTTTTTGACTATTTCTTTACGTGATTTTTTGTACGATAACAATTTTTATAACATGGAAATAAATTTGGGAATAATCGAAATTAATTGCGAAATCCACCTAACGTCGCTCATGGAATAAAAGTAATTGTTTGTTCGGAAAGTAAGGACCTACGTACATCAAATTTTCTTTAAATTAAAATGGCGTCAGAAGAATTATCATTAAACTTTTAAAAGTTAAGCTTAAATATTAATGCAATGCTTAAATGCAGCGATCAATTTTCAGTTTTGTACTTTATTGTTGCCTATCGCATACGGCAGCAGCATGCCCCACAAAAAGAAATCTCCGACAACAGAGGAGCAGATTGCAATCAAAAGAGCCAAGGCTGCAGCGAAGAAAAGAGAGGCCTGTGTAAATGAGAACCCAGATCAAACAGCAGCCAGGAAAGCTTCCAATGCTGAGAATATGCAAAGACTTAGGGGCTCTCAAACTGCTGAACAAGCCGAAGGTCCAATCAAGCCCTCCGCAAAAGCTAGCTTAAATGCCGCCTCACACACACGGACACACACACACACACCTACACACACACACCTACACACACACAAACACACACACAACTCTGTATCCTTGGAAACGTGAATTATGATTTTTGCTGTCTTTAAAACCCAGTACTTTTAAAAGTTACTCCAAAATTGGTTTGAGGATGAAATGGAACTAATGCCTTTAATTTAATTACAAAATTAAATTCGTTTTTGAAACATGGTTAGAACTGTGTAGCGAAAAAAATATTTTAAATCAATTAATTTATAATATTAATGCTCTGTAAATTTACATTGGGCACTATTTTGTAAAAATAAAAATATCTATAAGAACACCGGATTATATATCTTACTGTTCTTTCTTTATATATATATATATATATATATATATATATATATATATATATATATATATATATATATATATTTACAAGAGGATAAAATCCAGGTAGAGCTCAATGTCCATGACAGAGTAAGAATATAATATAAAAGGCCCAAACACCAATATCCCATGATTTAAATTTATTACATTGGAATCGTAATCAGGATCCAATTCATCAGACCTAAAAATTTGGAGGTCTGATGAACTGGATCGTGATTACGATTCCAATGTAATAAATTATAACCATGGGATATTAGTGTTTAGCCTTTTATTATATATATATATATATATATATATATATATATATATATATATATATATATATATATATATATATATATGTATGTATATATATATATATATATATGTATATATATGATGTATTTATATGTATATATATATATATGATATATATGTGTGTGTGTGTGTATCCAGGATGCGATGGATAGATTCCCGTCTAAATTACGCAAAAATGAAAATAACACTGACATCTCATTTTAGCAGATATGACACAAAAATATCTTGAAATACTAAAGAGTAAATTTATGTAATTAAATCGACATTAGCTTCAACCACAGCTTCCAGACAATCTTCGGAATCTCCTGCAACTCTTCTGGACGGTCTCCCTGTTTAAGCTTGTGAATGCTGCCATAATCCTTGCCTTCAGTTCATCTTTGGTGTTACAATGAGTTTTGTTGGTCCCTTTCTCAACTCAGCCCCACACATAACAATCAAAGCGTTTGCAGTCTAGGGTGGAGGTCCATGTCGACAGGATGTAGGATACAGAACAGGAATAAACAGCGCTCCCCACAAATCATCAAAAGCCATAACCAAAAAAAAAGAAAGAAATATAATAAAAAATGCAATAAAAATAAATTTTAAAAAATAAATGAAACACTTTCTGGTTTCAGTCAACTGATTTAAAACCCAACATATACTAAAACGGCTTTAATATATATAACAAAGAGACAAAAACTTTCTGGTTTCTTCTCATCGGATCTAATAAGGTAATTTAATTTATGGTTTCCCTTATCCTGAGAGCTGAGAACACAATACACACTATTTTCTCTTTCAACCAAAAAAACAAAATTATTCTAGACTGCATTCATGAATATAATTGCAAGAAGTACACAGAAAATACTAAGAACATCAAACCATAAATTCCCCGGATATGTTCAGGAATATGTTAAAAAGTCTTTTTTCACTGCTCTTTAGACTGTCATGGCTGAAACTCTTCTCTTACGTGCCAAGTGTCTTATGGATTGAGTTGCGTTTTTCTAATTCATCTCTTTAGCTCTAAGTTGAAATGATAATTCTTCTTCCTGTTGTGACCTGCTAATCCAGTTTTCCTCTCAAATTTTTGAACTTATTCATTGTTGTCTTGATGGTTCTTGAATGGACTTTGAATATGGAATCCAGAGTAAAATGTTGGTACCATTACTGAAGGCCTGAATGGTCTTTTTCACCCTAATGAATAAAAAGAAACTCAATAGTATAGTGTTCTTTGTTTTGTTTTTTTAGATATTAAACTTTTTGTAGAATGGACAATTTTGCTGTTACACCCGGTATATATATATATATATATATATATATATATATATATATTTAAAAAAAATTTATAACATAAATATGTTATAAAATCACTACAAAAATAGCCATTTTGTTTCAATACCCTCGATGTCTTATCAAGTGATGATGTTGAATGTAAAATAAATGGTTTTAAAAGTTTCAAATTAATTAACAATCCTTCGCAAGGGGAAAACGTTGTTACAAAAGCTAGATGGACCAATCAAAATACAAGTATAGAAAAATTCAAAAAGCTTGACAACGAAGTCATGTTATAATATCTATTCAGATGTTTAAAATATGGGTAGTATTAAAAAAGAATTTATTCTAACCAATAATTACTAAATTATATGATAAAATTTAATATTAAAATTAAAAACTGCTAATTTCAAAATCAAAATTTAATCGCTATTAAGTTTACAACTATAAAATTACAGAGGAGAAAAGAAGAAATATATATGTTTTTCAATTTATTTCTTCATTGAAGTTACTTTAGCTAATTTTATATCCGG
>OZ010583.1:28913875-29081375 GCA_963932145.1 Acanthosepion lycidas | reverse complement strand
ACTATAGCTTAATTTAAGGGTATTAGGATTAAATATTTTACTAAGTGGGTTAGTTTCAGGGTTAGGGAAATGTTTCTTGATGAGTTTTAGAAACATACGTCCTAATTTAGATTTAACCATTATATTGAAAGGGGGAGTGAACCAGATGATCTTTCTAGATCTTCTTTTCTTACTATGGTTGTAATCGACAGGGTTTTTATATTGAATAGTGATATTTTTGTATCCACTATTTTTGAGTGCAGAATTGTAAAAATCACGATGTTTATTAAAAACATCTTTGTTAGAAGAGTTAGTGTTAAAAACTCCACTAAAATTAAGGTAGACCGTATTAGGAAAATGATCCATAGGGTATTTAAGGATTTAGGTCTTAGGACAATAGTCACTACTAATGTTAAACAAGTGGATTTTCTAGACGTCACCCTAGACCTTGTTAGCAACTCTTTCCAACCATATGTGAAGGTTAATTCCAACCCGATATACGTACATCCAAATTTCAACCATCCCCCTTCAGTTATCAAACATATACCCTCTTCCATTGGATTTAGAATTAGCACTAACTCTTCTAACAAAGATGTTTTTAATAAACAATTATTTTGAAATTAGCAGTTTTTAATTTCAATATTAAATTTTATCATATAATTTAGTAATTATTGGTTAGAATAAATTCTTTTTTAATACTACCCATATTTTAAACATCTGAATAGATATTATAACATGACTTCGTTGTCAAGCTTTTTGAATTTTCCTATACTTGTATTTTGATTGGTCCATCTAGCTTTTGTAACAACGTTTTCCCCTTGCGAAGGATTGTTAATTAATTTGAAACTTTTAAAACCATTTATTTTACATTCAACATCATCACTTGATAAGACACCGAGGGTATTGAAACAAAATGGCTATTTTTGTAGTGATTTTATAACATATTTAGGTTATAAATTTTTTTTTTTTTAAATAAATAATTTTATCTGCTCTACTTTGTATTGAGTATTGAGCACTCTTTTAGGAATAGTAATAGTAATATATACACCAATCATATACTTGGGTATATATATATATATATATATATATATATATATATATATATATATATATATATATATATATATATATATATATATATATATATATATATATATATATGGCTACTCGTATTCGAGGATACGCGTCTACTAGAGAAGCTAGCCAATCCCTTTTGCAGACGCTCAGGCACATTTGTATTTGTTCAAAACCCACAGATCGAACCTGTGGTTTATACTGCAACTATGCTGAGCAGACCTTAGTTGCAGTTTCTGGAAGAGAGCGTGTTATCTAGCGTGATCAACAATCTGAACAAAGGCTAGCACACTCAAACCCTCGGTCGCGATCATTTGTGACTTCTGTTTACCCAATTTCTTTCGAGTCTGATAAAGTAATTTTATTTATTGCCTCTCTTATTCTCAGAGATCCCAACACATTTCCTTGCAGTTTTTTATTCTCACCTGAAGAAGACGAAATCTACACACATTCGTCGAAACGCGACAATTATACCCTCTCTACGTTGTCTTATCATCCCTCCCGCCGCACACAGACTGTCTCAGCAACCTAAAAAAACAAGCATAATTGCCAATTTATACAACTAGATATAAAAGAATTGTTCTTTTCTACATCCGCGTCCTGGGTATGACGATAAACTACATCCGCGTCCAGGGTAAGACGATAAAGTACGTCTGACAGCGAGGCCCCTGATCACGAGGTTTTCAGGAGCGTGGAACTACCTCTTAATTTCTGGTGTTCCTAGGAACACCCTGACCCCGGGTGCTAGTACCTGTTAGGATCCCAACTATGGACAAATAGTTAACCCTCAAACTGGGGTCATAACACTACGAAAGTGTAAAAATAGGTTTTAATACCAATATATATATATTTGTTTTTTAAGCGATTCACCCCAAGCAAGGCGGAAGCCACTAGGACGCAAGGGGTTACAGAAGATTTGGAGCAAGATCAGATAGGAGTGATAGAGGAAAGGATGAGAAGGATAGTGGATAGATCAAGGCAATTGGAGATGTCGATTGACATTACATTTGAATAGATGGAAATTATAGCTCTCAGGGAAACTGGAATAGGGAAGGGAGTTCCACAGGCGAGAGGTGCGAGATATGAAGCTATTGGAGTAGAAGAGACGGCTACATTTAATAGTTTCGACAGTGAAAGGGTGAGAGCGGGATGCCAGCCTCGTAGGGCGCTTGAATTCATGAAGTCTGGGAACCAGCGAATGCAGCTCCTCGGAGCAATTTCCATGAAAGTATTTGTAAAAAAGACAGAGAGAGGCGAAGGCGCGTCTGTGAGAGAGCGACTGTAGACGAGATGCCAGAACAGGGCCAATTATATTGCATATCCGTCTCTGGATCTTATCAAGAACCCCGAGGTAAACAGAAGGGGCTCCAGACCATATATAGCAGCAATACTTCATGCAAGGGCGAATTGTTGATTTTTAGATCTGAAGGATCGATTCCGGGGAGAAAAATTTCCTGGCGCGGCACAGGGAGCCAACTTTCCTTGCGGTGGACGAAGCAATTGACTCAATGTATTTGTTCAATCTTAGGTCAGCAGTCAACGTGAGACCGAGCAGCCACAGAGAGGTGCTCTCGAGGAGTTGAGCGTCAGACATTCTAATGGGGGGCAGGGAAGGATCTCTGTGGTGATTAATACAGAGCAGTTTTGTTTTTGAGGCGTTAAAGTTGACCAGCCAATTCCTGCCCCAGTTCACAACCGATTAGAGGTCCCTTTCGAGACGCACGGCCAGGTTAGTTTGTCAGCGACACTAGATTTGTTTTTGAGGCAGGAGTAAATTGTGATGTCATCCGAATAGATGCCAACTTGGGAATTTATGGCGTCAGGAAGGTCATAAAAAATCATTACCAACAATAAATCTTTGAAAAAAAATATTACCAGCTATACATTTTTGGAAAAAAAATACCGGCAATAAAAATTGTCGGCATTAAATAATCCATTGAGGTTGATATGCCGTAAAACAAACCAAATCAAACCTTTCTATAACAGAACCCAGGCTGAATAAGGCCATCTCCTTAGCTCAAGAACAAATAAAAATAAACACAAACGAAATAAAAATCAATAAAACTCCCGAAAATCACTATTATTTGATAATGAAAACGCCTAGATAAAGACAGAAAGGGACTTTGACACTGCAATGGGAATCTTTAATTGGTACAGAAAAAATATAGCCATAGAACTAACCTGAAAGAAGTAGATTTTTTACGTGTTACCTTCAACCTAAGAAAAGGGACATATCAACAGTATAAAAAACCCAACGACAACCCACTGTATATACGTACATCTTCCAACCAGTCATCATCAGTAATCAAGCAGATACCACAATCAATCAAAAGCAGGCATTCTGATAATTCTTCCAGTGAAACCATATTCAATGAAGCCAAGAAAGATTATGAAACAACCTTAAAAGATAGTCAATTCCCGGTAACACTCAGTACACCACACAACACATAAAAGACAACAGGAAGGGAAACAACATATGATCCGACCTACCATTAAACAAAAACGTAAAAACAAACGTAGGAAAAATTGTTCATTAAGCTCAAAAACTCCCCCATCAAGCATTCTCCACAAGATATTCAACAAAAACACAGTATGAATCAGCTACAGCTACACTGAGAACATGACACAAATAATAAAAAAGCACAACAGGAAAACGCCGGCCCAAATCAAACAACGGTAACTGCAGAGCACAGAATGGATGTCCGTTAAACAGCAATTGCTTGAAGAACAATGTGATATATCAAGCCACTGTAAAATCAGCAGTTAACAAAATAGCTATAATTATCTTCCCAGACCAACACAAACTACTAAATAAATGACCAGAACTCAACTCAAAATGCAGACACGAAAACAAATTTTACTACGTTACTTAAAAACCGAAAAGTTAAAACGAAGAATAAACAAAAATAAATAAACAATAAAATAGACTAATAAATAAACAAAAATAAGTAAAATAAATTAATCCAAACCAACAAATAAGTAAATAAACTAAGTAAATAATAAACAAATTAACAAACTACGAATGCACATATAAACACAAGCAAACGTATTAGTAACAACCAGCAAAAATAATGAATAATAAATTTTAAGAGTTAACAAACAACAATATATATATATATATATATATATATATATATATATATATATATATATATATATCCTGGGAGTTTATGTCCGTGAATATCTTCCGCTGCCTAGGGAACTCCTTCTTGAATCTCCACACCACTCTTACATGTGCCTCCATCTGTCCATACATAGCTCAGTCAGCTATCTCTGCTTTCTCTAACGTTTCCCTTCCTCTCATGACTGTTGCATGCTAGATAGTATTTATGATAATATAGACAACATTTCCCTACACCCGTCTGCAAATATATTTGTGTTCGGTGACTTTGATGCTTACCATGCCAGGTAGCTTAAACACTTTCTCACTGACCGCGCGAGAATTCAGATTTCTCAACCACTGAATCTTTCACGCAAGTGGTGGACTTCTCCACGCGTTTTCCCAGTAACCCTGTTGGACAGGCTTCTCTTTTAGATCTCATTTTTACCTTTGTCCCCTACTTTTCAGCTCTGTTCTATTGGCAACTCTGATCATGCGGTAGTGTAAGACAAGACAAGAACCTCCTACCAAAAGAATATCTTTCTGTTATCAACGCATGAATTGGGACTAGTTCCGTGACTTTCTTTGTGACGTCCTTTGGAATGCAGTTTTCAATCATCCTGTTCATAAATGCGCATCTGAGGTTCCCACTTGCATGCGCGGCCGTTGTACCTGATCTTCATTAATGATCTCCCTGATGCTATCAGTTCCAAAGTAGCCATTTATACTGATGCTAGGAACATTTACTCCCGTCTCAATAGCAAATCCTTCGAAGTTGACAAAGTCAACCTAGCTGCTGCTCTAGAAAAGGATCTCCAATCAGTAGGAAATGGCTTGTAAATTTTAATGCCTCCAAAACGAAGCTGTTCTTATTTAACCACCATAGAGAATCTTTTCTGTCTGCCATCAGCATGACTGATGCTAGACTCATGGAAAGCAACACAATGCGGTTTTCTTGGCCACACGTTCTCAACTGACTTGAAGTGGAACGCCGACATTCGAATCTATAGCTGCATCTACTGCAAGGAAAGTTGGGTCACATTTACAAATCTGCAATTCGTCCGTGCTTTGAATACTGTTGTCATGTCTGGTCTTGTGCTCATGCTACTCATCTCGAGGCTCTTGACAAAATCCAAAGAATGATCCACAATGTAATTGATCCTGACTTTGCTCAGCTTTGTCCTTTCCTTGGTCCCCTTTATACTCATATATATCGATGTCAACACTGAGAGGTGACAATCTGTTTCATGCTTAAAAGCAATCTTCAGATCATGTGTGTTGTATTTGGCTCGACTATTTATATATGCTGGTCAGCGATGCATTATGACAACAAGGTCTATTGCATTATCTTTAACGGTTATTGTGTAGACGTTAATGGTTATATTTCAAATTATTCTAGAGGTTATTGACTAGAAATAATTGTGGATCCGGATGGGGTTCATATGTAATTACAGTAGAATCCCTGATAACCGGACTACGAAGGCCTTCCGGATATGAGGAATTGGTTACAAAGTTTTTTGTTGGTTTTTTTTTTTTTTTGGTTTGTTTTGTTTGTTTTTTTATATGACGGGTTATATTTAAATTAAAATAAAGGAAGTGAAATCAGGTTTAACATTTATTTTCAATGTTTTATAGTAAACATAATAAGCTAATGGTGAGTGAAATATAACGTAATTGATTTTAAGGAAAAAGAAATAAATTATGTAATGTTAATGAAAATTCATCAAATTAATTACGCCACGTATGTAAAACAAATAATGTAACGAGGATTTTTTAATCTCTGTTGCATGATGATTCTTTCTCTTCTAATGTCATTCTCAACTTTTTCCGCATTTCTCTTTGCTTTTGTTCTTGAAATTTTTTAAACGAAAGACATTTTTTAACTCTGTGTGCGTTATTGTAATCGTCATGGCTGAATGCTGGCTTTCTTTCCATAAAACTGACAACTTTTTCAATTTCAGTCTTGGTTCCTCACAATCATGCATCTCGTCGCTATTTTGTTGCCGATGTGTCTTGTTGTCATCCTTTTCTCTTATTCCCATCATCTTTTGCACAAATACAAGCCATTAGGGTGAAATAAGCATAAGCAATTATCTAAAGTAAATTTCAAATCAAGAACATATCACCCAAATAGTTCAAATATACACATCAAAATCATGTCCGGGTATGTGGGATTCCGGATATGATGCACTCCGGATATGAGAGATTCCGGATATGACGGATTCTATTGTATTTTATAATGTTGTTTGTTAACTTTTTACTCATTATTTATAATTTAACTATTTGTCTTTCATTATTATTATTACATTTACTTGTGTTTAAGCGCGCATTCGTGTTTTTTAGTTTGTTTATTATTCACTTAATTTGTTTATTAATTAATTTTTTCGGGGCCTGGTTATCTTAATTGTTCAGTTTAAGTATTGGCTTTGTCGAAAAAGTATGTCACATTATTTGCGTTGTATATAGTGCTCATATTTTCATTTTTCATCAGGAGTATTTTACAAGGCATTCGTTTTTAGTTTTCGATTCGTTTTTAGTTTTCGATTTTTTAAGTATCGTAGTAAAAATATTTTTCGTTTCTGCATTTTGAGAGTTTACAGTTTGTGGATTTGTTGTTGTAAGTTGATATTGTTTTCCAAATTTTCCATGATATTTTTGGCATTGGCCTGTTGGCTCCTTTGCTGTTTCCAGGGTCTTTCAGTTACTCTTAGGTATATTTGTTCTTCGGTATCTACTGATTTTACAGTGGCTTGTTATATTTTTTTGCAAAGAAACTGCCATTTTAGGGATCGTTCTTACACGTCGGTTAGTTTTCTGTTGTGCTTTTTATTATTTGTGTCAGGTTCTCGGTGCAATTGTAGCTTATTATTACTGGGTTTCTATTGAATATCTTGTGGAGAGCGCCTGATATGTCGAAGTGTTTGTGTTCGTCTTTAATGAATATTTTATCCGTTTTTGTTTTTACGTTTTCGTTGTACGGTGGACTGAATCATATGATGTTTCTTTAGATGTTGACATTTTTGTACCGTGGGGTACGTTTGTGTATGTAAGTGTTGTCGAAAATCCACTATTATGGTTGTTTCATAATCTTTCTTCGCTTCGTTGGAGATGGTTTCACTAGAAAAATTGACATTCAACCTGCTTTTAATTGATTGTGGTATCTGCTTGATTATTGATAGCGGGTGGTTAGATGTATGTATGTAAAGTGGTTTGTCGTGTTTTCTACACAGTTACGTACCTTTTCTTAGGTTGGCACTTAACCTAAAAAAGGTACATATCAACCAAAAACTACTGATCTACGAACAGCATATAGACAAATTTCGAAAAGTGTATGCGTCAAGAAGATGTCGTGGATGTGTTAATTATAATGGGTAAATACTTGTTGAGAATAGGCTGCGTGATAATTAACGATTTCCACTAACATTAAAATCTTTATATTCATACATGGAATAAGATACAAAACTCAACGGAATGATTTCAAACATAACAATTAGATTTATTAGTGTTTGATGTACAAGCATGCGAACTGAAAAGGTAGGACAGAGTCGTGTTCCTTTGATTTGGTAATAGTTGTTTTATTAGTCATCATGATTTAAGTAGATACCATCAAAATATCGTGCGGACGTAGTAGAAGATATATCACGTGAGTTTTTAGGGCCAATTAGGAATAAATAAATAATTTAATTCTGGAGCCGATGTTCTTGCGAAAAAGTGTATAAAACAAACGAAATCCGACTCCAAAAGGGATACGCACAGGTGTCACCAGGGTCCACGTCACTCTCGCTGATGATCTTCACGACCACATTCACGTCTACATGCTAAAAGCGACAGCGCTGACGAACTACAAAACCGCTTCAGACTACGGTACCACAGTTCACAGTAAGAACCAAATTCTAACAATCTCTTGTATTCCCCGTTACTAGCTAAGCACGCATACATGTGTGCGGATCTATTACGCACGAACATGCATACATACAAAAATACAAATCGCATACAATGCCAGGTATTCATTGGTTAATAAATCACCACTCTATTACGACATGCAATTTACAAATCGCAATAATGCGATAATTTTGTAATCGCTCTATTCTTAAGTAGTCAATTTTGTGCACTTTTGGGAGAAACGGGTCACAGAAGCTTTGTTAAGTCTCCCAAAAGCTGGCTCGCTGATTGGTCGATGCCAACCAATCAGATCGTTTGCGCGTGAAGAATAATTCTTCCCGCGCAACGATTTGGAGCCTATAGTCGCTTATTTAAGCCAAGATTTTTCTAATCCCAACTCGTGAGAAATCAACTGCCAAACGAGTCCACGACAGCTGAAACCATGCTCCAACTTTCTCACTCACACACACACACACTCACATGCTGAACATACCTTGTACACACTCACATAAACTCTTCTTACACAGCAATATCTTTCAAGAACAATCATTTCAAGAGACTCTCATGAACATTCTTCCAGTGAACTTTGGAACACTAAAATAACATTAAAGAGAGACAACTCTTGGTTAATTCAAGCTTTTCTTACTTAAATGCATGCTTTCCTTCACGTCATTGCTTGATATTGTACATCTTGTTAAATACATATTTTATGTGTAACAATGTCTTTTGGTTATCCTTTTCTGCATCAGCCCTGTTTCCTAAAGTTAAATTAATCTGATGAAGTCCGCTACACATGTATTGACTCTTTCACATAAACACGCATACAACAAAATTTCATTGTTTCTCACATATGTACGCAAATACAGTTTCTATTCTATTCTAGAATTTTATTAACCAAAACAAAAAGACATTACTTTCTAATCTATAACCAACTTCTTATATTCTTGTCGTTAACGGTTATATTAAATTAATTTTTTTTTTGTTGAAACTACGTTGTCTTTTTCTACTGGGTTTTATTCTTTCTATGAAAATCGTGGGATTATTCTCTAAACGGCCGAATTACGAGCAGTCCCGCAACAATATTTTATGCCATTGTATCGAACTCCGACTTTTGACATTCCTACAAGCTACACAGAAAACAATTTGTAACAGACAAATAATACGAATGAAATTTGCAGGTGTGGTTGATGTATAAAATGTCCATACCTGAAATATACAATTGTATGTGGGTTTTTTTTGTTTTGTTTTTTCTCTCTCTCTCACACACACACACACACAAAATTGATGAAATATGTCGTGGAAGTGAAGATTGCAACCTTGCTACTGGGACGAACCGATGAAAAAAAAAAAGGAAGAAAGGGTTTGCTGCACTTTTTAAACACTCATGTTAGCAATTCTCAATGGTTCCGCTGTAGCCTAAATGTCTACTTTTGGCTCACGGAAATAAGCGTGACATGCCGATTTTTATTTTCGCTAAACTTCACAGAACTATCATAAAGTTAACTCTGTTACTTTTCTGATACACGTCTATAATAGTTTTGTTTTTCAAAAAAAAATATCTTAATATTCTTGCCTGGTGACCTGCTTCCTTATTCAAATAGTTCTTTAAAAATTTCGGTACTTTCATGAGATCGCTAACAACAGAGCATAGCATTACGAAAAAGACGCCAAAGTTGATGAAAACAAAATTTTAGCGTCTAAATGCTTGTGTTATTATTGAGAGGAAAGATCAAAGTATTTTTTAAATATTTTAAAAAATTTTCCTTCTTTTTAGAACATTGTAAATTTTGATTAAAAAAACCTTGTTTCTCTTTTTATCAACCGAACCAATAAAATAACAAAATTTTAGCGCGTTTTTTTTCCTTTATGACACATTAATTTGGAAAATCTTGCAAAAATAAAAATAATTGTTGGATTTTAGTGAAACTTTCAGAAACTATTCACAAATGATGGAACTTATTATAAATATCTTTTATTTTTAGTAAAGTCATGGCAGAAATTTTTTTTTTCATATGTATTACCTCCTCTAACTAATTGTACGAAAACTCTATAATTTCAATTTTGAGAAGATTAATGATTATATTAGTTAAAAGCACAATGCTTTGAGGAAACCAAATCATGTTTTTGTTTTTTTGTTGTTGGAACTCTCCTACCTGAAGTGTAACAACATACAAAACTCAATAAAACAAAAATATTATTTAATTTCAAAAGCTTTTAATAGCTTTTATTTATTTCAATGAACATGGACAATATTGTCTGAAAGCAAAAAGATATTTCGATGAAAAATGAATTTTTAAAACAATTATTTGTTATATCTGAAATATTTTTTTTATTTTTACGTTATGTTGCTAAAATTAGGGAAAAATTTTGTAGAACTTAACGAATGTTATTAAGTAGATACATATTTACAGATTATAATTTCCAAAGCTTATTACAAACTAACGACCCCTCTTATTTAAAAAAAAAAAATTGTGTCAGTAATTTTTACCAAATGAAATCTACGGAAGCCGGAAGTATCGTGCGTGCAATAAATAAAAAACGTCAGCAGTGTAGCACTTGTATCTTTTTTTTTTTTTTTTTTTTTTTTTTTATAGTATTTAGAATTTCTCCAGATAGTATCAACAAACTTATGGTACAGTACTTAAAAAACCAAAAAAATACCCAAAAATAAAACGGAATGGCGAAAGTTTTTTTACTTTAATTATTACAAGGTCCGCTTAAAAAAATATGTCCATTCTGTCCGTCCGTAGGAGAACTCGAATCTCAAGTCAGCTGTCAATAATTGACAGACCGCATCAATTCGCACTTGTCAATTCGCGCGTGGTTCAAATCGGCTCTCTTTTATCTTAAAAAAACATTTTTCTACGAAGAAAGTAAGTAAAAGTTCTTCAAATTTTCTAAATTTTTTCGAATAAATTTTGAAATACGTATAATTAATTTTTAAACAAATTTTAAACGAAGAATTTAACTTATTTTTAAAAAATTTTAAAAATGACTTAAATCGAGTTTTTTTTCGTTATTTGGTAAACAAGATTTGTAACTAAAATTTTGGACATGTTAAGTATGAGTAAAAAATTTCAAAAAATATTCAAAAAATACTTTAGCGTTTCTTCACAATAATGAAATATACATTTAACACGAAGAATCTTTTTTTCCTTAATTTTCAGACCGTTCTTGTCATGCTATCGATTTTCATAATAAGACATTAATTTGTTGGATACAAGAGTCCCGTTATGACAACACTGCACCAAGAACGAAAACTCCTGCATTTAAATCATACAGTAAATAGGAATTATCTCCCTTTTCAACAGAAAAATATCCCATACATATGTCCGGCTAAGAAGTTTCTGTTAAAATCTGGAAACCTTCCTAATACAGTTAAAAGGGGAGTCACGACATATCCTGAAGTCTGTTGTTTGAAATGATTTAATTTTATTTTTCTTTACAAGTGAAAAGTGATGTGGTGTCGTATTCGAATGTATCTGTTAGTTATTGTTGTGTCGCCGACAAGAGAAGATGAAGATTGAATGCTGTCCTAAGTACTGCCCAACAATAATCTCTTATCTGCGCTCTCCTAGATATTTCAATTAGTTAAATACGTTGTAAATATAAAGCAGTTTACTTAATGAGAACTTCAAGCGTTTCTTACGTCCCCAATCTGCATCATATCGTAAGTTTAAAATAGACACGTTTTGTTGACATGTGAAGATAAGACGAAAATAAATACTCAGTCAAAAAACACTAAATAAAAAAAAAAAAAAGTGATTTCCGAACCGAAGGATTGTACATGCTTCCAGTTAATATATTAATACTTAGAAAATAAATATTTAACATTTCTCAACCAATCGATCGCGTTCATGCGAACAAGAAAAACAGGCTTCCTGGTCCCTTTGAAGGACATTTAAGCAAAGTTTCTAGATGGACAAACTATTAAGACGAGACAGACGGCACAGTTTACGACGCTCCGTTTAAAAGAATTTCCCTTACTCGTTCACTCAGCTTCCTCACCAAGCTATGTGACACTTACACTTTCCTCCTCGCTTTCTAACTTACCTCTTCTTTCTCACAAATACACGCGAGGAAATCTCATTTCTTTTCATCTTAACAATTACAAACAAGGCCTGTAAGAACTTTAACACTCATACACCCTAAGAAAAATTTAGTTCTAAAAACACGAAATTAAAAATATATTTTTATATTTAAATACCTTTTTCTTGGTTGTCGGTTGATTCCTATCCGCAACAGATACTGCAAGGAACAGGGAAATTCCATTAGACACCTTTCTTTTAAAACTAAAAACGGGACATGATTTTATTGATTTTAGGTCCCTACAACAATGTTTGACTTACAAAATGAGATAAATATCCATTACAATTTTTACGGTCGTTTTACACAATCATAATTCACTATTACGCGTGCAGCTCAGAAAAACTAATGAAATACACGGAAATAAAAGCAATAGAGTAATTCGTATTATGATTAATTAAAGAAAAATTGCCGGTGATGATTAGAAAGCAGTACGACGATTACTCTGCTTCTTGTGTCCCGCCGCTGTTGAAATAGTGCGATCAACAACCGACCTACTGCTAAACCTGCTGCTGCTGGTATCCCCGGGAAAATCAGGGTCATAAAGAAGGCCCTCACTGAACCGGCAAATCACAACGCGCCACCCACGAACTGTAAACATTTTAGCAGACAATTTGCTTCTCATGAATGGAACTATCTGCTCTGCCCCCGTCGTTTGCTTAGCCAGTGTGAAGGAAGATTGTTCCGTCTGTATGAGCGACAGAATACTAAATTTTCAACAGAAACACTGGACAGCAACCTGAACAATCCTTTTCTCGGTCACAAATTAACCAATAAATTGAACAAAAAATAATAATAAATAAAAATAAAATGCTACCAATTATTTTTAGGTGTTCCTACCGCTAGTTTCAAAAAGGTTTTTCTTCAAACAAAAGGATACCCACCCACCGTTCGTGGCTCAGATTCAATGTTCTCAGACAGACATCAATATGGCTTCCACAAAGTAACTGAAAAGTAGACCCTGTTTCTTTAACCAGTACGGCGAATGAATGCGACAGAGTTCGACTTCTGCCGAGTGCTAAACTTTTCAACAATGTCCTAAAACAGTATATAATGATGATATAAGCATAAACTGGCCTCCTTTTTGCATTGGTTTGTATGTGCGAAGTATGAATTTGAAGTCGGCGAGTAATAACACCGCAATACAGTAGAAAAGCTGATTAAAAAAAAAAAAAAAAAAAAAAAAAAAAAAAAGGACTAAGTCAAGATCTTGTAAGATTTCAAACACTACCTCATCCTTGAGGCCACTCACTGAAGAAGAAGAAGTAATAATAATAATAATAATAATAATAATAATAATAATTTACGAGAGGTTGCTATAGAAGAAAGAATTATTCTCCCATTTGAATTCCCCCCCGTTAAGGACATTATTATATCCGTGATATAATAACATCATACTTCACGGGCGTAATGGAATAGCTGAATGGAAAAAAAGAATGACAAACGTGTTTAGTTCAGAGGGAGTAGTATAATGCTTCGTTGTACACAAGGTTAGATATATACGCATATACACGTGTCTCACGCAGAGAAATTATAACATATATGCAACAACAAACGCTGTGTAAAAAAAAAAAAAAACAAAAAAAAACGTGGAGAATCTGAAGGGAAAACTGGAGTTACGGTGGTTCCTCTGTGAACCTGGTGAGGCCATGTGATTTTTTTTTTTTTTTTCCCTGTAAGACCCTACTGCTGTGGGCTAGGGACGTCCTTCTTCTTTGGGCTCTACATCACAACGTCACTATTCCCTGGAGCCACTCGCTGCCCGTCACGTAACCTTCGTGACTATCTCAACTAAAGGGAGATAATCGCTGTTTGTATCCCTACACCTCCTTATCGATGTGACTGCTCCCGGTTACTATTAGGTTGGTGCAAAAATAATGACGTAATAATGTCGTTTTTTGACGTTAAAAAATAGGTCAAAAAACGACATTATTACGTCATTATTTTTGCACCAACCTAATATATCAAAGTCAAAGAAATTGACAAGTTTAAAAATACACCAACCTCCTCTGGATTGTCTCAGTTATCATTCGGATGTTGGGGTCTATACCAGCAAACCGAAAACCTTACATTAAGAAAATAGGAATAAAGCCTACTATCACTTCTCTTTAGAAGTGTGTGTTGCTTGGCAATGTAAATATTCTGCGAAATTTACTCTCTTCCTTAATGCAAGATCACCAGCTAAAATAAAAAATAAAAATAAAAATAAAAAAAAATGTTTGGAAGAAAATGATTGCCATATTCACAACGGTTCGGCCGTTCAGGGCTTCTTCCGGTAGATTTTTGTAATTCTTTTGCCTTTTTGGATATCTCAGTTTCAGTAACTTAACTCTCTAAGTTTTTGTTCCCTCTGCTGTGGCCAGGTATTGAACTCACAACTCTTTAGGTCAAGTCACTTTAGGAGCACTAGGCCATGTGTTCTTGGTAATTCCAACGTATATCACCTGAAGAAGACCAGAGATTACAATGGCCTAAACGTTGTAATAAAGACGAAGACAACAGTCTAAATGATTGTAAATAGTTACAATACCTCATCTCAGAAATATAGACAGACGACAACTACAAAAACATTGAGGCAGAAACACTTAAATCGTGCTTGGCGTCAAATCTGTAAAATGATATAGAAATTACGTAACCCATGATAACACTCACAATCAGCTTTGGTGACCGAGATATTTTAGATTTGAAAATACCACATACATGACCGACATCACTGATATGCTGAGATTCTCAAAGTTTAACTAGATTACATCAAACTTCTTACACTTAAACTTTTATGCACTTGCACAGCCTTGCCTTGTGTCAGATACATCCCAGAATGCCAGCTTTCTTGGAAATGTATTCACATACTCATTGCTCAAGATGAATTTTGACATCCCCTTTACAAGATACACAAACACAAATATCTTACCTTCAAGATTGAGCAATGTCCAGATAGAGAGAGAGAGAACCCCCACATTGCATCTCTATTCTTGTTTGTGCCGGTGTGCAGCAAAAACTGGGAAAAACTAATTGCAAGCTCACAAGGAAATGAAAAGTGAAAATAAACATCATGGTTAGAAATGAGGACTTGAACAAGAGTTCACTTAGGTAGGTAGGTAACATGTTGGACTACTTCTGTCACGTCAGTCTAACTGATTAGCTCTCCAACTTTTCCTAACTCTGCCCATTCCAACATTATGACACCCGGATGGCAACTCTAACTAATGACATGGGAAGTCATGCTGAAAAGGCAATCTAGAACTTACCTAATTCCACACTATGGCTATCAGTATAAAACGGTGACCGGAAATCTTCAACGTCTGGTTTTCTTGTCATTTGTTCCCCATAAGTTTTCACTTATTCTTTTAATCCCTTTCAGTCAAGTGGCTGACTGCCTTGAAAACCATATCTCAGACTTGTTATTGGTCATAAAACACTTTAGAATTAGATAAGACGCTATCTCATATGCAAGAATTCCATTCATAGTGTCTCATTAGGCCAAAAGCTTTCTGAGCAGTCACAACACTGCAGAATGTGTACAATATATTAACATCTTAAAACTTTTTGTTATTTGCCAGACAAAACATGCCACTTCATGAAATTATTACAGTAAGGGTAATCCTTGACTTAAGCATCATAAAATAAACTGCTATTCCCTGAATTGCATACAAAAATCGATGAGACCAAACTATATAGGTCTGTTACAATTAAACATTATTACAACAGATAATGGATGGTGGAACATGCAGAAAAAAAAAATAAAATAAAAAAACGCACACACACGACCAAGGGACTGTCAGCAATAACCATCTGTTGCACCATGACACGCATTTAGCCCAAATGGCCAGTCACAATGCAAGTTATTTCAAATAAGCCATCACTGTGCTACCTACCACAGCACTGTTATAGGCTACTTAAGATGATTGCCAAGCTCCAATCTTCTTGCAAAATAGCTTTTCATAATTCAGATCAATGATTGACCGGTGGTCGGGGATTTGGTGTACCACATGACATGCTGAAATTAAGCCAGACGAAAATAAAGTGAAACACAGCTTCAGATTATTTTACAATATTAAGTAGGTTGGGTCAGTATAGGCTTTGTAAAAAGGAGATCATTAAACATTTCCTTCCCTATATTAAGAAGCAAACTCTTCCTCAAACAAAGCCTCAAAATTACTGATTTAAAAAAAAAAAAAAAAAAATACTTGAAGCTTCAGCAAGTATTGTTCTCTGGGTAAGGATCCAAAAGTAAAAAAAAAAAAAAAAAAATTACTAGACAATGTTCAGACATAGTAGGAATGGTGATGATTCACAGAGTGACTCATGAAAAAAAACTTTATAGCTGCTTAAAACAGATTCCCCCACCCCATAGGCTGTTTCTCTTCAGGACATTGAGGACCCTGGCCCTCTGCATCTTATCTTTTGTAGCTCTTAGCAATGGTTGTCTTAACTATCCCTCCCACTACCTGTTCTACCATTCATTTACACAAGCTCATTAGACCGGTTACTGTTTCTGTCTGTCCCTCTGTTTTTCCATGTCTTATGAGTGTCAAATTTCATTTCCTCTGCTTTTTAAATCAAATTAGAACATAATTATGTGCCCAGCTCTAATTTGATTAAAATGTAGACTTAGTAAGAATGTAGAGAAGATTCAAATTCTATATTGTACTGTGAACAAAAGACAATTGCCTAACAAATTGAATTTTGCTCAAGATTTATTCCCACTAACAAGCAGAACAAAAAAAAAAAAAAAAAAAAAAAAAAAAAAAAAAAAAAAATATCAAACCAGTTTTATTCAGGACATGACTGTCTCCCTTCTTTCATAAACCTTATAGCACAAAGTTCACAGAAAAACAACACAAATGAATGTATTAGGTAGGTGCAAAAATAATGCCGTAATAATGTCGTTTTTTGACGTTAAAAAATACGTCAAAAAACAACATTATTACGTCATTATTTTTGCACCAACCTAATAATAAATTATATCATCTATTTTACAGTAAAGGGAGAAAAAAAAAAAAAAAAAAAAAAACTTCTGATTTTAAAAGATTACAAAAATTGAGATGCATGAAATGGCAAAGGGTCAATACATTGACTATCATATACAATTTAATTTCTGTATATAGTTGTCTATTACCCACTAGGTCTATATCATACATCCAGCCTTCGTCACACACACAATTTGACCAGGAGTTAAACTGAGCTCAGTATACAGTGCTTGTAGCCTTTCTTCAAACTGATTTTAATCATAGAAGGCTCAAGGAATTGCCAAACCTTCCAGAAACGCATGCAGAGATAACTCCTGCTGAAAAGGATATTCATAAGCAAAGAAAATAAATGTTTAATTTAATGTCAGAATCCTTTTTATTTTTTATTTTTTTTACTCATTCCTGACTCTTAATTTTCTTTAGCAAAGAGCCCATTCATTGTATTGGCCCTAGATTTATTTGAGAAACTTCCAGAAAAAATAGACCCACTATGACTGTGAATGTTAAAACACCTAACCACAGAAATGCGTGTTGAAAGATATTTTCATCAAACACTAAACATCAAAATCTAAAATGAAAAAAAAAAAAAAACCTCACATTAAACATAAATTTTATTTACTTTTTAATTTCACCTAATACAAGACCCATACAAGGTAGAGAGTGACTGAACAAGATTGCGGTTATTAACGGATTTGTATTATATGGTCTATCAACCCTTTGTAGGTCAAAGCCAGAGTTTTAAAGAATTTTTTTTTTTAAATAATGTTTTAGTGATACAAATCTTACTAATTAACCCATACCTTTCCCAAGGGTCTTTTTGGACATATGTTAATATAACAAACACAATGGAATTTCAAACTGGGTTCTCCAATTAACAATTCTGAGCCATCATACATTACAATACCTGGTATTCCCCAGAGGTTACCCATCTAAATATTCACAAGGCTCAGAGATTGTTATAAGGGAGAGGATAGGAGGAATTAAAAAGTGCAAATTATAAGGGCACGTAGGATAGATATCAGTTGAGCCTGGACTTAAATACTAAGATTGTAGTTGTCAGGGTAACATCCTCTTTGGAGTCTGTTCCACAAAGCAACAGTTCTGGGGAAGTGGCAGTCTGAGTGGAACTGGCTCCTTATCAAACAAACAAATGGAATGGGGATAGTTTGCTACTATGAACATAGCATGATCATTCCTAGATGTAAAGCTTTGAACTGAAGAAACTGGGATTATGTTTGGCATTAAAAGTTTTATACAATTCTAATTTCAACTTTTGTACAAGGATTTCAAGATGTTTACATTTATATAATTCAAGGGAGATAATTACCCCAGCAAAAGACTCCAAAGTATAATCTTATTTCTAATTTTTGTCAATTTTAATGAATATTTTATCAATGATCTGCAGATTACCAGGAAGGTGATAAAAGTTCTCCAGGATAACCTTAACTTCTAACCAGTAAATTTAAACTACAAAATCTGTACTAAGACAAAAGTTGTTTCTGTTTGAAAAAAAAAAAAAAAATGGAAAAGGATAAATACCTTCTATAATCAGTGGTAAGTTCATTATTAAAGTTTTAAATTTTTTCAGCTTATGTAGACTGGAAATAAAATACAAGAAAAGAATGTACTTTGTAAAATTGATATGAAAAGCCTATTTAAAAAAGAAAAAGAGCAAATGTTTTTGCAATAACTATATGCATTCTTTATGGCTTTTCTCCATTTGCCAATCAACACAACTTACTTAAAAATTAAACTGATGTTATACCAATTATCTTGTTTTGATAAAGAGAGAAAAAAAATTAAAATAATGGTTTATCTAACTATTGAGAAGAGTCAAATATGCCCACATTGTTTAAACTCTACAAATCTTGAAAGGGGGTGAAAAACATTTGATCTTTGGTTATTTAGACAGATTCTGGCAAGTGGGTCAGACTTTTCACCATCCATTGATTCAGCCAAGACAGATTAACATGCAATACTCACTAATTCTAAGATTGTTCTGTAGATGTATCCCCACTGTTTTTGCTTTTTCTAATTTTATTACTATTATCTCTCCCCCATTCAAGTCTACTTGCTGCTATTGTACTTAAAGCCGTAATTTCCCTTTTTATTCATTTAAAAATATTTGTCCACAGATAGCTACATTTATTGTATTTGCAATCTTATTTGGTCATTTTTTGACTGACAAATCTGTTAAAGAGTTTCTTTTGCATACCTACCATAAAATAATTGCTGGAAAACTCTATTGTGACAAGAGTAAATTAATTTTCCGTTCAATCTTTAGTCGATAGGAGTTATCACAAGTTATTAAGGCACTGACAGATTCCTAATTGGTGGTAAAGAGTTCAAACTACTTGTTAACATTTAGTGAGGTTGTTCTGATCACCAGTCATGCAATATTAGGATTCTTACAGTGCCATGACCTGCATGGATAAGTATACCTGTAATCATTTTTGGTGGGCAACACTAGGCTCTAATCTGCACCACTTCCCAGTCGGTTATTTGTTGTCTTAGATGATCTGCAGCAACATTTATTCTTGACCTTCTCCATATTAAAATATAATGATGAAGATGACAAAACAATAAAAACAGAATAAATTTTGAAATGAGTAGATAGTCTTGCAAAAACTCCACTTTGGTCTTTCGAACAGTAGAAGTCTATCCCTTGTTTCCTGCTTAGAAGGAACCGGAAACTCAATCTTAATGTCTTATTTTTAGACGATATGCAGCAACCATTATTCTTGACTTCTTCCATCTTAAAAAAAAAATATAATGATGAAGATGACAAAACAAAATAAAACAGAACCAATTTCAAAAGGAATAGATAGACTTGCATACACTCTATGTTATGAACAGTTGAGTCTGTCTCTTGTTTCCTGTTTAGAAGGAACCGGAAACCCAATCTTAATGTCTTATTATTTCACTCACGGTAGACTATTGTATTTTAGTTGTATTATTGCCTTGCTTGGGGTGAATTGATAAAAAAATAAAAAAAAAATTAACATTGTTAAGAGCTAATAACATTTTATAGTGGGGAATTCATTCCTCCATAATGTTCAATGAGAGAGAGAGAGAAATAAATAAAGATTCATCTTAGGAAAATTAATTGATAGAAAGAGAATCAACAGAGGAAAGGAAAGGATCATTTTTTATTTTTTTCATATAATTTCACCCCAAGCAAGGCAAAGCTATTAAGAGACAAGGGTGTTATTGAGTGTGAAATATGAGAAAAAAAAAAAAAAAAAACAAAAAAAAAAAAAAAACATCAAGAATAGGAATCAAGTTCAAATTACAAGATTTTTGATCTAGAAAAAATAAAATAAAATAAGAGAACCTGAACAATGTTTGATATTGTGGCTGATACTGTCTCTCATTCATATATATATATATATATATATATATATTAGTGTGTGTGTGTTTCGATCCTAGCTAGGGGCAACTGGACATCTAGCCACACTGATGAGCCATGATACAGTGAAACTGTCTGTGAATGACAATATATATGCTCCTGAAAAAATTTATTTTGGTTGACCTCTCTGGGGAGGAAGTGTGGGTTTGTAAACTGACTATTACAGCTAATAATGCAAGACTCTTCGTTAAATCAAATTGAGTTCTGTCACTGTGTGTTTACCTAAAAATAAATAAGCTTAAATTCATCTTTATCCCTGCCGTCCACTAATGGATTAGTGGTAGAATCTGATTCCAATTCGGTCAGGTTTCGATCCTACCTAGAGGCAACCGGATGTCTAGACACACTGATAAGCTGTGATACAGTGAAACAGTGTCTGTGGATGAATATATATATATTATATACACACACAGAGTCTATGTATGAGAAAGTACTTTCAATCTGTCTTCAAAGTTTACTAAATAATAAAAAAAAACTGAAAATATTCAAAATCTTAGTAAAGAATGCTAACAGATGTGGCAACTAAAAAAAAAAAAAAAAAAAAAAGAACCCAGTGTTGAAATCTATTTTTAATTAATTCATTTACAGCATCCTTCTAAAATTTATATTTTGATGATAAACTAAATAAATCTAAAAGCATAAATCAACTGACATTTTTCCCCACCCAATACAATCTTCACAATATTAAGATTACAAACCTATTAAAAAAAAAAAAAAAAAAAAAAAAAAAAAAAAAAAAAACATTCTACTTTTAGTTAGCTAAAATCTCTGTGCAGCAATAATTAAAATCAAGTTACTACTATTAGTACTAGCTACCAAAACTTTAGGATGTTTAACAACTTTCAAATGATTGATTTTTTTTTTTAATGGCTTAACCCTTTGTGGGTTATTGAAAATTGAAGCATTTCTGGATTGTAAAATTACTTTTTAGCAAGTGAATATTACATTAAACAATTCTTTAATAACGATTTTTCCAGATACAAGTTCTATTTAACAATCGGTGTGTGTGGGGTGGGGGGTGGAATGGGCTCATACTTTACCTCAAATTAAGTGAATGTAACAAACCTGACTGGAATCAACTGCAATCGAAAATCTGCTGTAAGATTTTTTTTATTTTTTTAACATAGATAGGCAACTCAAACATACCTCCGACATCATTTCAACAATACTTACAGCCTTATACAAATTTACTATTTTAACACCTTCCCAGCATTTCCCCCAAAATGTTAAATTTATAAAATTTGAAAAAAATTCCAACAATTCAATTATTCACATACAAAATTAATGAAAAATAAATCAACATCAAAATGTAAAAATTTTGAAATGTACACATCCATTACCATTAAAAAATTCTATACCTAAACATTTTCCAGTAGACTGTGTGATAGTTAATTATGTTTTTATGCCTTATATATATATCTCAAAGAAACAGTGGAATAGCAAAGTTTTGTTGCAAGCAAGTGTAATAAGCTAATCTTTTGCAAATTTTTCAGAAAAAGAAAAGAAATTGCAAAGAGACAGGAGCTTATACCCACTTAAATAATGATCCAATTCAAAATGGAGGTAGGGGCAAATGTTGTACAAATGCAATCCAGATAGATTCAAGGTAAAAATTGATTCAAATATGAAGAAATATTGGCAGAACAAAAAAAAAAAAAAAAAAAAAAAAAAAAAAAATAGAAATTGAAAGAATATTCCAAGACAATGAAATTGGATTGAAAAAGAGAATCCTTTATTAAAATAACCTACGAATTAATTGCAGGAAATTTATCCACAGTATTCAAGAATCTTTTTCTTTGTTGTAATGATGAAAATAAGAGATTCTGGATAGTGATTTGTCTTTCCACTCAATACAGAGAAGCATTGTTGTTTATTGCAAAATCTGCAAAGTAATATAGTTCTCTAAAAATAGGGATGGAGAAATAATAAGAAAAGATCCACATTGTGGAAGCTAAGTTTTCATAACTTAACACAGAAAAAATATGAAAATTTGTTTAAATCATTCTTATTTTTAACCCTGAAGTCCCATATATAACCCAAATATCTGTGAGGGTTTCTGGGTGCTTTTTTTTTTTTTTTTTTCTTTTTTTTTTCTTTGAATTTAAAATTTTATTTACTTCATTTTTTTTTTTTTTTTTTCATTTCACATATAAGTAAATATTTCAATAACAGGTTTGAATGAATTAAATCAAACCTCTTTATATATATTTAGTTTTGGCATCTTTAAGAGTTTTTGAAGAGAGAGAGAGAGAGAAAGAAAGAAAAAAAGAGAGCGAGAAAGAAAAATAGATGAGGAAAGGGTTGAGAACTAGCACATTTGAGATATTCTACAACAGGAAAATGTGTTATGATCTCCACAGCCACTCACACATACACACACAGAGACAAGCAAACAGACATACAGACACTAAACAAAATGAAGTCCAATAGATGATCAAGTGACTTTCGTGGACAATTGCCAGATGTACATTGGAGTGTATTTCATTTAAAACAATTGTCAGAGAGAGAGAGAGAGAGAGAGTTACAGAGAGTTAGAGAAAAAAGAGTGAGTGAGGGGCACATGTGAAAAAACATCCAGAGTTTCTGATGCTAAAAATGTCCCCAAAACTAGAATAGGGCTTTTTTTTTCTTTTTTCTTTCTTTTAAGAGGGCATCATTTTAACTCTTACAGTTATCCTCTGGACCTTCAGTATAATCCAGACCCTTTACTGCTGACACTCAAGTCATATCGTTTTCGCTTGGCATAGGAGTCTGCGTAGTGACCACCGATCCCTTGGGAGTGCTGCCCAATATAGCCACCCTCAGGACTGGCTTCCGGGGGAGGAAGTAGTTGACTGTAGCTGCGTTTCTGACCAATAGGAGATGTCTGCAAAAGTAAAAGCAAACCTGAGTGAAACTGAAGAAAAAACAGAAAAAAAAAAAAAAAAAAAAAAAAAAAAAAAAAACAAAGAAAAAAATGAAAATGACTTACCATGGAGGAGCTGGAATTGTAACTAGAAGAGCCAGAGTTTCCATAGTAACTCGAGTAAGATGATGATGATGATGATCCAAAGTTATTAGAAGAACCAAGAGAGCTGCCTATACTACCAAATGATGAACTGCCATAGTTGGAATTGTAATTGGATTGGTAATTAGAATAGCTAGACTAAAAAGAAAAGAGAAAATTTATTAGAGGACAGGACTATTAAAAAAAATTAACTACAAAAAAAATAATTTTTCATATTTTATTGGTGAATAAACAGCATTAAACAAATTCTAAAAATCAAATTAAATGCCTGACAAGTATTTTCATAACTTTCCTTACCACCCCTACCTATGAATGTTAAAAGTCAACCGTACTATACAGCACAGATTTCAGGAAAAAGAAAATTCACAATTTTAAGTATTGTTCATTAAATTAATTTAAGTTTATGGTTCGTGTCACCCATAATAATTTGAGCAGCTTGCCCCATTAAACAGCCTGTGACAACCAACAGAGAAAAAAATATAAACGAGGCACAATGAACATGTGCAGTGACAGTAGTGATGCAGCCAAAAGTTATGAAAATAAGTAACACTATTTCAAAAGCTTTAACAAGCATTTAATTCATTCATGCCTATTAGCTTCATTTTCAGGCTGGTACATATTAATGGCTCACAGGTAGAAGCCTATAATACCAGATTTTACTGTGAACTTTAATGGGTTAATATAGTTGTGTGATAAGGACTAAAAGTTCTCCCAATTTTAAGCAATAATTTCAGTTGGCAGGGGGGGAGAGAGGACTTACATCATTTGCTGTTGATGATCCTTTTCCATAATTTCCATAATTAGAAGACCCACTGTTGTAGTTGCTGGTGTAGCTGCTGCTGTAGCTACTTTCATACTGACCAGTTCCGCTTCCTCCTCCCCCAGAGCCACTACTGCTGTTGCCATAATAGTTATCATTGTATCCTCCCTGCAATCAAATAAATCAATTGTAAATCAGAGACATGAATTACCTCCCTTAATAAGTATGAGAAGAGTGGGGAAGAAGAAAAAGCGTTGGTAGGATTTCCAATCACTGTTCTATTTTTTTTGCTAGTTACACCAAGATTGTGTATATATTATATGATCACGTCAGAGAATCAAAAAAAAAAAAAAAAAAAAAAAAAAAAAAAAAAAAATGCTTTAACATCAGATGATAAATTCAAAAACTTACTGTATTTAAAAAAAAAAAAAAAACCCCAAAAAACGAATAACTGTTTGAGTTACCTAGGGGGGGGGGGTTACCTATAGCAGTGTCTCTCAGCTTTTTCACCCTGGCAGAACCCTTCAAATAGTTTTCATGTCTCAGGGAACCCCCTGCATAAAAATCATTATATAACATTAATAATATCTTTTATATTTTTATCATAGTTCACATGATAAACATATTCCCTATGATTATTATAATTTTAATATAAGAGGTTCAGGTTCAAGCCTTTAATTACAATAACCAAGGATTTTTCAACAATATACTGTACATGTATAGTAAAATTATGCATATAAAATTAAACAAAAAAAATACTCGAAAATGCATTAGCCTACTAATCACCATTTCTTGCAGAAATGTAGGGTTCCAGAGAACGCCAGTTGAGAAACCCTGAACTATAGTATTGTCGCATTCAACATTAAGAAAAAAATACTAAAACATTTGTAATGCTTGAATAAAAACAATGCTACTGCCAACTGAAAATTATACAGCTTTAAATAACAAATTTATCTATTGCACTTTATGCTCAGGTGTCAAAGCTAAACGGTATATGGTTTGGATGAGATTCCGGCAAGGCTAAATACAGTAAATGCTACATTTTGAACATAAGGTACTTATTACAAATATTCCAAAAGGATGTGTATTTTTGATAAACTTCTTGTCTAATCTCTCAGATCAAAATAAGCAGCCACCTTCGTTGTTCAAATATATTCATTTAGTCACCATAGGGACACTTATAAATTATTTGGGGTGAGGGAATGCTTATTGAAGCATTTATGGTAAGACCATTTGTAAAATTTCAAACTAAGCTATATATTAGTGGTGGGGACTGAAATTCCTCATCCCAAACAACCAGGGTTTATGTCAAATTAGGTCAGTTGAACTAATAACTTTTCTCAGACACTTATATTGAACATTGTCAACAAGTGGACATTGAAATCAACACCCAGTGGTGACAGTGTGCTTCATGCTTAAATGCAATCTTCGGACTATAGACTATAGTCAGACTAAAACAACACATGATTGTTTAAGCATGAAACAGACTGCCACTACTGAATATGAAATCTCAATGAGCATTCTTAAATTTAAAATTTGGACATTTTTTTTTTTTTTTTTTAATACTATTTGCTTGTTTATAAATAGAAGTTGAAAAATAAAATCCTTAGATTTACATTGATAAAGCCTCTAAAAGTTATATATATATATATATATATATATATATATATAAAGAGAGAAAGAGAACTTTTTTTTTTTTTTTTTTGTTATATTCTAGAAATTTCCTAACAATATTTTTACTTTTTATAAATGCAAGTTAGAAAATACCTTCATAAAGTCCATCAGAGGATGAAATTCATTGGTAAAGAAAATTTTTCCTTTCATCTATTTAATTTTTTTTTTTTGACATTAGGATGGTTGTTTAGGGACCTTGTGGCATACTATATGCATCATTTCTCTGTATTTGCCTCTTCCAAGTGTGATCAGTTCTGCGCAAACTTTCACACTAATCAAATCACATGCAAGTAGATTGATTGTTCAGTTTTAAGAACCAAGTTGCTGTACTCTCAATCTCAGACATTACAAACAACAGGGGAGTCACATACAAAAACAAAAAATAGAGAAAACTTTTTCAATAACAGATTCCATCCTCTGATGGACTTTGAGGGAAATATAAGGATATTATTTTGCAACATGTATTTATAAACAGAAGTGAAAATATTGTTAGGTTTTCAAATTTTTTGAATTTAAATACTAAAAAAAATATTCTCAAGACTGTAAAGGTCAAGGTAAACTATGTAAGACGCTCAGTAATGTAATTTAATGCCTAATAAATGGAAGTGATTAAATGGTATTGTTAAATGGGATTTTATATATATATATATATATATATATTAGTTGGATTGATGTCTTGCATCAATCCAACTAAATGTTAGCTCTATCACTGATATTGAGCACTTTCCAATAAGTACTGCACATATATATACATAAATTTTGCACACATATACATGTATTGTATGTGTGTGTATGTATATATATATATATATATATATATATAGATATCTTTTTTTTTTTTTTTGTAAAGACAGTTGCTATATTTACAGCCTTACTCCCCAAAGTTTTAATTTTTTTTTTTTTTTTTAGTACAATGAAAAATGTCAATTTTTATTTTTAAGTTTAAAGACAAATGTATATCATTTTTATTATTTAAAAGAAATTAAAATAATCACTATGCAAATAGATGTTCAACTGCTGACATTTCCTCCTAGAATCCAAAATGGTTAAAATTGCAAATTTGATTCCCTACAACATGCTCATTATCCATGTTTTTTTTTAATTTTTTTTTATACCAATTAATTTTAAGTTATAAAAACAATTTTCTTTTTTTTTTTCCCTCTTGGTAAAAAGTATATTTATTATATATTAGTTAATACATACAGAATAGCTGCCAGAAATGTCTCCTTTGTTACTGTTAAAACTGTAGTCACCAGATGAAAGGTTTTTGGAAGAGGCATAATAAGTGCCACCAGCACCACTACCTCCACGCCCATCTTGGTCAGAATAGTTAGATTGGTATGATGACTGCAATAGAAAAAAGCAGACATTGCAATCTGGATGGCAGGGACGATTGCAGACCAGTTATAGCCAACAACTGGTGTGTTAGATATTCCCTTGATTCCTAGTTAGATATTAACACTGCAATTATAAGTAATCTAAGATAAGTTAACCAGATAAGTAAAACAACACCTGGTAAGAATTAAAAGAAATTTTATTTTAATTTAAAAAAAAAAAAAAAAAAAAAAAGTCTTTAGTGCATTCTATTTTTTTTTTTTTTTTAGAAAATAACCGATAAAAACTGACTATATATATAGTGGTCATTTTAACAAGATTATCATTATAAAATTTTAGTTTCCTTTTTAATTACATAATCTATTTAGATATTCTACCTTCAGCACAACTTTCATCCTATTTCTGTAAGAAAATCTGCAATAAATATTCCAATCAGCATCTTAATTGAAGAATGCTTCTGCAAATATTGAACCTGAACATTCTACAGATTACAGCAGAAATGCCTATTTTTGACAAATTCTAAGATATTTCATTCAATTTAAGATGGAGAATTGTGTGCTACCTCTAAACAGAGTAGGTTTCTCATTAAGAATGAAAGCAAAGCAATGTACTAAACAAAATTGACAAGGCAAAAAGAAAGAAAAAGTGACACAAAAATCGTCAAATTGGGGGAGGAGGAAGAGAGAGAGAGAGAGAGAGAGAGAGAGAGAGAGAGAGAGAGAGAGAGAGAGAGAGAGAGAGAGAGAGAGAGAGAGAGAGAGAGAGAGAGAGAGAGAGAGAGAGAGAGAGAGAGAGAGAGAGAAGAGAGAGAGAGAGAGAGAGAGAGAGAGAGAGAGAGAGAGAGAGAGAGAGAGAGAGAGAGAGAGAGAGAGAGAGAGAGAGAGAGAGAGAGAGAAAAAAAAAAAAAAAAAAAAAAAAAAAAAAAAAAAAAAAAAAAAAAAAAGACTAATTTAGGTTCTGCTTTGTACAGGGACAAATGTAGCATATTAAAAGAAATTCAGATCTAACATGCTGGCATCTGCTATAAATAAAAGCCCATGATAATCTTTTGCTGATCCTCAATACCAAAAGAGGTTTATAGTTTAATACTCAAATCCTAATGAGACTATAATTATAGTGGTAATAAAAATTTTTTTTTTTTTAAAAAGATGGTGAGCTGTATCCAACTTGTTGACAACTCACCTGATTGTCATAGTAGTTGTTGTAGCTGTCATAATACTGGTCACTGTTTGAGTTGCCGTACTGCTGGTTGTAGGAATCACTGGAGTATTCACTGTAGCCACTAGTGCCCCCACTGGCCAGACCAGTTCCAACAGAGCCCCCACCACCAGAACCACTGCTGCCGCCACCCAGAAGACCACTGCCAGAACTTGTGCCACCACTGCTGCTAGACTGAAGAAAGAAGATAAGTTGTTGGTCAAGAGACGTGTATCTGAATACAGACTACTTCCTTTATGGCTACTTGCGATTTTTTAACTAAAGATTTGAAAAATTTGGCTAACAGCTCAAATTCCGAGTGACACTAGAAACGCATGCATAACCCCTGAATTTAAATGAAGAGAAAGCAACTGATTACCTGCCTTTGCTAATTGTTTCTAATTAGCAATGAAGTAAAATTTTTTTTTTTTTTTTTTTTTAAATAAGATAGGTAATGAATACAAATGTAAAATTTTTAAACTATCTAGCTGCTCACATAGCTTTCTTGGCGCTGTTCATTCTGATGTCGTCTTCAGGGTGAGGCAGAACATGGATACAAGTGACAGGAAGAAGACATTTCAAGAGAAACAGATGAGTGTGCAATATACATTGAAGAAATTGGAATATTACCTTTATATAAGCATCCAGTTAACCACATTCCCACCATCCCAGCCGCTGAATATCAGCTTTTGAAAGCAGCAAAAAAGAAAACACAGTACATGTCCATACTTCAAAATAAAATCTGTGGTATCCAATCTCTTGCTTTGCTATTTAGTAATCTTCAAAAACCACCCCACCCCCACCAGTTCCACACATTTAAGTAGAATAAAAGTCATTCAGATAGATTAATTGGCAACCGACCAGTAATATTGAATGCTTAAAGCAACTGCCTCAATGGATAGCCAACTTTTGCTGCTTTACCAGTAACTTTATTAGTAAAACATTTTCAGTAAAGGAATTTGATGAGTATTTTAAAGAAGTTCTGAATGGAGTCATCCAGTCAAGTTACAATTGTAAAGTAAAAATAAGTGTACAAGCGAGCGTGGCTAAACAAGAAACTCATTTGGCAGTGATACCAGCAAAGATTTGACAAGGCCTGGCCACTTGTTAGGATGCACAGTGCAGACAACAATGACAAAAGATGCAGACAAACGGATGATTAGTACAGTGTGTCAAACATGACAGAAACAAAAGTGTGTGTGTGTGTGTGATCAAATTACTCATATGTTTGTAACATTCTCTACTCAAAGCTTTCAGATTAGGACAAAAGGTATCATGAGGAGTAGAAAAATAAGTCAAAGTTCCATCAGAATATTTTATTACAAAATGAAATTTACAAATTTATATAAATTTGCAATAAAAAAAAAAAAAAAAAAAAAAAAAGTATTTCCATATTAATCAACAAAAACAAATAGCCAAGATCAGTTTGAGTAGCATTTTCTTTATAAATCAATTTGATATTAACTGAACATTACATGTTTTTTTTTTTTTTTTTTTTCTTTCTTTATATAAGAAACTGGCAGGTTCATTTTTCTATTAACATTATTGTTATTGTACACAACAGGTAACCAAAATAGATTTTGTACACTGAAGATAATCTGATAGGCGAGTCATTTCAATCACAGATTTTCAAGTTTTAAAACCTTGTATCTTCCGTTTTTATTGCATGTATGCTTAAGGAGTAAATACAAAATTTTGGCAAGTTAAATTTTTTTGTAAAATCCCTATCCGAATAAAAGAAGTCAAAGGCACTTGTTAGAAAAATGATAATTTAGTTTTTGTTGAAAAAAGGAACAAATTCTGATGTCAATACTTCAAATTTGTCCAAGAAAATGTAGTCAGAACTGCAAATCCTTGTCACCTTTGCTACATAGGTACAAATATTCAAGATCAGTATTTTCATAATTAAAAAAAGTGTAAAAATGTTACAACAAATTATACCCCAAAATTTAAATACAAATCAAGTGGATTTAAAGGTTTTATAAACAGTGAATAGGTATCTTAACCATGACATCATCAGCTTACTCTTTGAATTTAATAGCTTGTTCTTCATGCCTACAAATTATTAGGAGGTAGTTCAGTGGGTGGAATAAGAAAATCAGTCCCTGCCATTCAGGTCAAAAAGTAACCTTACTAGCATTACCGATTTTATTGTGGCAAAGAGCCTAAGGGACAGTCCTCATGATGCAAGAAAAATGAGAAAACCAAAGTACAACTTACAGTTATGAACATTTTGCAAATTTGATTCAAAATTAAAAAAAAAAAAAAAACTTCTACCACTAGCATTTCATAAAATAGCATTTAGTAATAAAAAGAAAAAAAAGAAAAATTACTTTTAATAGCTGAAATTTTGTGTGTGTGTGTGTGTCTTTCAGCACATTGATTTTTTAATGAATTTGAAGAAACCATTTGAAACAAGAATCTCTAGGAATCTTAATCCTTAGCAAAGAAAAAGATCACAAGACAGCTTTGCTTCATTTTTTTTTTTAAGGCACTGTAGTTAAACTGTAACTATTTTCTGATCAAGAATTATTTAGTAAATAAGAACTAAAATAAAATATTGCTGGCAATTTCTTCTCCAATAACAGTAACACATTAAAAGTGAAGTAATCTGAATAATTGAAGTGCTTACACAAAATTAAAATTCATAAGTTTATGATAGATAACTACTAAATTTGGCTTCTTTTGGGGCATGTTTACAAGAGTGCAGTGAAGCTCATGATTAGGAGATACAAGGGAAATAAATTGAAGGAAAAGGAGTTGTTTCCCTTACTATACCCTTCCCCCTCTCCAACGATACTGAATTTCAGGACAAAGAAATGGAGACTAACGATGCAAGTTTCAGAAAGAAAATATATATATCTTTTTTTCTTCTTTTAAACGGAGCATTTGTTTTCAACTACAATGCAAACAATTTGGTCTCAGAATTACAGATACTAGTTAAGTAAATTGAATGCTTACACACCAAATTTGTGAAATCTGCAGATTTGCTTTTATCAATATATTTTCAGTGGGAAAAAAAAAAAAAAAAAAAAAAACTCTCCAAAAGTTATCAAACATACATCTTCAAGATATCTAAAGATAAAAGCTTTCATATAAAATTGTAAAATTTTATAAGATTTTTCTTCTTTATAATTAATCTTTTCTTCCAACAATTTTTTTTCTTTATAATCTATCTTTTCTTCCAACAAGGAGTCATATAAAATTGTTTTTAATGTTTAATTTCTACTACTGATATAAAATATACATGTCAATTTTTATAATAAAAATAATATACAAGTTATAGTAAATCCAAGACACTAAATTTGGTCGAACCAAAATCTATTTGATAAATACAATGCTGTCTTCAGAATTATGTCTGTATAAACAAGTGAAGCCATAAAGCAGAGAGAATGCTCAAACTAAATTCAGTACATTTTTCATACTAACTGCAAAATGTTTATAATAATCACAGAATTTTTCAATAAAGAAGCATTAGAAAGGAGAAGAAATAGTGAATTAATAGTAGAAAAAATATGCAATACAAAGAAACTTAAATAGCATAAGATTGAAATGTAAAAGTTATTTTTGAAAAAGTGTTCTTGAATTTCCAAGACATGGTAACAGCAGCAATTGTAACTACAGGCAATGTCTTTTTTAAAGCTTTAGATTGTCATGAATTAAAAAAAAAAAAAAAAAAAAAAAAAAAGAAGAAACTAAAAAGCTATTTAGAAATGAAAAATACAACAAAAAAGAATTTCCAAGTACAAAAAGATGTGGATGAATAAAAGTGCCAATCATGCTAAAGAGTTGAGTGATTGAGAAAAACACAACGTTTAACAGTGCAAAACAGGAATACACTTAAAGACCATTTCTCAATTACAAGGACACATCCTAAGAGGACATATTTACCTGATATTTCTGGCTGCTATAGCCCCCAGTATACAACCCACTTCGGCTGTAACTGCTAGACCCACTCAGTGATGATCCAAGAGTGTGCCCACGGCTTGTGGAACTGCTAGTTGAAAGTCTGTCATAAAAACGACTTAAAGACGAACTGGATGTCTGGCTTGACAGTGGTTGGGGCAAAAGGCCACTCCTCTTGTCCTGGCTAAAGAAACTGCTGCTGCTGCTACTGCCACCAGATAACCTCTTGCTTAAAGGATCATTGTACCCAAAATTGCTGCTGCTACTGCTGCTACTGTTATTGTTGCTGCTGCCTGAAAAGGAGCTAGAAAGACCTGATGACCGGAGAGGTGTTGGTGTCACCGAGGTATTGTTCTGGTTAGACCGAGGAGGGCTTCCAAGTAAGGAGCTGCTTCCAAAACTTGTATTCTTCCTTTTGTTAGAGGTGAGGGTTTGATTGTTGCTTGTATGACTCAGTGCAGCACTGCCTCCACCACCAGTACTATTGTTGTTATTACCAGTACTGCTGCCTGTGCTACCACCAGCATTTCCACCACCACCAGATGCTAACTGCTGAGCTGCAGCTAGGACTTGCAGGTTACGCATAAAATTTGCAGCTGCAGCAACATTCTGGTTGAAACCTGAGGCTATGCTATTATTTCCAGGTGTCCCTGGGTTTGGACTGGGAAGAAGTCCTGGTTTGCCTGCCACATTTGCTCCTATCTGAGGAGTACCACCCAAATTGGATCCACTACTGCTAGCACCTGTTCCCCAACTGCCACTACCCCAGAGAGAAGCTTTCTGTTGCTGGCCACCACCACCACCACCACCACCAGCAGCAAGAGGTCCTGTTTGAGGAGGGGTTCCAAGTAGTCCCTTGGTAGCATCTCCAATACCAGCTGCAGCTCCAGGAGTCAAGCCTGGTGCAGCTCCTCCAGCTGCCGTTGGAAGGTTCTGCAAAGAACTGCTAGAGTTCTGCATTGTGCTCATCAATTGTCCAAGTGCCATCAACTGTTGAATATTTAAATTTTGAATTTTCTGGAGATCTGAGAGTGAAGGAGGGTTAAAGGGAAATTTAATTGGTTTGGGCATAGCTGCCGCTGCCGCCGCTGCTGCTGCAGCCGCCGCCATGTTATCTTTCAAACTAGTGAGAAGTGGGTTTACATCTGGCTTGGGGCGGTTTGTCTCTTCACTTGCTTCATTGTTCATTTGAGACATTAGGTTTTGTACAAGGAGATTGGCCTGAGCAGTCATTGGGTCTCCAAGTAAAGATGGTTTCTGGCCTTTGAGAGCAGCTTGAAAGTTTGACTGGAAAGAGAGAGAAAGAGGAGGGGGGAAATGAGAATGACAATTTTTTTTTTTTTTTTTTAAACTCAGAGACCACATTCTTAGCGATCAAGAAAGTAATATAGATTTTATATAGAGTTCAACATTTCATGAACTGTAAACATTAAACTGTACTATTTTAATAGTATTTAAGAAAAATTTAAAAAAAAAAAAAGAAAAGAAAAATGAAAATATAAATTATGCAGTCTTACATTAACAGAATAGATCTTCATGTAAATCAAAAGTTACAACACTGTACATAAATGGAAAAAAAAAAACATTTATAGAAATGTGTTCATATAATTAAAAACTATACTGAAATTTATCAAAACAATACTACATTTATTTCTGATAGAATTACAATAACTATATATTAACCCTTTAGGATTCAACTCATCCCATAAATACCAGCTCTCAGCATTACCATAAGACAACAGTGCAAATAATGCAGAAAGTCACCCAAGCAGTGAGATTTTCAAATTGATATTTATGGAGTGTTTTTTGTTTGTTTATTTTTTTTTTTTTTTTTTTTTTTAATAGCCACACAATGTTACCTCCATGTTTCAAGGGGGGGGGGCAAAAACCAAATGTAGACCATCAAAATTATTGAACTGCAATAAGAAACCAAGTCATCAAATCCCAGTGAATGGAGAAGAAGCATTTCAAGAGTTTTATTATAAAGAGAAAGATATCAGGAAAATATTCAATGATAAAAGAAAAATTCAGAATTTTTTTTTCTTTCTTTCTACAAGCTTTCAGTCACTACTAATATATATGTTTTAGTAATTTTCAAAGTGTGGAAGTAATGATGTAAATAGTTACAAAGTTATTAAATTTTAAACCTATCAATAGGTGAAGATAAATGCAAACAACAATCTAAAGTTAGTCTCACCTATAGAGTAATAAATATTTGCATCAGTTAAAAAAAAAAAAAGTAGAATTGAATGGAAAAATTAATATGATCCAAATATTATATTCAAGCTTTCACAAAGTGTTTATCATATTTATTAAAAAAAAAAAAAAAAACGCTACAAGATTAAATTCCATGAGAATGTTTATCGCCTAAATAAAGGACAGTTAATAAGTAGCTAACAAATGGACAGACAGTCAATTGATATTTACCTGCTGTCCAAGTGCTGTTAGCATATTAAGTTGTTTTGCCAGTGGTCCAGTGAACTGAAAGAAAATGATTTGTTACATTGATAAAAAATATTGTAATCAGTTTACTATAAAAAATATGGCCTGGCAGAATTTATAGATTAAAAGAAGCAGAAAATATTCTCATCTTTCTATTCTAGCAAGGTCAAATACCTAGCCATCACTCATTTTGGGAAGGTTTTTTTTTTCCTGGCAATTTTATCAAAGCCTTTGAAAAAAAAAATAATTACTACCTAAAGAAACCATTTTTTTTCTTTTTTAAATGTTTTTCATTTGTAGTAAACCATGTCCCTTCTGTCTATTTAGCATCAGGAGACAATATAATTTAAAAAATAAAATAAGATAAAATAAGTTTTCATTTAGCCACTCCTGTTCCAACCTAAATGTCCTGGGCAGATCTCTGAATGGATAATACACCAAATGATAATAGTAAAAAGGTTCATCAATGGTAGATACAAGTTTACTAAGGAAAAAAAAAAAAAAAAAAAAAAAAAAAAGGAAGGAACAAAGGACAGTAAACGAATTAGTTTGAAGATATTCTCTTTGATTAAAAACCAAATTCAACAGCTAAGTTCAGATGTAGAATATCCTTGGTTCCACACAGTGTCAATCAACAAAGCAGTTCAGTGGTTCAATATCATATTCTACAGGGTATTAATCAGTAAACCAGTTGATTGAACTAGTACCAGACAATATATAAGTTTATTTCAAGGCACTAGTTCTGAGGGAAGAGTACCAGACTCTACATTGTCCTTGACTTTTGAGGAAGATTTACAAAATCCCTGGCCAGTGGCCACCTTCAGAGATCACAAGTTTACAAATCAGAAGACAACAAATTTAAACACTTGTAGACACTTGATAACTGATCAACTCTGAGTAATATTTAAAAGAAAATTTGAAAAACCTGTAGTACTTACAACATGCATTTTATAGATTTTTTTTTTTTTTTTTTTTTTTTTTTTAAGTCACATACACAAAACCCCTTTCTTTAAAGTTCAATCCAAAAGTAATAAAAAAAATATATCTATAAACGGGTAAAAGTGAAGATTTTATAAGATCCAAAGATACCATAGGATACCAATTAAATTTACACATACCAGTTGTTGGCGTTGTCCCTGCATCTGAAGAGCAAGCAAAATGATCAGGCCTAGTTGCATGTTTGGGTTCATCAAAGGGTTCAGTGACACATTGGGGCCAGGACCTAGCAGACCTGGAATATAACAAACTTTCACTGGATGGATGCAGCCTAACACCTTATTTAAAACAAGAACAATGTATGCACACACACACGCACAGATGCATACAAGGAAATAATCCATTTTAAGATCTTTAACACAAATTAAAATTGAATGATACCTTCATGTTTGCGTAAACACAATTGCTTTACAAAAACTGAAAAAAAGAGCAGATATAAATTTAGCATTATTATTATTGCTGTTGGTTACATTGAAAATCTTAGATTCAAGAAATGTATAGATCAGATGGAGATACCTTACGAATTAGTCTCAACATTAACCTAAAATTGATGTAAAAATGATCCTTTGCAAAAAGGACAGTTATTGATGTAGAAAATTGCAGAACTTTTGTAGGCCATCTAAACTTTTGCAGGGGTATTGATCTAAGTGGGAAGGATGGAATGGGACACTCATTCAACCAGGCAGACAAAGGAAGAAAGTATAGTTACCTGGTTTTGCATTGCGAACAATTGTCTGATGAATATAGGTCTTTTGCAGAAGCTGCAGAGCTTGCTGGAATTGTTGTAGCACTGAAAGAACAGGCAGACATGCATCACTAAAGTTAAAGGGTAAACAATGACATTCCAAAAATTTCAGGCCCCTTGTTGAGAACTGAGTAAAGGAAGAGAGAGAGAGAGAGAAAAAAAAATGTTCTTGATCTCTGTCAATGCACATACACAAAAATATAGTTTGCTTAAAGCAACACAATAACAAAACATACCCATCTCCCCAATTCAAAGTACAGCTCATAGTTAGTAACAATATGGGATGTGCGTGTGTAGGTGTGGATGTGTAAAAGTTTAAAAGTGAAAGGTTAAAAACATATCCAACATAGTTAAAAGCAGAAAGTATTTGAGAGTGATGTAAGAACAAAAAAAAAAAAAAAAAAAAAAAAAAAAAAGAAAATAAGTCAGGTGAGAGTCATCCTTTATAATGTAGAATTCACCCAAAAGAATATGTTGCCAATTTCAACTGAAACACTGGATCAAGAAACAAGGGCAACAAAAGACTTGACAGTCTTTATAAGTCCATATAGAAGACACATAACAGATCTAAAAATATAGGGTTCATTACCCCCCCCCAAAAAAAAATAAAAAATAAAAAAAAAATAAAATAAAATAAAAAAAATAAAAATAAAGTCCAGTGCTGCTAATAATGAACACTTTGAAGCATTGGAACTATTACAAGTCACACTATACTGGATGTGAAACTTTTTCAAACCCAATTCGTATTAACTGGCAATATAGTCTACATAGTAATAATGGCTTTTATATAAGTTATAAAAATAAAACTACAAGCCTACCTCAGGGAGATAGTAATTGCCACCAATTTTCATCATTGCTGCTAAGTATTTTTCTTACATTTCAATGAAAGCCAGAAAAACAGAAAACCATTAATGCCAGTAAACATGACAGAGTGGAAGCAACAGCACATGCAGAGGATAAAAGATGATAATTGTGCAATGTACACGCAACACACCCTTTGAAAGAGACATGCATGTTGAACAGCCATCTTCGTACTCTCAACACTCACCTGACAATAAAACTAATCTTGAGAATTCAGAAGGAGTAAAAGAAAAGAGAAAGAATTTAATTTGCAAATTCCAACTTGGCTTTTGAAATATGTTTTGTTTTTATTGTGGGTTAAAAAAAAAAAAAAAAAAAAAAAAAATTTGATGAATAAGTGCCTTTGGGATTTGTATTGTTGAAGCTGAGAAGGAGTTTGTGTAAAAGTACATGGGACAGTTCACACGTGCAATACCATGCATGTGTACGTGCAAATTCCATAGAAAGCATGCACATTTGTTTTTATAGATCTGCAACCTTGATAAATGTTATTGGAAGAAAAAAAAAAAAAAAAAAAAAGTGTTGTAGAATTTTGTATGCATATATGAGAAGGTGGACAAAGTGCTGAACAAAGTTTCCACAATATTATGCAACCATACTTAGCCACAACACACTCTACAAAATTAAAAACTAAAGTTTATTTACATGAGCTGTCATTTAACAGCAACAAATTTAATGTCAATGAAAGAACATGATTTTCAGAAAAGAAAATTACATCTCCAGATTTTTCACAAATTTGAAACATTCTATAATTAAAATGCAATAATCATTAAAAAATGTCATTTATATATATATATATATATATCTTATAAAACTGGAAGTTTACATGCGTAAATCATTAATAACATTTTAATAAAAACATTTGACATTTAAAATTATGTACTTTCAAAATCTAAACCGAATGAAAAATCAAATATTTACAAGGAAATCACAAAGGAATTATGATCCCAGATTGAAACTAACGTATTTCCGATAATACAATTAGTTTCATGTGAAATGTAAAATAAAAACCACAAAAGACAGCAGTAAAGACTAAATGGATTTTTACAAGCATATAAATTACAATTGTGTACATTGCCTGCACAACCATTCTAACTAATTCATAATTACCTCTTCCCACTTTCATATATAAATCTTCAAGAGTTTCATTTCTCCCACTAAGTATTTGAAAATTAATATTACCATGAACTTATTTTGAAATAAGTCTGTTTAGGTTTTTTACCCCCTTTAAATAATCACCAATCAAACTTCAGTATCAAAATGAACACAAAGACAAGAGAAAAGAAAAATACTCGTGAGCTTATGATTGAAAATGCCTTCACTTTTATTTTTTATTTTACAAATGGATGCATGATAAAACAAATATTTGTTGAGACAAACTATGCACATATACTTTCCAGATTAATTTCAGACTTGTTAAGGGACAGAAATAGTTTAGTGCCAGCTCTCTCTCTCTCTCTATATATATATATATATATATATATATATATATATATATATATAAAAATAATCATACCAATGTTAGTAGCCTGATGAATGCAAAACAAAAAATGTATATTGCACTGCTACACTCTTAAGAGTACTATAGAAAATGCCCACTGATCAAAACACGTCATCCTGCCTTTTCCAAGCCAAACAAATATTCTACATACACAAGGGGATGCTGAAAGTTCTTGGCATAAACCAAATCCTAAAAACCAAACTAAAAAAAATTGTTGGGCAGAGCTTTTTTTGGTTGCACCAAGAAATTTTCACTACCCCTTTTGTATGATAACAATCACCACTTTTCTCTCCAATCTCACTGACTGATGATGACCTTGATAAAAATATTGATAAAATTGAAGAACAGTGCAAAAAATAACATTGTCCAAATCACTGGATTTTATCTTCATCAGGCTACACAACACTTGTAGTCTACATACAGCATACGAGTCAAGGGATTTAGATATGATATCCTTAAAGTTGAAAGGACATAAAAGTTCATGGCTTTATTTCAATCATAGATTTAAGAAAAAACAGTGATCAATGAAAAAGAGAGGGCAGTATATTTGTGTGTGTTTTGGTACAAGTATATTAGTCACTTGGTGTTCTCGTGACAACTTGCTATACCATGAAACACAGTAAATGAAGCAATGTAAAAAAAAAAAAAAAAAAAAAAAAAAAAATAGAAAAAAATTAAACAACCAAAGAATTAATGAAATTAGATCAATAGTTAGAAGGAAAAGAGTACATAAGACTTGGATTTGCATGGGATTTTCTATTAAAATAAATAAATCAAATTGCAATATTTCAAAATATGCAAAAAAGCTAAGAAAAAGTGACATTAAACTTTCCCTGGATTTTCAGAAGTGCTACATTCAAAGAATTTTTAAGCAGTTTTTTAAAAAAAAATCATTTGAACATCAAAGATGCTTTCTATCCCCAAATTTGCTATAAATTGTAACAGACCCAAAATTAAAAGTTTATGGCTTATTTTTAGAAGAAAAATACTAAGAAATTTTAAGTAGTTCATTAGGTAATAACATCCTTTTAAGCTAAAAAGAGGTCAACATTTTGGCCAAGTATAAACAATGGGCATTTAGTGCAAAATAACCAAATGAATATTTTTTTATCAACCTGAATGCAAAAATATTCTTGGTTTAAATTCTAACAAAATCTGCTTTCCAGCAAACTTTGAATTCCTCTGAGAATTGCAAGTCTAATAAATCGTCAACCACAATCAGCAGACTGATCTTCATTGATATGCAAGCATTTTATTAAATAGCATGAATGTTGTAAAATTGGACAACATGGTTTTATAGAATTGGTGTGGGGGGGGGGCTAAAATAATTTAAAAATTAACAAAGAATTAATACAAACATAGTGAAAGACTTAGATGTTTGATGGTACAGCAAGCACAGCTAAGATTCAACAAATGAATGAATTTGTGAAGGGCAGTCAACCCACTGGAAGCCACGTCACTGGGACAAAGAGGAAGAGGAGGAGGAGACAAGAGGAGGAGGAATGGCGGTCAGCTTTAGTTTGAATACTTACATTTTGGATTCTGATTGGCCAAGCCCTTCACTAAAGGGTTGTTCATCATTGAAGGGTTTGGAAACACAGGGTCAGGCAAGAGGCCTGACTTGGAGCTGTTCAATGCTGGTCCAACTTGGAATGGGGTGGCCTTCTTCTCCTGAAGTCCAAACAAACAGACAGTGACAACACACACAACAGACACAGCTCACAACAACAGATTGGGACCACAAGGTCAGGAGAGGGATGGTTGGGACCACAACTATTTCACATCCACCCACACAGACATGCCATGCACATGGGGGTGGGGGGTTAATTTTTCCTGTGATTAAATTTCCAATGTGGGGACCAGATACATTGTGCTGCAGCAACAATAGTCATTATAGTTTTTAAAAAACGATTGGTTGCTACCAGCTGTAAAGAGCAGGGCATGTAGAAAGCCAATCAACATTCGAACGTTAAAAGAAAAGTTGCCTCCCTTCAGAGGTCTGCAGTAGAGATAGGTCATTCCTCCTCAACTGCTCAAACCCCTACTACACAAAAGCAGGAACAGATCACAAAGATAGCCAAGAGAAACTGACAGAATGAAGAGAAAGAAAAGGCCTAACAAAGCAAATTTTAAAGAGTATTATCAGGTGATTGATTACCTCAGGAGAATCCACAATTCAACCAAAGACGGACATTTACAAATGAAAACAGAAAAAACAAAATATCAAAAAATGACAAAAATTCTATTGCCCTGAAGATTTCTATAGACATTTTCCTTCCACTCAAATTATTTATATTTTCTTTAAATAAAATATGCAACTGTTTGGTCCATACTGGCCTGTAAAATTTAATTTTTTTTAATAAATTCCTTAATCAGAAAAGAGTGGGAAGAAAATGTTACCTTTATCTCCATAATATAGCTTATATATATATATATATATATATTTTTAAATCTACATTTCACAAAAAGCATGACTAATATAAGAAACAGTGAAATTAATTTACATACAAATTGCTTGCCTGTTTTCTTTGCCATAAGGTCCACAAATCAAATAAGAACTGAAAATTTCCTAGCTTCCAAGATATTTGAAAAGAATAAAATGGCAGAAGAAATGTAAAATTCTGCCAAATATGTTATTAAGTTTCTGTAAGAAAAGTTATTTTATAAATCCATTAACCATGATGAATCAACATACAGATAGACTAGCACAACAAATTTGTGTATGATCTAGGTAAGAAATGAAAGAACAGAATAGGCAAGATGTATGAAGACTGAAGAAAAAAAAATTTTTTTTTTTTTAAATCACACTATCACAATCACCAACACATCCAGGGTCTCTATTACAACAAAAATGAAAAGGAGACTTTACCAAAGTGACCAGGCAGTCAGAAAATGTGACATGGGATGTGTAGACATAAAAGTCAGCAATTGTATAACAACAAACACTGACAAATTTTTATTATAATAAAAATAATGGGAAAAAAAATAAATACAGGCAGACAAGCATTTATTTTTCCATTACACATTCAAACATTACTTGAAATATAAGACAAAAATATGTACATTAAATGATTATATCACAAATTCTCAATAGAAAAAAAAGCTTCAAATTTTTCTGCCCTCAGTTGCACTAAAATTATATTTACAATTTATTTAAAAAATATTCAAGGTTTGTATGAAAATCTATAAAACTGATTTACTAAGTTCAATTTATAAATTTTTTTTAATTTTTTTTGTGTATGTAAAAAGATACTTATTTCAATAGTCAAAAAGTAATCCCAAGTTGAAGTGAAATATCACTGCTTTATAAAAAGTTTATCAGGACCATAAACATTGTTTTTGCATCACTAGAATTGTAAACACGAACATGCCTAATTCCAAATAAAGATACATATTCTATAGATATTTTTTTAAGGTAGGGAAAGGCTAATTAAGAGAAATGAATAAACACTTTAAATATAACAAAATAAGATTCTTTAATGGAATCAGAAGTGAAAGCAGTCCTTTTCAGTATCAGACATGTCACTAAGATAAAAACATCCACAAGTCAGACTGCACAGTTCATATACACAAGTACATTCGCAATAGACACAATTCAAATATTGTATTGAAAAGCCTAAAATGGTTAAACATGTTGACTACATAGGCAGAGCAGGTGCCAGTAGGAGGAGCAGTAAGGAGGAGGAGGAATGAACAACTGAAGATAGAAAGACAAAAAAAAAATAAAAATAAAAATAATAAAGAGCTCAGTCGAGATCTCAGTCTTAAACACACTTACAAATCACAAGCATTCAAATTCAAGAGTCATGAAAGTGTCAGATTCTGGAGGGAGGGCAGGGTGTGGACAAATTGCCATGATTGTTTTGTTTTTTTTTAAATTTTAAATACATAAAAATAAAAAGCAACAAAAATACAAACAATGCAATCTTGTAGTCTGTGTCATATTGAGTAAATATAGAATGAGATTTAACAGTTACTTTAGAAGTAACTCTCATTTAAAAAGAACAAAAAAATATTTATACATTTTTGTATTTAAGAGGCCTTCAGTATCCATTCTTATAGCCAATTTATCAAGTATTTAATATAATAGTTACAAGTTGCTTAAGCAATAAACTTCCTTTCCAGTCAACTTTGGTCTTCAAAAATTTAAGTGCAATTCCTGTTTTATTGTTCTGTCTTTAATAAGGTTTTCTTTTTTTCATATTCCCCCAAACTCAGTAACCCTTTGCATCTGAGTGACTTTATTACTCTGCTTGGGGTGAAATGATAAAATTGATGACAGGTTTCAGCTTAAACTAAATAAATTAGTATTGTGCTGAAAGCTTCAAGTTACTGCCAACTGATTTAAGCTGTTAGTTGGCACAAAGTAACAATGTTAGGTGTAATTATAGCTTCTTTGAAGGTACTTTTCCCAAGAAATCAAAAAGCAATTACAGTTAAATATTTATTGAGTAAGAATACAAAAATGACTACATAAGGAAATAGTGACAAATGTTATTATTCAAATAGTGTGCCTTCTTGAAAGCAATAACTCAGTATTGATGCAATTTTCCCAAACCTGATTGGAATCAGTCGATAAAGCTTCAAATTAGGTTTTGAACTCCCTGCATTTCAAGTACAACCCCAGCCCAAAAGGAAATGGAAAACACAAATCAGTTATAAAAAGGATATATATCAAAAGTTTATTAAAATCCTGTATTATATACCTTGACACCTGGACTAGTATATTCATGTTTCAGCCATTGTACTCTCCTGCCATCCTCAAGGTGCATTATATAATTTGTGATCTTGTTGGTATTTTGAAGTGAATCCTTTAATTCTCATTTTTTCTCAAGATCATACTCTAAGAATGAAAAATGGAAGGAGAACCTATCTACTACTCCAGTGGATTGCATTTTTTTTTTTTTTTTACAGGTTATTAGTACTTTGTGGATTATTTAAAACCAAAACACATTTTGTATTATAAGAATTTTTTTCCATTCTGTGAATGAATCTTGCATCTACAATATTTTGGAGAGGAGTTAGAGATACAAATCATACTGTTTAACTTACGTTTGGCTGAGTGTAACAAACATGACTGAAATTCAAACTCTGCTCTCATATTCCAAGCAGCTATCTATTACACCACCCATACATGCTATTCCATAAAGGATTTGGTTCAAAATTCTGAGAAGTGAACTGGGTATGACAAAATACCTGAAGAAGGCCAGAGTGTACAACAGTTAAAACAATAGTGTAACAATCAAAATGTGTATACTTGCCCAAATGTAAAAGGCATATAATTCCTCATTTCAAAAATATAGACATAAAATCCTAAACTTTAATATTTCTATACATACCTTGCCCAACACTAAATAAGAGTCAGTTACTTTTTTAATTAGTTATCAATCAATTAAAAAGGATATTAAGATTTAGTATACAATATGAAGTAGTATGACACAGAATACAAGATCAACAACATTATTAAAGCTACATCACTGAAATAAAGATCAGAAAAAAAAAAAAAAAAAAAAAAAAAAGCTAGGAAATAAGAATTTTTCTTAAAAAAGAAAACAAATTCAACTCACAGTTATACAAATTGTATTAAGAGGGAAAATTTAAACCTTTAATGGGCTATTATTGAGGGGAAAAAAACTAGTGAAAGAATTATAAACAAATAAAAAAAAAGTTAATATATTAAGAATGCAAAGAACTGGAACAGTTCATCTCCAATAAAGTATGAGAATTTTTTTTTTTTTTACACTTCAACTACAAATTCTTTAAGTTATTAGATATTAATCAGTAAAAATGTTTCTTTTAAGTAAATAAAAAAAAATATTTTTAATTTACACTTTCATCATCAAATTAGAAATTAAAAAAAAAAAAAAAAAAAAAAAAAAAAAGAAGCAAGATAAAATAACTAGGTATATAAGACTATGCATAAATGTTATGGTATAAAAAAATATTTGAGGAGAATATAGACCAAGAGACATTTCCATAAAAAAAAAAAAAGCATGATGCTATTAAAAAAAAAAAAAAAAAAAAAAAATGAAACTAACAAATTTAAATTTTTTAAAAAGGATACCTAAAAAAATGTTTATTCACATTCAGAAGACTAAAAAATATCAAAATTTTTAAAAAGAAAAGGACTCTTCAAAATTCAATTTAATTTCTTTTTTCTATTTGTGAAAGAATAAACAGATTTGAAAAAAATAAAAAATCAGACTAACATTAATAAAATTATGAATATTACAAAACAGAAACACTGGCCCCAAAAACAAGGAATTGCAAGCATAATTAAATATTTATAACCAACTTCTAAGTGAAACTCATCTACCAGTTTTACAAAAGTGTGACATCATAAAAATTTAAAGACTTTAGCTATTGAAACTACTAATTAGATTGGTTTTAAGAGGAAAATAATACCAAACAGATAACATACCAAGCTGTCAGGTAAATATTGATGAGAAATATTTGATTGTCTTCATAACAAACTGTTATTTTCAAACTTCTCCATTTAAAGTTAAAAGAAGAGACTATCCAATCATAGCAGCTATTATGAGCAACATGTGATTAGATTACAGAGAAAGAATTTCAACAATGTTATCTACAGATTTAAATTGAAGAATCCACCATGATGTCTAAGGTTAAAAGTAATTTCTCCAAGAAAATAGGTTTTGAACAGGTATGGCTTCAAATCCTTGTACTTAATAGAACTTACCTTTCTCTGGATTATTTTATTGTAGACAACAACTGCAGAAAGTCCAGGAACACTGAAAGAGATCTCCATTTTATTGCCTTTGATCGATGCCTCTCTCAGGTTTCTCCAAGTGGATTCTGCTTCTTCTGCTGTGGCATATTCCACAATAGCACATTCCTGGCATACATTGTCTTTTAAAACAATCTAGATTTCGAAAGAAAAAGAAAATTTTTAAAAGACTATTTTACATGTTGGAATAATAAATGTCCAATTCAATTAGGGTAAGTATTCATGTCAGTAGGGTAATGAGCTACAGAGAAAACAAGACCTTTGAATATCTTGCTGAAAATAAAAATTTTAAAAAATGTCCACTTTTATCTATAAATAGAGCATACCTTAAAACTATACTTTTTATCATATATATCAAGAATTAAGTATATCTGAGTGCTAAAGTGCCAAGGCAAAATATTTGATAGAAACTGGAGTTAAGACCAAACTACCCAAAGAATTATTCGAACAGAAATACATCTAAAAAGTGTGAATTGTGGAATAAATTAGATTTAAGAGTCCAAAGATTAATTCTAATATCAAATGGAAAGGTCAAGTCTTTGCAGTTAGTTGAGGTCCTGCTCGATAAATGCTTTTTTTTTTTTTGTTTAATGTTGCAGTATCAAATGTAATTTTGATGAAAGTTAAATCAATCAAACAACTCAAAAGCTGCAGACAAAGACTTTCATATTTTAAAAAGAACAAATATCTGTAACTGATTTATCCTGTATTTCCTCCCCAAACTAGCTTACGTTTTGGCATTAGCTTCATTATACAGGAAAATAATAGGTTCAAATTGATTTCTGATCTTTAATTTCTAGTGAGCTGCTGCAAATTACCCTTAATTACTGTAATCTGAAGAAAATTATATTTAAATTTGATTAAAATTCCTTTAAAGCTTTGTAAAAAAATTTTTCTAAAAGCAAACTTCAAATTTATTCCATTTTTATATTAGATTTTTCACTATTTTATCGATTTATAACTTTATAATATTATATTTTTTTCTAATTTTCAGAACAGGAAATAATCTATGCTAATAACATTCACTTGAAGTGGGGGGGGGGGGGAGTCCAATTACCAAGATAGATATTTTGGACAGAAAATCAGTAAGAATTATGAACCAAGAAGCATTTTAAAATATTTCTAATAATTACAAGCAAACATAAAAAAAAAAAAAAAATATTTAGAATATAGTTGAATTAAGCTGATTTTAATACATTATACGAGAACAAACTCAAGCAAAAAGTAAATTTATAAAAAGAAAAAGTTTAAAAAGATTTTTTTTTAACTATTACTTAAGCTTTCTATTAGTAGTTAACTATTAAGGTAAGAAACAAATTGAAAGCACAATGAAGAAAAAAAAAAAAAAAAAAAAAAAAAAAAAATATAGTAGGTAGCTATTTTGGGGATAACTGCCTAACTTAGTTTCTGCTTGTTAATTCAACTTCACTGCACCAGTGGAGTTGAATTAACCAGCAGAAACTAATTCAGGCTGTTATTCCCAAAATAGTTACCTCCCAATGCGTATATTCATTTCACAAATTGATACAAAGTTAAAAATGCAAGTTTGCACGTAAAAAATAGTCATGAAAAGCATAGTTCACTGCCTCAAGCAAAAATTATGAACAGTTGATGTTGGTGAGCAGCTATCCATAATGCAGTGAAGAGCATTTCCTTATCACACATTGAAACTTTTTTTTTCTCTCCAAGTATTCCATAAACGTTGATTTCACATTGCCAAGACTTTCAAGATGTTTTACAAAATTTTGGCAAGTAACAGAGCCAAACAACGTACAAGTAATTGCAAATTTAAGGTTCAATTTGGATAAATCTTAATTTACATTTTTTGGCTTCTTCTAGAACACTAATATACTCTAGGACAAGGGATTCAATTTCTAGAGTTTCTTGTGAGAGAACACAATCTCCATAGCATAAATATTTACTACCTCAAACAAAAGTTTCATTCTCAACAGTAATTTTGTTAAATTATAAACAGTAAACATGGTTTGAAAATGAATCCACTGCACCTGCAAAACAAAAACAGCCCCATTTCATGTTACTGCTTGAAGATATAAAATTTCTAAGAAAAGTTTTATGGAAGTTTTATTTACATTTCAGAAGTGAAATATTGTCATTTTTTCTTTTTAATAAGCTAGAGTGGTAAGTTCTGCGATATGGAAAACGGACACACACACACACACACAAATAAAATAGAAAACAGGATTTTTGCTGTTAAAAAATAAAAATATTCCAAAAGTAAAATTTAAAATTCCTGAGCTGGAACTCAACAGAATCATTATTTTGCATAAATTTGCAATACACAGCAAAGTCAGTCACTTATGCACAAGCACTATGACCTATATTGCTGCAACATGTCATTCTATAAATAACATGGGGACATAAACTAATTCATGATATTAATCTGGCCAAACCAGTCACTGATGGTCACCACAGGGTAAATACCCATATGCGATATTAGCATCTGAATAGCGTGTCATGCACAGTCAAGGGTAGTAAAAATAAAAGTGTTTAGTAATTAATTTAGATTTTTAAATGATGGTTTGCTTATCTTTCAGTGAGTAAACAAAAAGCTAGCAAACTTGGTGGGTGCACACTCTCAGCAAAATATAGAGAGGATGATTTTTATCATGATGGCAAAAAAATTATTTTGCAGTTTTTGTCAACACACTGTAGATTGGGACTCGGAGACATGCTTATGGATCATGAGAATCAGTGAAGCAAAAAAAAAAAAAAAAAAAAAAAAAATAGAATAAAATAAAGTAAGCAGACTATACATTTCTAGGTTTTACTGTTTACACACAAGTCTATTTTTCAAATGTTTTTATAATTTTGAGACAAAAACTGAAATTTAATATTATGAAAGAACACAGAATTTTATGTTTTAAAGCAGAGAACTTGCCACTGTAAAATAAGTAATGATAGAAATTTACTGTGTAATTTGTGCATCCATTTTTCTGAAAAATTATTTTAAGAGGAAGATTTAATAAATTTCAACTGAAAGTAGCTATAGTTTCCTGAGAGTTTTTAGCTGATAGGCAAAACACCTTGAGCTCAGATGAATTTAGGACAAATTAGTAGAGAAAGAGAAGACATTTTTTGTGTATGCAGTTGGTTTGTTTTTACTTTCCTCTTTGCTATTGAATTGAACTGTGGTACTAGAATGGCAGCTAGATTTCATTTTACAGTTGAGATTGATAGATATCACTATAAGTGCTTCTCTCACAGTTTTTGTCTGCGAAACTCTTCCAGTTTCTTGCTTTCCTGTCAAATACTATCTTCAAAAAATTTAAATGTAATATCGTGTCTATTTCAATCCTGTTCTTTTATTATCTTTTGTACAATAAATTTTTTTTTTTTCAGTTTCTTTCACTCTCCCTTGCATCTTAGTGGTTTTATATTGCCTGGCTTGGGGTGAAATAATTTGAAAAAAATAAAAATAAATAAAAATATGAATATGAATCTATATTTTTGTTAATTTATTCCTGCAAACATCAATAAAGTTTTGTCTGCTGATGTCCAAGACATTACATTCAGTTTTAGTTGATATTTGAAGAAACTATCATAATGCCTGCATGATATATGCATTTGGGTTTAAACTTCTCAAATAGTTTAAGAATATCAAAGAAAAAACTTTGAAATTCAGTTGCCATAGCCTCTACCACCAGTTAAACTTTTTTAATTTAAATTTATTGTAGATAAAAATGTGCTGGCTAATTTGAAGTATCAATAAAATCTTTCTTCCCTCCCAAGCAGATAGAGCAACAGAAAATTTGGAAATTGTAGTTATCACTTTAATTCATCATTAAGTTATTTTAAGATTCCTTTACAGGACAAAAAGGTTATTTCATTTTAGTTCACTTATATTTGTCTATGATATTTATAAAAGCCTTTTTGAAGAGACAGAGAAAGAATTTATGACTATTTTGAAGACATCAAGTTTCCATGCCACATTTAAAGTTTTAAACACTATTTTTGATTATATAATTCCTCTATAATATATACAAAAAGTATTTTTTTTTTCTCCCCCTTCCTGTATTTTTTAAGGTGTTGACACTGTCAACAGCAAACAAATCAAAATTCTCATAAATTAATCTATATAACCATTTTATGATAATAGCACTTCATAATGCTATACAGGAAGCAGGATTGTTCAAGTGTCAAACAAATTTCTTGTCTCCAGTAATTTTGGCAAATAATGGCTTTGAAACTAGTTTACTCACTTTCTACTTCATTGAATGACTTCTTAATCAATTGATTAATTTCTTATGACTTAACTCATTATGATTTATTTAAAGCTGAAACATTTTGGATTGTAATTTTTTTTTTTTTTTGCCAGTGAATATTACATTAACAAGTTTTTGAAAATAATTTTTCCAGATACAGTCTATTTAACCCATAGTTGGGGGAGGAGATGGATTGATATCTTTCCTAAGGGGAGTTGCACTTAAGTGAATGCAACAAACCAGACTTCACATTTCAAGTCGCTATCCATCACATCACCTACACATCTGATCTTCTTGGAAATAACATCTTCAGCAACTGCCTCAGAATTCAGTAGTAATTTACTGTTGTATAATAAATTTGTATAATATCTAAATATATAGATATGTATGCCTGCTGTTTCAGTTTTATATCTGACCAAACAGCTTGAGAGTGGTGGCTGAAAATTAGTCTACAAGGATAAAGAAACCATGAGAAATACATAAGCAGTGTTGATACAAAGTATAGTGAACTCATTAAATTCACACAAGATCAGCTACTTCTGTGTGTTAAAAAAAAAAAAAAAAAAAAAGAAAAGAAAAAGAAAAAGTGGGGTTGCACTTTAGGTAGAGTTCAAATGTTGAATGACAGTGCTAAAAAGATTACCAATAAATATAACAAAGCTATCGATAGTGAACAGAAACTAGTATACCAATTTTACAGATAAAACTGGTTAAAAAAAAAAAAAAAAAAAAAAAAAAGATTATGCATACCTGGCAATAAATGGGAATGTGGTAATTGCTGAACATAACCTTCAGTTCAGAGTGGTCTTTGAAATCTTTTGGAAGACCATTAACTAGGAGACACCGAGAATTCAACTTGTCATAGGAAACAACTAAATTCTCCTCAATGAAGTCACACTGTAGAACATGACCTTTGTACTCTTTCCAGTTGAGCTCCTCTCTGATTTGTCCAGATTTCTCTTTGTTATGACAATATTCAAAGACAGCATAATTCTTGCTTTCACCTGAAAGATAAAAGTACTGAAGTTACACAATTCTGAAAACCTTAAAAAAGCACCGGTATTTTTATAGATTTATTAAATATAAAAAATATACCTATGAAAAATTTGGGTTGATTTCTGACAATCCTAGTGTTCACACTGTGCAAATTTAAGTTTATACACCTTTAAATATCAACTCAAAATTAAAGACCCAAATCAATGTGATTTTTATTCTCTGGCATTTACACATATACTCCTAGCTTGTTCTACTGAACATTCTTAGAAAAGGTTTTGCATCAGCAAAATCATAATACAAAATAGCTCCTCACTTACTCATGTGAGGAAGTAAATTTATACTATTATGAAATCATTCAGAAGAAAAAAGAAATTAGGTAGCTTATAAAACTCAATTTGAGTTTTCAGAAATGGACTTCTTCATCAAGTTAAAAGTGTGTATGTGTGTGTGAATGTACACCACACCCCAAGTGGAAATGATTAATTTTGAACATAAATCACAATTCATCAGAGACAACATTGATGATACAATACAAAAGTATTAAAATAAAATTATACACTGAAATATTAAAGAAATTTATTAATCTACTTTAATAGTTTTACATTAAATATAGGTAATTTAGAAACCTCTTAAGTCAAAGCTAAGCAAAACAAATGAGTCAAAGTAGATATTTAGTAGAAATTAGATAAAAGTCTACTCAAATATTTAAAAGTCAGAATTGTTGATTAAATTTTAATTAAAGTTGGCTTAATTACAGTTGAAGAAATTGAATTAAATTTTCTAACAATTCACAGATTTTACAAAACTGCCAAAATTTAAGTCACGTTTATTTTTTTTCCTTTTTTAAAGTCACAAGAGGTTTTTACACTTGTATAATGACACTTAAAATCAGGTTATCCATTGAAGGAGCAAAAACAGCATAAAATGTAACCAATTCCAGAGTTGCCAACTGATAATTTGTTCAGTTGTAAAGCATCAATGAAAAGCCTTTCTTGGATACCCAAGAAATTTGATTCTATGGGGAAGTTTGGTTAATCTGACTCTTCCCAGATGCCAATCCCACACAGGTATTAGCTTAACAGAAGCACATTCTCTGCAAAGTAAACAGTGTGCATGTTTTCTCCAAGAAAACAGAGAGAAGCCAGACTGATAATTTTGCAACTGAACACAAAATATACTGAATAGTATTTATGCACATTTATAACTAAAAAAAAAAAAAAAAAAAAAAAAAAAAAAAAAAAAGCTGAATTGATTTTAATGAATCCTGGAGTGAAAAGGCTAAAAGTAAATGTAAATCAAGAATCGAAAGAACTTAGTTGTTGCAGCCACTGTTTTATTAAAATTGTATCGCTATCACATGATGCTGGTACTTCAAAATAATTTATTTTATCTGTAAGAAAAGAAATGCAAACATATTTCCTAGAAAAATACATCAAACTGCATTATATTAATGCTTCTTCCTGTAAATAAATTGCCATGAAAGTCTCAACCAGGAATTTATCTTAATAGGAATCAGCCTTACTTTTCAATGAGGAACATGCTACGATTCTCCTAACATTTAGGTAGAATCAAGTTGTCTTTACTGCTATAAATTAATCATGTCAACTTTCCAATAAAATTATTTCATTGTGTTTGTTTTGTTTTGTTTTTTTAAAATCAAGAAGAGAAGTTCCAAGTAATTCTTGGTTTAAACCACTTACCAATATCCGAAAAAAAAAAAAAATCCCTCCTTCATAAAGCCAAAAACTAACATTTACTCTCTTCATGCATCAAAATTGAAAATACAGTTCCAAAATTAAATATATATTCAAAAAAGATTATACAGATTTTGGTTCTTTCAAGGTTCTGTTTACATGCGGATCAATTCCAGCATAAAAATGTTAACTTTGTCATTTAAATAAGCTTTCCTTAATTAGAAAAAAAAAAAAAGAAAAAAAATTTTTTAAAATTCCGTAAGATTTTGCATTTTTTCTTTTCAATACGAATCAACAGAGAATAAATCAAGTTAACAAGGTCAATCATGTATGTTTTCCAATAAAACTATATATATATATATATATATATATATAGATATATATATATATATATATACACACACACACACAGCAATAATAATCTTTAGTTATTTTAAAAAGAATCTACTTCAATAGGTAAGTTGTAAAAAGCAAACAAATTTGATACAAGGTGAGCTCAGTATTTGATAACATGTCATTATCACACCAGAAATGAGAGACAGATGTCATGTAATGTTACTTGGTATATGCCAAATTGTAACATTCTCATTTCTTTTAAATGTATCAAGAGCATTAATGGCCTATAGAGAAGATAAATGATCGAACTTGTCCAAAGGGAATTGTCATGTGCATTAAGCTTCTCACTGCAGGCTGACAGCAGTCAAAATAAGTTACATAATAATAACCAACATTATATATTATGGAAGATTTTCAACCTATTCAAAAAATTCAAATTAAGCATTGAAAATCATTTGCAATTTGAATGTTAGCAACTTTGATGTGGTTTCCACATCTGAGGAAGACAATAAAAAAAAAAAAAAAAAATACCATTCTTGATTCATAATTTATGTAACACCTGTCCCTTTATAATTAAAAAGAAAACTATTTCATGCAATAAAAAAAAAAAAAAAAAAAAAACAAAAAAAAAAACATACTTTACAAAATAGAATGCAAGAGATCATGTAAGTGAAATGAACTGATCAGCAACCATACCAAAACTCAGATTTTATTCTAAAAAATTGTAATGCTATGAGAGTGAATAGAAATCCTTTATGATACCCTTCCATAAAAATCAAATAATTTGTATTAGTTTGGTGCAAAAATAATGTCGTTTTCTCACATAGTAACATATGTGAGAAAACGACATTATTTTTGCACCAAACTAATACAAGTACTCCTCACAAACCCACTGATCAAGAATGAAGATAATTACAAGTTTCTTTGCTGAAGAGACAAAAAACAAAAATTGTTACAGCTTAGTTTGTTACTTTCTTACTCATCTGGCAGTCATCAGGAGGCTCACACAATAGAGAAGAGACATTTGTGGTTTTTGAGCACCTTGAATGATTTTGAACCCAATTCTGGAACTCTGCTAATGCTATTTTATTTAATAGGAAGAATAATAAAACTTTTATATTTGTAATTAAAAATACTAAGAGTTTAGGTCTAGAAACCTTAGTCTGCAGCAAAGAGCCAAAGAAAAAAAAAAAAAAAAAAAAAAAAAAACACTAAAAAGAGCTTTATTATTATTATTATTTATTTAAACCATTTAGTCTTCATTTGGATAGGATTTTCAGTGACTAAAGCAGATTCAGCATTTAAAAAAAATAAAAAACAATATAGGTGTAGATTGTTATTTTCTGATTAATATTAGAAAATTTATATCAAAATTTGATATATGCTGTCAAAAGTCAGTAATGATTAATTTATTGTAAGAAAGAACTACAGGATGCAATGGATAAATTGTTGTCATTTTATATTTTTAATTTTGCACATGTGCATTGTTTGATTTTGTTGACTGCACAGTAATGTTCAGTTGGGCATCATCTGTGAGAAAAAGAACACCATGACAATTCACTCCACCAGAAATTTAGAAACAGCATGCCGTACTGCTTGGTATTCATGCCAAAAGCTTTAATATAAACATTGGAGAGCGTTTGGGTGTCAATCTGAGGACAGTGCAGAGGATTCATAAAGAGTTGGATGAGCCTAATAGTGATTTCAAAGGTGTTCTCACTAGTGATGGCACCATTATGCCTCTATTCATCTTCTCAGATTCAACACTGAGGCCTACATCACGTGTCTTAAGGAGGCAGTGCTGCCCTGGGTCAACAAGGTGGCTGCTGGAAGACCCTATGTCTTGCAACAGGACTGTATCATGCCACACAAGGAGAACCGAGTCATGGCTGTCAGACAACTTTCGCAACCACAATATCTCTTATATCTGGCCACTTAACTCCCCAGACTGCAACCCCTTTGATTATTATGTGTGGGAGCAGTGTTGAGCAAGAGACCAACAAAACTCCTTATAACACCAAAGATAAATGAAGGCAAGGATTATGGCAGTATTCACCAACTTAAGGAGAATGCCCAGAAAAGTTGCAGAAAATTCTGGTGTTGACTGGAGGCCATGGTTGAACCCAACAGCAATTTTACTGAATAAATTTACTCTTTAGCATTTGAAAATATTTTTTGTGCAATTTAAGCAAATATATCTTAAAATGAGATGTCTGTGTTATTTTTATTTAGACAATGTATATCAGTTTTAAATATATTCACAAGTACAATTTTCTTACATTTTACAGGTTTAAGTCATTTTAATATAAAGTAAAAAAAAAAAAAAAAAAAAAAAAAAAAAAAAAAAGTCACTACCAATTTTGTTAGTTTTATTCAAAGTTAGCAGATCAAAGATTAAAAAAAAAAAAAAAAAAAAAAAGGTAAAATATAAAAAAATTGTTTTAATATAACTGAATTTTGTGTTGTAGGGCCTCAAAATTCACTTGATATAGGTATTTTTTTTTTTTTTTTTTTTTTTTTTTTTTGTTTAAAGAGTATCATGTTAAACCTAGCTATCCCTTGTATTCATTTCAACAAGATTCTATCGACTTTCTTAGCAAGAAGAGGCAGAAAAACCAACTATCCAGAATTGATCATCTAAAAGTGATGAAACATGTGCATTTCAATTAGCTTAAAATGTTCATAACTTGACAAATATTTGGAGTCAGGACAAAACTAGACCAGTTCTGAGATTGTCTAATTCCAAAGTAGATATAACATGCATCTGTCTGGAAAGATTCCAAAAATTCCATATGTTCACTTGTGAGTACATTCTATTTTAAAATTACCATTTATTTTCTGATTTTGAAGTTAATTCCCTCAATGAAATAAAAAGGAATTTCCCTAGAAAACGGCAAGAGATACCCTACAACAGGTCTTCTGCTCCAAAAGCATTAAGATGTTAAATGGAAGTTGGCAAAAGAACAGAACAGTTTAATATTAAAGTTAAGTTCTTTTTTTCTTTTTCACCAAAAATATTCAAAAGGTGGATTTACACCTTTTATTTTTCAACATTTTAAACAATTTAGAATGTTTCACACATGAAGATGCCAGGATAGTGTTTGGAATATTTTTTCCCCTCAACTGGACGTTAGTTACACATCTCTAAGCAAACAGCTGAAATTTATCACTGCAAATGGAGCAAGCAATGATTCAAGTAGAAAAGTGCAACAATCAGTTGATTTGCCTTTATGCATGCACACACACAAAAAAAAAAAAAAAAAAAAAAAAAAAAAAAAAAAATGTATTGATCAGTGGTGACAATTTTTGTTTGGCTGTTGTCAGCTGGCAACAATAAACATCAGTATACATTTTATATTGATCATATAATCATCTACCACATAAAAAAAAACAAAAACACACAAACGTATACCATTTCTATTTCGAAAGTTTATTCCTTATTTTAAAATGCATTTGTAATTTTCAGAGTTAAAAAGTAAAAAGGAATGGTAAGAATTCTTATTCACAAATCAGTTTTTTTTTCTTGCTTTTTTTTTTTTTATTCTGCTAAACACTATCCAAGTATGTATTTTTAAAATTTCTATTCTCTTGAATTTATTTTCACATCCTTAGGAAACAAAAGCGCAACTTTAAAAAATTGAATATTAAATGTAATTATTTGACAAAAAGTTTAATATTTACTTATTCAAATATGTGTGCATGTCCAGCTACAAAATAAATATATAGACAAACCTCCCTTCAACAGACTTTGGACATAACGGACAAAATCTGCAGGCAAAAAAAAAAAACAAAAAAAAAAAAAAAACTTCCAAATCATTGTATTTCAAAAATTGTGGGTTTAGCAGAATGAGTCATATTAGTTCTCAAAGTGACCAGCTTATTAGCAGTGGCAAGCATTTCAATTGTAAACAAAGACAGAAAATATGATACAGTAGCATGTGCATGAGAAATCTATTATTTTTGTTATTTCGTTTAATATTTATCAAGTATATATTTGTTTATGCCATATGTACATGTTCATAACTAAATGGTAGTTACTATAGTAAATAATCCCTTCCCATCTATGGACAATTCACTTTAACCTACTGCAATTAGCCCACTGATGAGATTTGTCTGTATATACAGAAAAGTATCACCTTAAAAGGCAGTTGTGTGTGTGTGTGTGTGTGTGTGTATATATATATATTATTGACTTAATATTTTTTTTTCTTTTATTATCTTATAATTTTATTATTCAGTCTTTAAAAAAAAAATCTACATTGTTTTTTTTTTGGTTTGTAACTTACATAAAAAAAAGTAAATAATTCTCAATGTTTGTTAATGTAATGCTTAAAAGTAAAACTTTATTTAAAAAAAAAAAAAAAAAAAAAAAAAAAAAAACAAATCTAAATTCACCACCAAAATGAATTATTTTTTGAAGTAAGGCTCACTATAGTTTTTGCTTACAAAATGATTAAATGTTTAAATATCTTAATTTAAGTTTTACTTTTTTTATTAATAATAATTTGAAAAAAGGTTAATGAACTTTTATCTAAGTTTGATTTGTTTGAAAACATTAACAGTATTTATGTTAGTATCTAAATAAAATAAAGTGTCTTTTTTTTAATACAAATATGGGGATTCTCAGAAGCATGGTATTGGTAGTGTGGTATTTTCCTAATTTAATTATTTTGTAACAAACCAAAAAACAATGATCAAATAAAAATTATTTTCCATAAGATGGCTGAAAAATATGAATAAGCTGTCAATAATAAACTATTATTCAAAGATATTACTAGCAATGCTGGGTACCCCAGAGAGAGGGAGTGAGTGTATATACAAGATATTCCATGGTAATCCAGTATATTGTGATTGAACATACTAAACACTTTATAACTAAATATTTCAACAAATATTAAACTGCAGTAGGTTAAGAAAAAAAAAAATCTATTGCAATGGATTTACTGAAGTAAAAAAAAAATTTTTTTTCCTGAATGTTTTCCAATTGCAAAATAAAACAATTTATATCAATTTAGGAATAATTTGATAAAATCTTTTAAAACTTGCTTAGTGAGTCGACATGAATTATTTGCAGCGAAAAGTTTTTTTTGTAAGCAGATATTGCTGACCAGGGGACAATGGTGGTTTTAGTGTCGTAATAAAAAAAGAGTCCTCTACCTCACAAGGAACCTTTCTCCAAAAATAACACTGGTCCTAAATAAAGGAAAGATTTTTACAGAGAAGTGAGGAACTTAAAAGATATATCTATATTTTTTTTTTTTTTTTTTTTTTTTAATTAACCAAAAAGAAAGTGACCCTATATTTACAAAATCAATACAAAATTAAATTTTTCATATTTTTGTGGCTTTAACATTTCGCAAATTGATCAAGATACATAGTGTACAACTCTACAAGTAGCAGTAGGGCAAAGAGATCAGTAACATTGTTTTACTACAGAAAGCAAAAAAAAAAAAAAAAAAAAAAAAAAAAAAAAAATTACTGATAAACACCAATGATCCAAACAACTGTTCATGAATACCTAGTATTTACTAGCATTAATAGAAATAAAGAAATGTATTTTGATACAACCATTAACCACTAAATATAAAACAAGTGATAATATCAATTTGGATTACTTACCCGTGTCTTCACAGCGCATCAAGAAAAATTTTTCCATTGCACCATAAGTAAGAAGAAGACCATGGATTTCTTTCTCCTGGCATCCAGGGGGCAGATTTGTCAAACAGAGCATCTTGTCACTAGGATGTAATGCCACAGTAACATCAGTTCCTAAAAGGTGTTTGCCTGTAAGTTGTTCCACAATCTCTTCAGCATCTTCTCCATTCATCAAAGTGACGACAGCTGAAACGAGACAATCATCTTTACTGAAGTTTCCAATGAGGAGAGATTTTAATTTAAAATCTGGTTTAGTTGCAGAAAGCCCATTACAAGATGTCTGCAAGTATGGACAGCAGAACAAGAATAATCATCTTACTTGAATTTTACAAAGAGCTCAGTTTAAAATTCCCCAAATTTACCCAAGACAAGAAGACCATAAGCAAAAGAGTACAACAGCCAAAACATTGCAACTACATCAACTACGATAAGGATATTTGCCTGAACAGATTAATGCATAATTAAATGATTTCATTGCTAAATATCTTAAATTGAGATGTCTAAAGAGATTGTTACAACATAAAAAGTTACAATACTTTCATTGCTATCCTTTTATTATAATATTTATAACCTGAAAAATTGAAATGATTACAAGTACAAAATGAGTATTTTATCTCCCAAGAATCAATAGTCACCTACATATTATTTTATAAGAAAAATAAAAAACCTTAATCAGTAAATAATTAAAATAGCTGAAAAATAACTAAACTTCCCCCCACACCTCAATTTCTTAATTTAACCAGAATGGAATATGAACAAATAAGATTCTGTTCTATGCAAAAGATTAGTATTGTTAATGAAGAAAAATATTATTCTCAACTATTTTCAACCGGTCAGGATAATTTAAAATTTCAACTTCTAAAAATCTGCGTGTCTTTGAGTAGTGGGGATTGGCCGTTTTTGCAAGACATGACTTGTTTACAAGAACTTAGAATGGATGCCTATTAATCTGACCCAATTCCATGTAAGAGAAAAATGAAGAATGGAAAAAGAAATGAAAAAAACCCAATTCCTTGCTTGTATCCAAATTTAAAGATAAATTCATCTTTAAGAAATCAATTTTGATAGAGTTACAGCTACAGGAATTGTTTAACTAGATTCAATCTCATCCAAGATAGCTCTAAGAAACAGAGTTAATGGAAGCAAAAATGCTCATCTAACTTCACACAATATAAACGTGATCGTAGAAATCTCTACGAATTTTTTCTTCAGACCATTTTGATTAATTTTTTTAAAAGCTTCAGAAAATAAAGTCAATTACAGATTTATTTACAGAATCAATTTCTTTCTTATAAGCATTCTGAAGGATTATTCATAATTTAGAGAATAATTCAATAAATTTAACAGATTTTAAGAGATTCACTATTTTATGCATTAATTCATAATTTATTAAATTGCTGAAACTTTTCTACATTTTAAAGAAACTAAATTATCACACTCATCTCATTGCTAAAATTTATTAAATTTACAGAAATTAATTCAAGAAAAGAATGATCAGCCAATGTATCTATGGGTGGTTAGAAGTAAAGAATTTATCTGAAATTAACTGTTGCAATAATATTTATTTGGCATTTAAAAGGAATTCAGATTTGCTCTCTGAAAAATTGTCACTAGCGAAATTATTCATTTAACAATGAATAATAATAATGCATTTTTTCATGTACTGCAATCATTACCGCAAATAACCTCTATAAAAGGAATTATACTTTTACTGTTTAATCAACATGTTTATCAAGGCCTTTTCTAAAGACATTCTAGGATTTCTGCCAAAACATTGAAAAATGTTACATTATTCCATATATTGCAAAGCTGCGGCAACCACTTCAGTCAACCAATCTTTGAAATAATCCTCAATTTGATCATGCATGAGATAAAATTGAATACAGCTGTGTCAAACCCATACACAATTACAAAGTGGTTCTGAGACTTTTTTTTCATCTAAAAATGTATACACAAATTCAAAAATATTCCATATTTTTAATACAACTTATAAAAAGGTGGGGAGGGGGGTAAAGTTTCTTCCAATAACATAAACCCAAAAGAGTTCCTTAATGAAGGCAGCAGTCAAAGCATAGAAAGAGATGGTCTAATATGGCTTGTATAAAGATTCCAGTAGAATAATAATAAGAAGTGTAGAATGTAACTCCTTACACACAAGTAGGTTAAACTGATTTTTTTTTCTTTTGGTGATGGGATGCAAAGTTACTGAATTATGTAATTATCCAATAATCAAATGTTGGAATGCTATTAAACAATTGCTAAACTAGAAAGGGAAAAACTAAGCATTGCATAGAGCAATAACTTATTGCTGTCAAATGAAACTTACATGGAATCTGAAACTGTCAAACAATCCTCACCTGCCTATTTACCTTATAGAGAAAAAAGAAAGTGTCCTAAATTACTTAGTCATGAAATAACTATGAAAACAACATATCTGGCAGGTAGCCAACTTGGTTTCTGTTGAAGATACTGTTTTTTAATGATGGCTCGATAAAAGATAGGTGACCAGCTGTTAGCTCATAGGTAGGCCAACACAAAAAATATTTTCTTTCTTTCGAGTATATGACGAAAAATAAAATGGTAAAGATTACTCAGTTTGATGTAACCTACAAATTATTTGTTAATAACGGGTTTAAATGAATAATCAAACTTTAGAGTGAAAATTTAAAAAAAAAAAAAAAAAAAAAAACTGCTTTATCTTTATTATCTTCTGGAAATGCTCACTTTTTTTTTCTAACTCATTTCTGTGTGTGTATGTGTGTGTGGCCAAATTTCAGATCAGAAGCATACTATTACTAAGCTGTACAAAAATATAATAATTCTTAATATATTTTAATTGAATTAAAAAAAAAAAAAAAGAATAAGGTCACTGAATACTGACATTGCATTAAAATAACATTGATGAAAGTAACCAACCAGCCCTTACACAAACTAAATCACAATATGAATTAAAAAAAAAAAAAATAAATAAATAATTCCTGACAAATAGAACAATGTTAGATAAAGAAAGACATTTATGTAAATAAAAATATAAAATGTGGGCATAAGAGATTTACAAAGAATATTTAAACATTGCATGATAATTTTTTGGGAGGGGGCAAAAAAGATTAATTTTCTAACTACAACGGTGCATGAAAATATGTCTAGCCACTTGTGTTCAAATGTAAGCTGTTCTGATTATTATATTGATCAAAAGAGAAAACTACTCGGTTTGAGGGATGGAAGAATGGGTGGGTTGGAGTGGAGGGTCAAAATTAAAATAGACACCAGCAGTAGCAGCTGCTGCCTACCGAAGGGATAATGTGAGCAAGAAAGTATCTTCTATTCAAGTATATTGTTGTATAGCAATGTTCCTAACTATACTTGGACATCACAAATATCATTTATGAAAATGATACAATCAAGCATGTACTTGCTCTTGTTTGAGTGTCCGTCAAACAATCAAAATTAAATCGCCACTCAACAATGGTAGATTAAGAATTTTGAAATGACTATGTCAAAAGAAATGTGAATTTTATACATGGCTTCAGAACAACAACAACGACAAAAAAAAGGAGAAAAGAGAAACAATCTACAGTAATAAACTATGTTTATTGATGCCAAAACCCTGTAAAAAAAAAAAGTTGACCTAAGCAATCATAGCGAGCCATAGATTCCTTTTAATATCCAATTTGCCATTTATGTTCTTCACCATTAAGATTCTTTAGTTCCAATTAGTTTGGTATTTTTCTTAAAATGAAACTTGGGACATGAGTGGGGAACACAGTATTTCCTAATATTTATTCAAGCATTCAACACTATGACATGAATACAAGTTATCACCATTATTTGGAATATTTTAAGATGATTTTTATTACCAATATCCAACTTAAAAATTAAATATTTTGTCCTTTAAATCATATACAGTTACTGCGTTAGGAAAATTAGCCACTTTAAAAATGAAACAAAATACAACTCCCGATTAATTTTTGTTTTTATTGCAATCTTAACAGTAATATCCCAAATTTTTATTGTTAAACGAAACATTGTCTTATTTGACTAATAATACTTCCATATTAATTCTAGTTACTTATCACTCAGTTATCTTGTAATGAAAAACAAATGAAAGTAAAATGAAAAATATATAAAAGTTATTAGCTGAAAATGCAGCATCTATATATATTGAAAAAAAAAAAAAAAAAAAAGTGCTGAAAAATTATTAATCCATTTCCCAAAATCTGACCAAATTATCAATTACCAGGATTTTAAGGACATTTTGACAAATCTTTTGTACTAATACTATCAGTGTATTTGTATAAACTGATATATCAATTACAGAACTAGATTTGATCTTCTGACACCCATAAAGTTCTCACCATACACAAAGATAATTGTTACAAATGATTATAAAATAATAACCCAAGTAAATGGGATAATAAAACAATTGAAATAAGAAGAATCACACTAGTCAAAAATATTGAGAATGCTTCATCTAAAAAGAATTCAAGATTAATACCAACTCATAATTATAAACATAAAAAATGAACTGAAAATGAACTGAAAATGAACTTTTTCAAATGCTTTCATAAAACGTTATGAAGAAATAATATTCTTTAAAGATTATAGAAACTTATTTAACAAGACAAAATTGTTAACCTAAGTCATCTTCATGTGCAAGATTAAACTTAATAGTAAAAAAAAAAAAAAAAGTCCATGCACTTGTTTTATATATGCAAGTACTAATATCAAAATAAGCAACAAAATAAAAGCTTGTAACAATATTAAATAAATTTCTAAAGTTCTAATTACCAACATAAGAATGCCTTTGATAGAACAATCACAAAATTAAATACAGATCAAAGAAAAAATTATCATATGCCTTTCTATTCAAACTGGTTCCATGAAAGTTTCCTCTGAGCCTGGTAGTATTGAAAAGTCATGTATTGTGTGATTCAGGGGAAAAAACTGACAAGCTACATAATGGTGAATGAGACTGGCAAATATTAACCGATATCAAATGTCTCCTAATCGTAGAAAGTGACATGAGAACAACCTATTCCAGGGTTCAGTTCAAAATTCTAAGCAAAGTACTGAGTACAAGAAGAAGGCTGCAGAGTTGAACAGACAAAACATACCATAACAATCAAGACAAGTACACACTAGTCGAAATAGAAAGACAATTACAAAAAGTAATTCAATTCGATACAAAGTATTCAACTACTTTTCATACTGAAAGTAGTGAAATTAATATATAGTTTAGGACCATCAGCTAATGATTCCATCAAGATTTAAACAGATAAAAAATTTGAACTTACAAAATAAATTAATACTTGAAGTGATTTTTAAAGAATACAACTAGTTATTGTTCATCTACTTGTAAAACATTTAAATGAAAATGTTAGTTTAAATGAACTTAAGTGATTACAGCTAATAAGGAAGTCAAACATTTACAGTGCATTCAAAATCAGAATACATTAACCCTTAGGAAACGATAGGACTAATCTATTGGCTGAAAAGTCAAATGACAAAGACACAGCAGATCCATGCAGCCAATAATATAAGCCTTAAGATTAGTCAGATGGTCTTTGTACCAGCCAATCAGACTGCTTCTGACATGTTTTGCACATCTGAGCCTTTCAATGGTGGTTTCTACAATAGTTTGGTGTGTTTTGTAATTTTATATCAATTTTTTGTGTTCCAAACGAGGTCTGAAAAGGGCTGTCTTCTTAGCACTGAAACTCTAAATGAAGATCTGTCTCCAAAGAGGTTAAGTAAACAAACGGAATTACAAGTTCATATCAAAAATAGATTAAACTTAAAATATAATGATCAGACAAAACTGGAAAAAAAAAAAAAAAAAAAAAATTCAATTTAAAATAAACAAAAATTCAATCTATAATAAATGAGAAATTCTGTTTGCCTGATAACAGCTGGTTCAAAGATCAAATATTAATCACTAATTTTTTTTTTTTTTTAAAACAACTGAGGTTAGCAAATTTTCATAAAAGGCTCTAAGCAAACTAAATATAAATTTTCAAGTAGAAATAATTTCTTGCACAAAATTTAAGTTAAACAGACTTTTTTTTTTTTTTTTTTTTTTAAATAAGATCTTAAACACAATTAGAGACACTAGATCACAAGAATAAAAGACATTTCAGTAGAAAAGGTAGTAAACTGATTTATCTGGCATTATTTAAAAATTTATAATCTTAAAAAAAAAAAAAAAAGTTAATACAAGAATTGTTTCAATAAAGTACTTTTTGGTAACACACATTTACTTAGCCTACCCAAAAGAATTAACTAGTTTATACTACTCCAAACAAGTGAACTATTATACCCACAAACACAGTCTAATTAGTATGAAGAACATTTAAATTACTTCAACATTCAAGTTAAAAGATGTTTTGTATTTTGATGTACATAAATCGTATTAAAAGTAAACTTTACAAGTATAAATAATTGGTTTTGATGAGGCATTGAGATGAGACAACAAATGGAGATAGGGTATGCAAATCTTTTAATCTTTTTCCAATTTAAAAACTTCCTTCCAATGAAAAAAGAGTTCATGGATATTTTGCATGTTCAAGGAACTTTGAGAGGGGCTGCACTTCAAGAATACAAGTGAACATATTGAATAAACTACAAACAAGATGCACATGTGTGCATGAGAGAGAGAGAGAGAGAGAAAAAGTTACTCAATCAAAAAAAAAAAAAAAAAACCTAGGAGAGGGAATAGAAAATGTATAAATTATTAATAGCTTAAATGTTACAGCATAAACAGGTTCATACAGATAAGTTTCATATACAATAATTGATTGAAATATCAAATGATCAAGTCTAGCTGAAATTTAAATGTTTGGCTAATAAAAAAAATAAAAAAAAAAAAATGTAAGTGAACAAAGATCAATGTTTGGCTCATTGGCAAATAAGAAATTAGGTCAACATCTGTAAGTATTTATTAGTCAATTGAACTTTCACAAGTGTTGCAATTTATAAGAAAAAATATCTATAGGATCTATTCATAATTGTTAAATGGGTCTCATAGATAAGTCAGATATTTTAAAAGAGTGGGATTGTAGATTTAACAACTATTAGGTTGGTGCAAAAATAATGACGTAATAATGTCATTTTTTGACGTTATTATGTCATTATTTTTGCACCAACCTAATACTTAACTGAATACACAAAAGAAAAAAAAAACAAAAAAACTTGCAACTTTCAGATATATACCAACATGTGCCTGTAAGTGATGAATGCAATTTTTTATGAGTTAATATAAATCTTTATCCAAAAGAGGAAAAGTAGTTAACACAATGTTCAAATAGACAAGATTAGCATTAATAACAATCAAAAAGCTATTTAAAACCTGTTCAGCACTATGTTATTTGAAACTAACCCAGTAACAATTTAAAGTAACAAAACAAAATCAAGTATCTATAGAAAAAAGCTTCTAGAAAGTTGACCTAAATTTAGAAACATCCCATTTGAATTCAATTCACAGAAACATTCATGTTGAAATAAACATCCAGATGCTTTATAAACATTAAAGATTGCCAAAAAATAAATCTTGAAACACCTCCTGCAGCATTCAATCTATAAAGCTGCCACTCAGACAAGAAACACTGCACAATAAAAGGAAGTTGGGGAGTCCCCTCTTATTCTTATCAATGCATTTACACATGCAACATAATGCAGTGGATAACATAAGAACTCAAACTGCCAGTAGAGGCAGGTTCATAATATTGCAAGTTTAAGAGAAAAGTATTGCAAACCAGAGCAAAGAGAAAGTCATTTTAATGATGAGATGCTGAAAAGTTTATATTATTGGACAGCATGTATCCAGTCCCTTGGTCCCTCATTGTGCAAGCCAATATCCCCATCATACTGTAAAACTAGTTATGACATGGCTAACAAAGTCCAAATCAAGTGAAAATCTTTCAAAGATTGGTTATAATGTAAAGACAAGAACAATAACTAATTTGCGGCAAAAATAGCAGAAAGACAAAAAAACCATACTGAGGAGCAACAAATTAGTGAAGTCCTATGGTTGCAAATGTGTAAAATTAACAACCATGGTCATATCACTAATGAGTTGGTGTTGTTAAGTTACATGAAAAAACAGTTTTTGTCCTATGACTTTCATTGGTTCTACATGCAAATTTACCATAGTGTAAAACAAGCTTTTAATATTTACTGTAAGTTGTATTATAGTTGAATTTTTATATTTAAAACTATTTTGACTTTCAAAAGTTTTGTTCTATAACATAGAATGCAACTGCATATTTGCAAAAAGCCAAAATAATTATTATGAGCAATATAAAAATCAATTTTGTCCAGCTCCCTAACAACCAACGTCATGGCTGTGTAGGGGGGGGATACTTGAAAGGAGGGAAAAAGCCAACTACCATTACATTGATACAAAATATCTGATGACTAAAACAGTTTGAAAAAAAAAAACAAAAAAAAAAAAAAACCCTACAAACTCAAGAAAGAATGACAAAAAACAAAAAAAAAAAAAAAAAAAACATAGCACTTAAGAATTCATGAACAGAATAACTGATTGTTTGAAAAACTAGTTAGCTAGTGGGAAAGATTTTACCTTGCATTATCTTGCATCTTAAAAATGTTCAAAGTAATATCAGAATCAGAAGAGAAGGCTCCTAAGTCACCTATTCATAATGTTGGAGGTACCATCTCAAGAGTCCTGCATGGATTGCCTCTAAGAAGACCTGATGATCACCACAGAGTCACTGGAAGTGTTGCATCAGAAACTTGTGCTATGGAAAGAAAGATGACATGGGCCCAGGAAGTCTATCAAAGACCCGTGTACTGTCTGCCTCATAGGTGTTCGATAACAACGCCATTCCATACAGCGTCTGCTCATGCTAAGTAGATGAGTACCTTTTCCCAACTTCTAAGTATTGCAAAAGGTGAGGCACAACCAAATTAATGGCCACCCACTAACCTATTATGTGGGTGGCACATCACTAGCTGCTGTCCTCACAGCCTGCTGCCTTCCAGCTAGGACCAGAAGTCATATGTACAACACCTGTGTTTGTATCAAGCTAGCAAGACATGGGCCCTGGTATTGGAAGACTTCAACCATCAGTGGCAGAATGATAAGGACATGATACATACTCTATGTGTGGCATCTCTATTGATGATGATGTCAGGTAAATCTTGCTTATCAAGAAGCTAGGCCTTCACTGCAGCACAGCCATAGTCTATGCTGGGCTGGACATGTTGAGTGCAGTGAGAGGCCTATGACACAGGTCCATGAGGCAACTGTCGAGGGTAGGAAGAGAAGAGGTCAACCCAAGATGACTTGGGAGGATGTTTCCCAGAGGACAGGGAAAAATTGGGCCTAGAAGTAACTGATTATAATGAGACATGCTGAAAACTTCTCCAGTCAAAAATTAAATTAAGTGAACCAAAACCTATAATTATTCAAAACAATGAGGCTTTAAGCTGTAGCATCTAAAATGACAAAGACTTATTTTAACACTTAGGCAACAGTTTGACACCACATCAACCGTTAATTGAATAAGTGTGAATTTCAGAAAATTAACCTTTTTTATTATTATTATTATGATGGAAAAAACATTAAAAAAAATATCACTAACCCAAAATTGGATTCTATAATCATTAAAACAGTTAACAGAAATAGTACACTGGAAAACTGGCATTAAGAATAACAGCAGAAACAATTTTAGAATGATGATCTCTTCATAGAATTAGTTTCACAAAAAAAAAAAAAAAAAAAAAAAAAAAAATTTTTTTCATTATTATTAACATTAAGAATTCTTCAAATAAATATTTAACTCATTAGAATGTTTTTTTTTTTTGTGTGTGTGTGTGTGTGTGTGTGAAAGAAAAAGGCAAGATACTTTGTAACAAGTGAAAACATTTGTTCACATCTGTGATGAAGATGTTGAGAATTTGTTGTTGAAACCAAAAAAATAAATATGCTCATGATATGACCACTTTTAAAACTGAGTAGAAGATGAAGATTACCAGCAGAGCAATATTCTATGCCAAAACTTTGAATTTAAAGATTGGAGTCCAGTATAACAGACATTTTTTTTTCAGAAATGAGAAAAAAAATATATCTGTGTAACCATAAGAGTTATTAGAACTCAAAGTTTTATATTTTATGTAATTGTCAAAACTAAAATTTTTCTATAAAAAAAAAAAAAAAAAAAAAAAAAAAAAAATATCAAACAGCTGAGACCTTTAAACATGTTGAATAGTTCTAAATTTCCTAATCATTTTTTTTTTTGTGTATTTTTGTTTTGTGTTTTCTGGGGTGGGGGATAATAGCCCATGCTAATGATTAGGAAAATTCTGTGTATGCATGTAAATACAAAAGCAACCAAGTTCTATTAGAATAAAACTATTTACATGTAGAACAGAATGAAGATAAGGAAATTTAAAATTTTATCCAAGGTAGGGTTGGTAGGATGAGAAGTAAGTGTTCTTGTAAAAAGAAACCTGAAAAGAATTATTCAGATAACATACCATGCCTGGATTTCTTGCTAATGACAATGTTGCAGATACTGTGTCCACCAATGAACTCTTTAACTTCCTGTAGAGAGAAAATAAAAAAACAAATTAGAAAGATGAAGACAAGAAATTGAAAATTATTGCAAGGAAGTAGCCAATCATCACAAGAAATTAGAATATTTATTTCCCACAGAAAATTGTAAAGAGAAAACTGTGTAAAGTTTCAGAATCACTCAATTGGAGAGTAAAAAACAAAGTTAAGAGAAACGGCTGAATTTCCCAACCTCTTCATACAAACATTGCACCACTTTTCATTGAAATATAATTGCTCTCCATTACTAAAAATCATGAAAACTCACCAAACAGGCATGAGGGACATTCCATGTCAAAACACCAGCAAAAATACACGTCTTGGTTCTTCATCAGGAAGTAGTTTTTGGATTTGTATTCGACAATTACGGCAGAGTTTCTTGCCTGGGATTAATACCAACTTAGCCTTTGCCATGTCTACTATTTCCAAAGAAATTGGTCTCAAACCACCTTTGATTTGCATTTTATGATTTTTAAACAGATCACATCTTTTTTTCAAGCCATTCATAGTTAGTCAACAAGGTCTGCTTGTGATGGTAACAGGTAGTCTGTATTTTATCCTCGTCAAGTCCTGTTCTATAGGCAATAAGCTTTGCATCCAACTGATCAACTGAAATCAATCCAACCTGTTTATCATCGAATAAACTGACATATTTCAACTGTTAGCTCAGTACAAATAGAACAATTCATCTTTAACTTAAATAAGAAACTACTGTACTTCAAATCCAGTGTGCAAGTAAAAAATCCAAGTAATTATTAGGTTGGTGCAAAAATAATGTCGTTTTCTCACATAGTAACATGTGAGCAAAATAGGAAAATTATACACCCCCCCCCCCTTAAAATTGGAACGGTAAAATCTAGCACAAAATAATTTGGCACACTTTCCTAACTCATGAAGGGGAACATTTGTGCCAAATTTCAAGTAATTTGGTGCCTGTGGGTGTAATGCCCTGGTGAATTGACATGGAATGACCCATGAAGGAAAAATACCTTCAGCAATTGTTAAACAAAACATTCTAATAAGCAAGTTATCTTAAGAGCCCAAGAAGAGGAAATGAAAAATTGGTGGAGTTCTGCCAAGTTCTCTACAGAAGCCCGAGAGAAAGAGAGTTGGGAGACACACACAAGGCATTTTAAAATGTCAGTAAGAAATAAAACCAAACCTGCTAGTATAAACTTTTCTATTGATTGTATTCTTGCTTTCATTATTTTTTATCAGCTCTAAATTATTGAAACCTATTACAGAAACTATAGCTCAATAAAAGATTTATAGGAGGAACAAGGAAGAGGAGGGTGAGCAACAGTACACATTGCACACTTTTTTTTTAAAGCCTTCATTTTTTATATAAACCTCATAGCAAACAAAAATCTTTGAAATGTTTTTTTATTTAGACCAATTACATTAAACCTCAAAAACAATCTTTAGTGCCCTGTTACAAATAACAAAGCAAGATTTAGTCATACATTCTAAACTTTTGATACTGAAGAGTTTTTGTTTTTTTTAAATATTTTAAGATTCTTTTAGTAGATAAATTCACTGATGTAGCCTCATTAACCATTATCTTAACTGTGCCACCACTTCCTGCAGCTGATGCAGACAAGTTTTCCAAAAATGTTTTGAAAATATACAAACAAGATAATCATTAAATGAATAATATGACAAGATAAAAGCAGTTAACTAACTTGTGAAGAATTCAAATTGCCAGGCATATAATAATAGCACACAAAATGAAAGGACCAATGAGGTATGTTATGACTGTCTATTCATTTATTAATGAGTTTGTTTCTTATCAACATTGGTGTCACTTACTATAGTACATAACATGTATAGAAAAAAAATTCAACAACTACAGCAAAATAAGTAAATTAAGTGAGAGATAAGCAGCTGACAAGCTGTAGCCAATGTAAAAGTTGCCTGGGTAGACAGAGGTTGTCAAGTAAGGTTTGGGCAAGTAGAAAGACCGAAGGACAGACATGGCTGCTAGGCAACAGATCTGAAACTGAGGAGGTGGTAGTGGTGGTGGTGACAAGGGAAATATTTGATAGCAGGTCAGAACAGCTTGAAGGCTACTTGTGAATGCCAGTTCCTTCCGATATACTACTTTACTTATAACCAAGTCTGCTGCAAGACATCATTACACATAGCAGTAAGACTGGCAGATAGTGCACCCTTTCATTGACATATTAGCAGTATGAAAGTCATTTCCTGGTTACTGACTGCAAGTCCATATAATGAGATTCAATTGAGGACAATTGAGATCTGTCAAAAACAAGGTGATGACAGCTGATTTTGGAGACAAATGTGTGAAAAGACCAAGTTTTTCTTTAGGTAATATCTGTGTCCCAATTAACAAAAAGTAAAACGTGGAAAGTCAGATCAAGCCTTTCTCAATTCTTACAATTTTGAGACTAGAATTTTAACTCAAATGGCACCTTTAATTTTTAAGTATACTCACCAAACAAATTTGGTAGAAATGATTAGATTAAAAATCTCTTGATTTAGCCATTTTGTAAGCAAAGGGGAAGCAAACCAATATCAAATATATTACATGTCTACAATCAAGTGTTTGTTCCTATATTCATAAAGATTACACAAATACAGACTATTTTGGTCAATTAACTTCATATATAGCAAAATTTATAAAAAAGAAAAACACTACTTGTCAAATCTCATACAGTAATTTAATTTTTGTACCACAAGAACTCCTCAGAAACCACATCACATTTTGCTTTACCGTTTTATCTTATTTGAACCTGAATCTAACACACACTGGTAAAACAAGTTGTTAAAAAAGCTTTTCTACTTTATCCCATTATCTCCACTTTTGTTTCAGACACTATTATACACCCTGCTAACACAATGTAAGTAAAACTTATCTTTCAAAACTACAGCTAGTTTTTATACTTTTCAAGTGGTGATTGAGTTTTACCAAGACAAATCAAAATGTTCTACATCAATACAGCCATTTGGGTTCCATTTTTATACCTTTCAAAAACTGTAAAACCCTACCAGATAATCTATTTTTAATGCAAAAAGGAGGGCAACTCTTGAGAAGTCAACTTTATTGCACAGTATATTTGACATTACTTGAGAGCAATTCTTCTCAATGATACTAAAGTGAAAAAATTAAAAGTAAAATATATTCCTGGTTATTGTTAAACATTAATAAATTTATGCAGTAGCTCCAGCAAAATTTTGATCATCTCAAAGTTATAGCACCCATATGAAATCTTTAAAAAGTGCTCCTTAAAAACTAAGCAAAATTAAACTTTAGATAAAAAAAAAAAGAAAAAAAAAAAGTCTGACGTAAGTTATGACAGTAATACCTAATCCCAAAGGTTTAATACCAAGAAGCTAGCAGAAGGTATTTAGAGATAAAAGCTAGAATAAAAAAAAAAATCTACAAGTGTTTCAATGAGTGATATTAATATTTGTCATTTAGTACATAGCATAATTTCCTTTTGTAATTAAGGAAAATACAAGCCTGTTCTTTTGTCAGCTTTTACAAACCTACAAATTAGTTCCCATTTCCAAAGAAATGCAATTGATAAATATGAAAAGGCAATTAACAATACACAACACAAGGGAAACAAAAAACACTAGAATAGCCGCTGAAATTCTAGATCTCTCAGTAAGTAATAACAATCTATATCAAATAGTGCTGTCAGATCTCTATCAAGTAGGTGTGTTTTAGAAAACAGGGTTTTATTACTCCAAGAAAAATAAGTCCTCGAAAAATTTAAAATCTTTATTTTTAAAAAGTAGGAAGTCTATTTACAGCTTAGTTTTAAATAGAAGTGGGTGGAGATAACATGAAGCTACAAAATTCTAAATTTTAGCACAGGCAACTAATTGGACCAAGTGCTGAAAACAAAGGTAAACCTATCCATTCAGTGATACAGATACTAGAGGTTGCAATGACAATTAGGTCTTTGTCAAGCCCCTCTACCTAAAAAATACTGTAGTTGGCAAGCCACAAAAATGCAATATTAGAAATACTGATGTGCTTGCAAGTTGTAGCAGATAAACAAAACAACCAGTAATAGAGCACCTTACCTACATGATACACAGCAGTATCAGAAGTAATACATATAACCAAATGTCATTTTGGGCAACAATTGAGAGCTAGTAATAAGAGTTCTTTTGTAAAATATAGAACAAAATTACTTAGGTTATATAGAACCAAAAGTTAAGCATTATGACATCAAAAAGGTAATAGTGAGACTAAAAGATTTGTAATATTTGTATCTATGAAAATGCTCATAAGTATCAACTAACAACCAACAATTTAGTGCACAAGTGTGTTAAATTGGCTCAAATATCTAATTCACATGAACCAAAAGACAAAATCTGAAAAATTAAAGGATACACTGTCAGCACAGAGCAACTTTCATTTTAATTTCAACAGTAAAGGCAAACATTGTAAACTATTAGGTTGGTGCAAAAATAATGTCGTTTTCTCACATAGTAACATATGTGAGAAAGCCAAAATATGCCATTAACAAAACAACAAAACACAGGCTCCAGCAAGCCCTTCAAATGTCTCAATCCGTTAACAGACTATTTGAAATAGTAAACAGGAAGAGGGTCAACAAAACTGTAGCAAATGGAATGGTGCCTGACAATAGTTTGAAACATTAAAATCATTATGTCTCAAAAACATTTTAAATGACATGATTATTTAATTTTTATTTTGCTTTGGAATATAAAGTTATTTTCACAAGCAGCTCAAAGAAACAAAAGATTCACTTTTATTTGTAAACAGGTTTTTTTTTTAACAAAGTATCTTTAGCGATGGTATTTCTTTGTTATCTATTTACATTTCTAAAATAAAATTGCCAGCTATAATACTGAAAATTAAACTTAGGTTACACTATTTTTTTTTTTTTTAATGGTCTATTGCTCAGACATTGTTTTCAAAGCTGTAACTGCCTTTTTAGTTATGTTAAAAGCTGACATGAGGTTCCAAGTCAAAGCCAATAAATAAATGTTTTTCTTTCTGTTACCTTCAATACCTTTTATTTACTGAATATATTTTAAAACATTATCTAGGAAAATAAGTATTTGAATAAAAGACAGTTTTTATATTACCGTTTGTATCAGTTCAGCAGTATCTATTACCATGCACTCAACAAAAGAGAAATGGAACTGATTTTAAAGTAATGCCTCTAAGATTTAATTTGTTGTGATGTCTATCATCCAACTAAAAAAAAAAAAAAAAAAAAAAAAAAAAAAAAAAAAAAAGAATTCTTGACCTATAACATCTGAACATACAAGAAATGTACACCGGATTCAAAACACAATTGAAAAGTTACTATTTTAGTTAATCATGTATAGTACTACAAAGATCTTAAAACCATAAAGCTTCAAGATAGCCACCTGGTAAAGTAAGAGGAATGATTTGATGAACAGGATGTTTAATCAATCAAAGAAATATGTTCAAATGTGAAAGAAGTGGAGTAAATAAAGTTGCAAATAATTTTAAAACAAACTCAAGTTAAAAGCAGATGCTCAACATAAACAGGAATCAAAATAAACAGATTGACCAAATATTTCACGGAGTATATGGAAATTAAAAACAAATGGAATGAAAAGAAAAAAAGTTATCTACGAAGCCTTGAAAAGATTTTGTTCATTAGTTAACAAAATTATGCGATCACATAAAATGTGCCATGTCCCTTTGGGATGCGGATGATCATGGCTCACTACCATTTCTTATTGATTGAAGCTCTTAGTATTGCTGGTCATTTCACTCACCCTGGCAGAACAAAGAGTGGAACTCTTTGTTCTGCCAGGGCCTGCAAGTGTCAAATTTCCAAGACATCAAAATTAGTATATTTTTTCTATTGTTCCAAACATTGAAGAGAAAAAATAAGTGACATTTTCAGTATATTATGCATTTTTCATTTCAAGGTAAAATCTAACGCAAAAGGATTTTCAGTTTACTTTGAATAATCAAACATCAAAGTGGCTTACAAAGTTTTGTGCTAAAAATGTCTTCCTGAACTTACCTCCTCCAGTTGAGGAGACAAGCTGAGATTAACAGAGATCACACAAGACATAATTTGAGAATAATCAAATGTTAGACATAAGAGAAAAGAGATCCTACATTCAAAATATTAAAATCAAGTGTTGAAAATCATTTGTACAAAATATGTTAGTTAATTTATAGAAACTCTGCATTAAAGCAAGCAAAAACCTATTGGACAATATTTCAAGTATGCAATTCACTAATGTTCTGTTCTGAGTAATTGATAAAGATACTTTATAACAGTGAATGCAATAGGCAAGGGGTGAGAAACAAGAAAAAATTTTTTTAACCATCCCAAAAGCTTGTCTTCAGCTAATGATGCGACATGTGATAGTAATTGAAGCAAGCAGTTAATCAAAATGTATTGTCCCCAATAAGAACAACTGAAGATAACAATCAAGAAAGTATTGTGAATTAGTATAAACCCTTTGTTGGATAAGGCGAGACTACACGTTTTTTTTTTGTTTTTTTTAGTGACCAGACAAAACCTGTTATAATTTATCTGGGAAATTTCCATGTACCAGATATTGCACCTTCACATGACCATCTATTATGGCTATTAGATAAACCTCTTAATGAAAAAGGAATTTTAATTTTCTGAAAGACAGCAAAAAAAAAAAAAAAAAAGGGTGCCTAGAGAAGTTCTGTAACAAGCAAGATAACTTTCTAGAGGATAGAATTATGAAGCTACATGAAAGATGACAGAAGATAGTGGAACAGTAAATATGTTGTTCAAATAAGCCTAATGCAAAAAATGAAACACTTTTACTTCATAAAATTTTTGACCTACTAACATTTTTCTTTTTAGTATTATATTCAAACAAGATGAACCCATATAATAAATTTTTTTTTTTTAATCTTGCTTAACAAAGAACTGCTCTAGGCATCTTTGATATACATACAATTTTTGGTAAAAAAAAAGAAAAAAAAAAAAAGAAAAAAGTATGGGTGTATCTCAAATCTGGTAAAAATGCAAAAAAAATTAGTCATTTTTATTGGATAATCTCCAGCTAAAGATATGTTGATTTCAAAAAGAACTTAACAAAAACACATTACCAGTAGCTTTTTTTTTTTTTTTGCCTTGAAGAAACAAAGTCAAAATTAATCATTATAGAGAATCAAACAAAACCAAAGACATCAAAAGTCAAGAGAGAAATAGAAAAAAAGAAAAAAAAAAAAGAAAAAAAAAACCCAAAGATTTTTGCATGAAACTTAACATGTGTCAACAGCATCCATGCAAAGGCAAACAAACATCAAACATCTGCCATTAATATAAAGAAACATTTGGTAAGGTTCACAGCCACATGTTGATAGCAATTAACAAATTAAATAAAGAATTATTATCACGAGTTATACCCAGAATGTCACTTTCAAGTATTACGTAATTACTTCAAGTAGTCTTTGGTCAAGAATGCAATCTAGTTATGTAGAACATTTAAATAAAATCCCAGGTGTTGGTGAGAAGATGGTGTACCAACTATTCAAACTTTGTCAAATGATGGTTAATGCTAGAAGACAGAGGGAAAACAATTGCAATATTACCTCCAAATAAAAAAACAATTTGAAATAAAATGTGTCTAGTAAAATGTCTGTATTTATACCCCAAAAATGAAACATCAAGTATCTAAAAGAAAAGTTTCATTAGATATCAATATGAAAGAAAAGTCTATGGAAGACATGAAAGTTTTCATAAAGACATTTAAATAAAATAAAAAATTATATAAATTGAGACTGAAAAAGTATTAGAAAATATGCCTTCCAACTATTAATTCAGTTATTGAATAAAACTTGATATAAGCCTTAAGTAATTGCAGTAGACATTTACAAGCAATGATTGATGATATCTTGAGGGTAGGTGGGGGAGAGTAGAAATCAAAGTTTACACAGGAAAATTAGACTAAATTGTTGAATTCAAAGTAAAAAGAAAAAAAATTACTTTATATAAGTGCTAATCTTTTTTTTTCTACTTAAATTGCAAAGGGTACATAAATGAAAGACATACAAATCCAAAACAAAATCTAGACAGGTCTGAAGTATGAAATATAGAAACTCCATCAGGTTCAGCCCCCACTATCAGGTCCACTCAATGAAGCAACCAGGGAGAGAAAATAATCTATCACAAAATTCTGAATCAGCCCTGTTGAAACACATATATATATATATATTTTTTTTTTTTTTTTTTTTATAATCTAAAATCTTGTGCCTGGATATGAGTTCTGACAGCATAAAAAAAATAAAAATCGTAATTTTTTTTTTTTCTAAAGAGATGGCTTTTAAAAATTTCCATACAGTAAAAAGATAATTGTGCAAAAAAACGATTTAAAAATGAAAGATGTAGCCAAGTTAAATAATAAAAGGTGCCAAGAGTAGGCATTAAAGTGGCACCTTCTGTTTTCAGAAGTCTAAGTACATTAAGGTGAACAATGCAATAATATTTAAGCTGTGCAAAAGAGATCACTTCACGAAATGATGGTTATAGAAATAAGAGAGATATATCATAGAAAAAAGAGGATTGTGAGAAGTGCCAGGTTTTTCAGATGTTAGCATAACAAGATCTATTTTTTTTTTTTTCACAGACAAAAAAATTTTTTAGATAAAAAAAACTATCAATAATTGAAATAATTAACAGCAAAGGAGTCTAAAATTCCAGCATATTTCTTAACTATACTAATCAATCAATCTTTAGAAATCGTAAATTATTGAGGGAAAAAAAAAAAAAAAAAAAAGTTAAATTGCATGTGTAAATCTATTTGACATGTGGAAATTTTTGGAGATAAGTTACAATTTTAAATAAATTCAGCATAAATTCACTTTTGTTGTTCTACATATTCCATATCTTATTTGTATTTCATTAAATTCAAAACATGAAACTGATATGCTATTATTATTTCCCTAAATTCTTTTGCCATACACTCAATAGAGAAATCAGTTCTACTGTAATAACAGATTGATGGGAGGAGACAGTTTGTAAGAGAGAACGAGAAGCTAATAATGGAAAAGGAATGGTTAAGAGTGAAATGCATGGCCCAAGGGTAACACAGGGCAAAAGGAAAAGTAAATATTCAACATTCCTAACCCAAATAGACCAAGTGACAAGCCATGAATTAAAAGACAAGAACATTAGGTATTGAGAACTTATGACCATAATTGGATGTAGAAATTTACTGCATAGCCAGGAACTCAAATTTAAAATAGTAAAAATAAAAAAAGAAGAATCTATAGGCAAAGAGAAGTAAATAATTAAGGCTCAAAAAGAAAAAAGGCAAACTATTAGAAAAGTGCCATTGGAAAAAGATAGGAAAAAAAAAAAAAAAAAAAAAAGAGAGAGAGAGTAAATAATGCAAAAAATAAAATATTAACCTCATGAGCCCAAATAAAGCGCAAAAGTAAAAGGGATGTGGAGGGGGGGGACACCAAATTCTGGAACGGCACCGGTTTATAGTGTATGAAGTGTAAGTCATGAAAATGGAGCATTTATAAATAAAGAAATTTCTGTCTGAATTTCTAGGACGAGAAGTTGTTATTGAAGCTTCAACAATGTAGATAGAGTAATGTGTCCAGTTCAAAATTCCCTGCAGTCTACCTGAATCAACAAGCATCTGATGAAGTCCCCTAAAAACTGATGGTAGGAAAGATGATCTAATTAAAAACAATTCAAACAATGATTTTGTAAAATTCTTTTCCAGTACACTATATTCTCATATTGTCAATTATTAAACATGCTAACATCCGCCAAATACTTGCAAACTCACGCACACAGGCCATGCCGAGCTGACCTATTGGAATTACTTACAGATAAAAAGCAGTAGTTTTAGACAAGGCTTAAACTCATCCTATACACTAAAAAGAGCCAGCAATAGAGAATAGAATAAGGGATAAAAATGACAATGTAAGAACCATGGTAATCATAAGAGCTTTGATAGGCCAATTCTTGATACGAGAGGAAAATCAAAGTTGTTTTAAGTTAATGTTTATTCAGAATTTGTAATTTAAAAAAAAAAAGAAAAATGATTTAGAAAAAAAAAAAAAAAACAAACACTAAAAGAAAGTGTAATAATCAGTCATGCAAAGTCCAAAAATTAGTTGAATATAGTAATACCTCAGCTTACGTCGCTCCAAGTTTTTGAAAATACAGTTTTTCTTAATTACATGGAAAAATGAAACTCACCATAGGTAGTTTTACATAAATTTAAAATTGGTTTTAACTTAATTATTTTTCATTACTTTATTCAGAATACTGTATGTAAATATAAATACTGTAATAGGAAATGGGGAATGCTTATTTGCAATTTATACTGTGGCTATTTCGATCTAAGTTGTGACCCCTGAAATCAATTAATGACAGAGTGAGGTATACCTGTATTAAGATTCATTATTATCCTATATTTTCACATATTTAATATATACCAAGCCTAAGGAACATTAAAAAAATTCTATCACACTGCTCTTAAATGACAGGAGCTTGAGATTTTTTTTTTTTTTTTTGAATGAGGCAGCCATTCTTTAAGAAAAAAAAAAAAAAAAAAAAAATGAAATTCTATTCTAACCAGGATTTATATAAAAGGAAGAAAATATGAATTCTAAAATATTAAAAGACTAATAACAAAAATATGGGATATATTCATCCAAATAAACCTCAAATTCAAGAATTTTTTTTTTTTTTTGCAATAAAGAATTTTTAAAATGATAGTTTATCAATGAAAAAAAAAAAAAAAATTTGAACCTATCTTTGGTAAGTTAAGGCACTTTTGTATATACAATTAAATGATATGTTGCAAATATGGATTTCTATTACAATATCAGAGACTAAGGTTTCTTAAGGCAGGTAAAGTTTAATCTAATTATAAGAAGTAAAGGTTTAGCAAAGACAAAAAAAAAAAAAAAAAAAAAAAAAAAAAAAAAAAACACAATGCTAAAAACATGTGTAATTAAATATGCATCCAAATTATGAAATTAATTTTTACACTTTGTAGCATTATCTAACAAAAGCATCAACACAACAATAACCCCAACAACCACACATGATTATTTCAAGTACAATTTGCTTCTATTATTTATGTATTTAATTACTTTCAGGCACAATATAACCAAACAAATTTACCTTGTAAGGAAAAGAAATATCTTTTTTGTTTAATGGTTTTTTTTTTCCTTAAAATAAAAAAGCTGACTTTTTGTAGAATACCTCTCAAATAACTACAAATTATAAAAATTAAAAAAAGTTTGTCCAAAGAAAATCAATATGCTTTAAAATGTACTGAGCAGATCTTAAATATACAAATCTTGAAAGTCATATCAAAGAATCAGGAAATAAGTTAAAATTTTGCCCATAACTTAAAAACCAATATCTAGCAAGCTGTTGCATAAATGGAAAGATTTCTAAAATTGATATGCATTGGTGATTAACATTCCCAAGCAGCTTTACACCTCAAAATGTCAAAGTGCTAAACTAAAATGGCAAATGCAAAGCATTTAAGTCAACAAAGCAAGAGTGTAAACTATTCCCAATTAAATCGACAAATATGAATGTTAGCTATTCTTTACAGAGAGAACACATCTATTTTGTAATAGTGAAAAGTGACCCAACATAAAACGTAACTGCCAAAGGCAGGAGTTGGAGCCAGTGATTATAAAAATGTGCAGTAAAATAAATGAGAAACAACAAAATGAAACTGTAAAAGTTGTCCAATGCCATAAAGTGAAAAGATGCTCATATAATGTCAAAATTAGTCACTTTGATATATAGTGTTGCTACCAAAAAAGTTAATGATAAATGAGCAGCAAACATTTTACCAATACTTTCAGCTATATCAAGTAGATTAAAATTAAGTTTGACTAAGTTTTTTTTTTTTTTTGTTGCACATAAGGAAAACTGAAAATAGGTATATTAAGCATTTAAATAGTTCTTTAAAATACTTTACATATGGCAATCTAATTTTCTAAAACTAAATCTTTCAATTTTCAAACATTAATTTGTGCCTTTTTTAAATGCAAAGCAAAACATCAAGCATAAATACAAGCACACACATTGAAGAAAAACTTTAAAAAGATTTTCAGATATCAAATGATTATTTTTAAAATCAATTAGTGACTACTAAACCTATTATCACTGGTTTATAGCAAGATCTACTCCAAATAATATCTAAATTAAGAGAATACAGAAGGTGGAAACTATTTCAAATCATGTCTAACTTTCCACGCAAATTGCATGTCATTTGCTAAAACAGCAAATGCTATTTAAAAGTTCTGACAAAATTATAAGAAAAGTTTATTAAAATTTGATAGCGAAAACATTTAAAAGAAATGTTAATGAAAAGCTTTAAAAAGTAGAATTTAATACAAATTTTAATTGTTGACAGTAAAAAAAATATTTCTAAATATGAAAAGGTACAGTTAATGTGGTAAAAATAAAAAAATCCATCCAATACTCAAACATAACCAGTTCAAAGTGGCACTTCTCTAAAACAAACCTCAATTTTAGTCTATGGCAGCCAGAGTCAATTTACTTGCATATTTATCTTACTATTAATATATTGCAGATATTGTCTAAAATCAGCCAGCATAAAGCTTTAAAACATTTTTCATTTATTAAATTTTTTCAATTATTTATATATATAAAAAAAAAAAAAAAAAAAATTCCAAACAATTAACCAAAATAAGGAATTTAAAATAAAGTATTTGTTTTGCAAAAGCCTGTTAAAAGTTCAACTTAGTAAACAATTGATTTTTTTTTTTTTTTTTTTTTTTTTTTTTTAAATGTTTGACTTTTTATTAGGGAAATGTGATAGAGGAAGTTTGAATTTTCCTTAAAATATTCAGGCCTAAAACAACATATGGTGCATCAAAATGAAGTAGTTGCTTGCCTAGCTAGACCAATATGAATAAAGTTTACTTTACCTGTGGCTTAATATGCCATATGGCTTGATAATTAGTTAATCTTTAGACTGGGAGAAAATGGTCTCACACTTCTACCTACTAGCAAGTATATTATGTTAACACATGGCAAAAATAAACCACATTTCACATAAAAGTGAATAAGTTTTTGCCTGTTTGAAAAAGTGGTAGAAAAGGAAAAGAATGAGAATCTATCAAATTTATTGATCATGTAACTGAAGGCATACAAGTTAGTGTCTGCATCTAACGATGTTATGCACTCTCCCCCTGGAAATGACAAGCAATTATATACACCAACAAGCAGCTGGGTTTCTCTCAAAAAAGATTCAATTACCAACTTACTCCTAAGTGAACAAGCTCAGGTTAGTGAAATAAAAATAATAGTAAGAGACAAAGTAATAAATCTTATTACTATTACAGTCACATTGATCTAACCTATGCATATCATATTTTAGCAGACAATTTCAACTGAGCTGTTCAACAGCATCAACACAAATCAATGGTAACAGTACAAAACATTAATGTCCAAGAGCTTTTAAATGATTAAAAAAAAAATTAAAATAAAATAAAAAAGGCCAGTCAATTGTTTACAAGCACAAACAATTGTAAGAACAGATGATATAGATCAAATATATATAAAAAAAAAAAAAAAAAAAAAAAAAAAAATGTGTATAGATGTCAAACAAAGAATATCACTGATAAGCAAGAGTAAAACCTTCAGTCAATATTTACACAGCTTACAGCCAACAGGATTAAAACAGCAGTAGTAAATCTATGCAAACTCCTCACCTGATTAAATGCAAATATTGTTTTAATATTCTTTTTAAGACAATGCATCACTATATTTAGACCAAGTTTGGAAAAACGTCATTAGAGAAGCTTACATTGCTATTAGGTTGGTGCAAAAATAGTCGTTTTTTGCCGTATCTTTTAACATCAAAAAACGACAATATTTTTGCACCAATCTAATACATACAGATTGTATTTATTTACAGGTTTTTGATTGTATATTTGATCAATTATAAGCAACAAGTTATTTTATGAAAACAAAGCAGGAGCAAAAAGAGTTATCCTTCTTGTCTCAAGTGATTTCTCTTAAATGCCATGTACATTGCAAATCTGGAGCCAACTTAATGAAAACAAATTGTCAAGAGAAATCAAATATAGAGCTGATTGTGTACAAATGCAATATACAAAGATTTGTCAGATTTTCCCTTCTAATTGTACAGATTTGCATATAGCACACCACTTGTATTCAGAGAAAGATGTTTCTCATTTAAACAAACCATGTATAAATTCAAATCCTACAAGTTTTATATATCAATAAGGTAATTGTTGCATACAATACCCTATTCAATGTATACTTGATAGCTAATATCTAGTTGCCCATTTACTATTATAATTATTATACAGATTTAACAGATCAACTGTATTTGTCAAACTTGTTGACTACTTCATGTTATAGATATTAATAAAGACATGCAAAAACTTCAATCAACACTGAAAGGAAAAAAAAAGGCTTTGTAAGTTTTTACTTTGCCATATGGCTACATTTTTCCATTCACAGTAAATTATTTAAATGCAAAATAACCAGTTTTCTAAAAGTGTCAGATGACTGCTGAAAGAATTCAGAATTTGAGAAAGGCAAAGATTTAAGCTAAATATTTTTTACAATGAATTTCTACATCTTAAATATAATTTATTTTTAACTTTGTATTGTAAAAAAGCTAAATGTTAAATTATGAAGTTGGCTAAAAAGATTTGTACATAAAGATTACATTTGTCCTCAGTGAAATATCAAGTAAATATAAAACAGTATGAATCCTAAGCACAAAGTGTACAACATCAAGGGTATTTTTTAAAGACTGGATTCAATAAATGCAAATTTTATGGTTAAAAAACATTAATAACTTGGATTGCAATTAAAAAAAAAAAAACAAAAAAAACTGTAGTTTAAAATTAAAAAATACTAATTAAGTACATACTGTCATTACCAAAGTTTCTGGCACAGAAAACTCAAAGATTTAGTCATTGGGTGGGGGGTCAATAAATCTGAGAAAAATCAAACTGCAAGTAGGTAAATTCACAATTGGCAAGCCAATGCATCAAAAAATAGATAAAATAGTTAATCGTGAAATTCTTTTATGCTATAAGAATGCTTTGAAAAAAGATTGTGTGCAGTGTATGAAAGACCAGATATTTTTGCTTTTATAAAGTTGTTTACACTGTACGACAATGTTTACATGTAGAAATGGTATGTAAAAATTCTTTTAGGTAAACTACGCCCAGGTTATTAAAAAAAAAAAAAATTAGGTATCAATAACATTTTCGGTCCTATTTTTCTTTTTGCATAACTTAAAAATTTCATGGCCTTTTTTTCAATTTAATTTTATGTAATCTCATGTTGAACATCAAAAATATTTACATTTCTCTGGATCTCATAAAAATTAAGTCAACTGACAGATCACTCAAAACTTCAACAACAGCTGTAAAACTGTAAGCTTGTATTTTTTTTAAAGAGTTTTTATGGATGTTTTCTTTTCTTTAATTATAATATATTGCAAATTTTAAAAAAATATTTTCCTAAAAATGTTTTTCAGAAACATAATTAGATTCATTATAAAAAAAAAAAAAAAATCATTCAAGATTATTAATCCTCCTTGCCCACTTCTAAACATTAATAAACTTAATTAAGAAAGAAATGTCAAATGAAATTCTCAAATCATAGCGTACTATTTTCATATGACAAAATATAAACCTTGCTTTATATACACCAAGTTATATACCAAGCTTGCAACAGGCTTTTTTTTTTTTTTTTTGCTTATTAACTTGTAAAAGATTTTGACCAATAGAAACATTTGGAATTAAGATTTTTAATTTTTTAATCATTTCATTGAATGTTATATTTACTATCACCAGTTCTTCAACCACTTTTTTTTCTTTTTAAACTATCTCTCAGGAAGAACATAGATATGCAAGGAGCATAATAGTTATTGGCAAGCAGAGTTCAAACTCTCCCCAAGAGTGCTGCATTCAATTCACACTGGTGAAATGCATAAATTCATCTTTTCTCCCCTTCCCCCAACCACCACCACCTACTTCAAGCTATTAAAGGAAACAACAGGGTAGTCTAGTAGGCTCTTTAACCCTGGGTAGCAAGAATTTCCTATATATTTGAATTCAAAACAGTGAGAAAAGCACCATAAAATCCACTACAAAAACAGCCAAAGCAAGTCACATACCACATGATCACTTCAAAAGTGAAAATTATGTATAATACATCTGCATTTTTCTCCACAGATCTACTTGTCAACAAGATGTGCTTTTCTAAGACAAGAATAAAAATTTTAACCTGATCAATAATGTTACCATCCAAAACAAGCAAATACAAAATAAAAAATGTGGCAATTGCAGCAGCAATTCTTAATGACCTGCAGTAAACAGAAGAACATTTGTGTTTTCCTCTTCTAGAAACACATGTCCATCAGACATCATGCCAGGTCAGTGTTTAGAAGGCATTTGCAAGAAGTAGCCATACTGATGCCATACAAATTGATCAGTCATTCAAAAATGTCCATTAGGTTTCAAGGGGCATTTTATGATTATTTTTGAAACCTCTATCACAGAACAATAAAAGAATTTTGTATTTTAAATAAAACACTTATTACAATTCAGAAACTAGATAGTTATACACACATTGAAGTAGAAAATTTAAGATTCACAGAGAAAGAAACTGATATTCAGAACTTAAAACTTATTTTAGCAGATTATTTTACTTAAAATTTATGCCTCATGATGCAAACAACTGTCAGTACATTATTTAAACAAATTAGCCATAAATAATCAACAGTACCTTTTTTTTATTTATAGCCAATGGTCACTTATTGGCAACTCAAACTTATTACATTTATGTAAGTAGCAAAATAATCATTCTTAAATAACACAGTTAATCAATGCATAAACTGTTGCATTTAATGTTTCTAAAGACATTAAATATTTAAAAAAAAAGGGTGGACTAAAACAGTGAGTAATAAAAAATAAAAAAAAATAAAATAAAAGTTTCTCCTGCAATAAGCTTTAAATATAAACAAAGGTTACATTATAAAAAACATTACAGCAGTTGCTTGTTCCTGTCTACAACCAAGTAAATATTCATTTATCATTTTCCTTTCTGAAGACGAATAAACTGTATTTATATCCAGAGAATAACAGTACTGTGACTAATCTTAAGATTTTAGTTATTGGACAAAGAATTTTTCATCCAAATAACTTGAAAATACAAAATCCAAACTTATTACTATATAAAGTTAATTACTATTTTACAGATACAAAAACAACCACTTCTAACTTGTAGTAAAAGTTTAAATATCTGAGAAGTTTCAAGTGTTTGCATTATAGGAAATCATAATTTGCTTCATTATATGAAAATTTCATGTGGGCACAAAGAATTAGTTGCTACTTTGCTAATTTTTGTGTGTGTTTACTTTAAAATTCATTTTGCATTAAGAAGAATGTTAAAAAAGTAAAAAGGACAAGGTCAAAGTGGTGTTAACAGACTATCTTCAGAACTCTTTTCCATGAATAGAACAATTCTTCAGTGATGATGGAGATAAGGTTTAGAAGAGGCAACAGAAAGTGGAGGTAGATATAAAGTTGGGCATCAAGCAGTGATCAGCAACAACTTGTTAAATGAGCTACATACACAAGAGCTGCTTTTGTTTAGACAAGGTAGAAACTGGTTTACTAAACAGTCACTAAAGCCAGGGCTGAAGTGGAGATCTCCAGACACTTGATAGGAAAGCAGCTTCACAAGAACTAAACAGATGAAGACTACACCCACACTGACTAATTACCAACAGCCTTCAGCAATAGACAGCAGGGAGCAGGCTGCTTGGAGAAATTCATCTGAGATATAAGACTATTTTCAGATAAAGTTACAGATTAGAAATATTGTCACAGCTTATGATTTATAACAGTCCTAAAAAGCTTTTCTTAACCCCATGACACTTTACCCACCCCCACAAAATACCATTCCTTGTTTTCACCATCTGCACTATTGTAGAAATGAAATAGTTAACATAAAACAAACACAGGAAGTTGAATGCAATAGAATAGTTGGTATTTTCTTTTGTTTTGTTTTTTCTTACAGGCAAGTGTCAAAATTCAAACAGTATTACTTTAATTGAAGATCTACTTTCAATTAGACGCATTAAGTTTTCCTATAAACTTACATTTCATTTTTCTGCTAAAAGAATCTTCCAAGTTACATAATACTTCAATTAATGAAAGACCTGTTGAAGGGAAAGAAAGCTGTCTCAATGAAATGTAAACTCACCCTCAACATTCTGAAACATTTATGTTGAGAAAAGAAAACTAAAGCAAAAACCAACTGATGCAAGAAGTGAAAGTGAAACTTATACAGAGTTTTTTTTTTTTTATTAACTCAAGGCTTGGCACCAAATCCATCAAGAAAAGCTTTCTTGATTGCAGTCAAGAATGGTGCTTGACTGCCACAATTATTGCAGTTATTTTTTTTAGAAACATCTGAGCTGAATATTTTTGCTAACAGCTCTGCAGAAATAAAAAAAAAATAACACTACATTTACTACCAATACTGACATAAAAAAAAGCAGGTTGAGAGTGTAGCTCATGTTCAAGAGAGGCTGAGCAAAACGTGACAATTTTAGCATTCTACTTGCAAATAATACTGCTATATAAGAACATTTTCACAAAAATAAATATGCAACATTTAAACAGGTTAAATTTTCACAAAATGAAGTTTTGAATTCTAGAGAAACTTTAAAACAGTTCACAACCAAAAGTTTATAGAGCAAAAGTATCAATAAAAACAACCTTGATAAACACAAACTTTTCTTTAAAATAAACACCACGTTCACCCTATTGACAAAATGTTTTAAAGAAAATCAGTAAGGTCAAGTTAACCAAGAGGAAGTATAGAAACTCATGATAGTTACACCCACAAAGTTGAAAAATTTATTCTCTCAAAGAAAAAAAAAAGTTCTTTAAACTAAGCTTAGAAGATTTTAATAAGCCATGTCAGGAATATACAAGTAGTTTAGTAGTTTATTCTTTTTAATCATTACTATACCTATTCAGTTGAAGCTGGTATCTAGTAAACAGGAAACAAGTAGTGAATAAACCGTTTTCATGTAACTATAAATATTCAGAATCATGTATACAAAAAGTGTGTTTGTTAAAGATTTGTAAAACGTTATTAATAGCATAAAAAAAGTTGAAGAAAAAAACCAAGACAACTTTAATCTATTTACAATTTGTAAAAAGTAAAACTTCTCTGGCTAACTTTTTCTAAAATTAAAATGTTTGCTTATTTCACATGAATTGTAATAAAAAAAGATGAAATTTTTTTTAAAAGTAATCCATTTCTGAAAATTTTAGAATTTGTTTACAATATGAAGTAGATGATCACATTTTAGCCAAGATAACATTTTATCCTTGTCAACAGATTCCCCTCTGGACTACAATAATTAACAAGTACTGCTAATCTGCCATAAATCTAGCAATTCCTGTTGAAAATAGACATTACTTAGAAATATTTGACAAAATGACAATAACTATATAGAAAACTTAAATGTGAAATTATGGTTACATAACATTAGTCTTAAATGTTATGAAGTCATAGAAGTAAAATCATTAGTAAAAATAACTTCACAACAGTGATAAAGGATTTGTATTACACAGGCAATCATAGTGAGTGAAGAGTAATACTCTCAAATAGAGAACCTAGTTGCAGCTTTTTCACCATTGCAATTACTTTTGCTAGTTTTCTTTCACTTATTCTTATCACTAAATTCATTCTAAAGCTAAAACTGTTTTTCTACCCATAATTTTTAGATTTTTTTGTTTTTGTATCTCACTCTGGCTTCAGTCCTCCTCTGCCCACAACAACAGCAGATTTTATGGTGGAGTGTTTTTTTTTTTCCTTTTCTTGTACTAGAAAAACCCTGCACAAGGCAGGGAGGGGGGGGGGATTACTCATTTACTAGTAATAGTAGTCCAGGCACTTAATTATCATCAAAAGCTTTTTGAAGCAACAAATGGCTAAGAATAAAGACATCCAATAGAGACAGATGTGTTTGAGGTAAGAGAAGGAAGAAAAGTGCTGCTTTTTATCAACAGCCATATTAATAACATTGGTTTGGGTTTCAATCAAGGAATGGCACTATGCCAGAAGCAGACCTAAAACACAATGCTAACAGTTGTCAGATGCCACAATAGCAAAAGTTAAAGATGCTGCACACAAACAGTGCATTCTAATGTAGAAAACAAGTTCAAGCCTCACTTCTAGTTCATTTAGAGAATTCCATTCTTACCTACTATTTGTATTTGACTCAAGTGAAAAAGAAACATTTTTGTCTAGAAACTTTTGGAGGTAAAAAATATAGCTTTATTTTTATTTTGCTTTAAGAATTTGCAAACAATATTTATCATGCAAGAAAGCATAAATACCAGTAATAAAAAATGCAGAAAACAATTAGTTGAAAAGTAAGCCACTAACCTCAGTGAATAAAGCAGAACATTTTAAAATAGTTGTCCCATAATAGGGGTGTGCCAGTTTGTAACCCATTTAAGAATTATACTCAATTCCTGATTAGTAATCAATACATTTGCCTATGATGTAAAAAAAAAAAAAAAAAAAAAAAAGGCAAACCTGCATACTTGATTCAAGTCCCCAGAACAATGAAACAAAGATACTGGCAAATGTTCAGGCAAAAATAAATGTAACAGGATATTAATCATTAGCAAGAAAAAATAAAAACTTGTAAAAACCTAATTCTATCAAAATTTGGCAACCAAAAGAAAATCATTGGGAAAATAACCTTTCACACACAAACACAACACCAATGACCCAATTGTGGTTTGTCTCACTTGATACTAGCTAACTAGAAAACAGAAAAGCATCCAGTTGTCAAAATAGATGACCTGACCTTTTCCAAAGCGTAACTAGCATTCACCAATAAGAAAATCAACAATACCACAGTAATGAACATATGAATTTGTAACATTTACAATTTTCTGTACCAAATAAGCAAAACTTCAACCTGGTACTTTTAGGCATAATAGATTCTACTGCCAAAAAGGTGTATAGAATAGAATTTTACTTCACCACAATTAAAAAATATTGATAAATTACAACTTGATTTTAAAAAAATAAAAAATACTTTCTATATTATCTACATTTTTATACTTCTGGCTAGAAGTTTTGCATTTACTCATATTTAAATGACAAAGATGTTATTGAATTTAAAATTGAGTTTTCGAGTGATAAACTTAGTTAAAATATAGTGTTGGCTATCTAAATTGTCTTTAAGCCAAAGAAACTAAGAGTGAAAAAAAGCGTACATCATCAAAGTACAAAAATATAAACAAGAAGCCCGACAACTAAGTTGTCATAAATAAGCAAAATTTATACAAATGACTCAAACGTGTTGATAAGTTTGCAAATGCTTATCATGAGGCAAGGATTTAAGTACACCTCAAAGTTCATAATAGAAACGGACACTTTTCTGCCTTAGAGCATCAGTGTTTTTTTTGTTTTGTTTAATTTTTGCTACTCTAAATAATTTCAGCTTTCTGCTTTTACCTTTTAAGAGAAAATGGAGTTTCAAACTTTCAAATCATTAGGAATCAGGATTATTCAAAGTCATTTGGACAACTGATTTTTTTTTTTTTTTTTAAATAAAATAGTCAAAAAAAATAAAATAAAAAAAATAAAAATTGGTAAGCATAGGGAGAGATTTAACAGTTTCATGTTCAACAAATGTTACACTTTAACAATACTTGTCACTGACTGTCAAAATCAAAATTATTAAAAAACGCCCTAAGGCCCTATATTCATCTTAAACGTGGAAATACAGCTTTGTGAAATGAATAATCAAGCAAATGCAATTATTCATTAGAAAGAATAAAGTCATATAGCAAAATCTATTTTTGAACAATTAGAATATTTTAATCTATTCACAAGAGAAAAATTATGAAAAGTCAGAACAAAATAATAAAACTGCTTAGACCACTAATCAATTCAATTATGATATAGTTGATAACAGAAGTGTTTTAGAAATTAATAGTTAAACAAAAAAAAAAAAAAACTTAAAATTAAGCTAATAGAAACGCTTTTTAGTTATTACAAAATACAATATTTCATAGGGGAATGAAATACCATATGGTACTCTGTTAAGGATGGAAACAGCTGTCAACCATCACTATATTACCTTCAAGCTGGAGACCCATATCAAGATAATCAAGTAAAAAATAAAAATACTCTGAGTTAACAGTTGAGCTGAAAACAGTGAAGTTCAAAAGAAGCTGCAGATAAATAAAATCAGCTGAAAATACAACAGAACCAGGTGTTTAATTTGAGTAAATAAGTTTCGCTTTGACACCTGATAAATAAAAACTAAAAAGAATTATTATCACCAAATAAAAATGTGGACATGTGGAAGAGAGATTGCACAAACTGGCATTTAAATGACAAATATTTATTTGAATTGTTGAAAAAAATAAAACTGATAAATATTCAATAAATGCTATCGCCAGACATAGGTGTTTGACAAAGACCAAAAAAATGTAGTTTATACGGGGGAAAAAAATCGTGGCTTTTCTTTGCATAAGGATTAAAAAAGAAAAAAAATGTACATGTACAAACTACTTCAATTGGAGAAATGAGAAAAAGAACAATTCTAAGAAAAAGGCCGTAGCATGATGACAATTGTTGTAGGCGGTATACTGTAAGTAGGTTAGGTATGATGATGATACTGCACTGATTGGGATGAAGAGAAAGAGGATGTGGCGACAGAGTTATCAGGTGGGGAGAGAGATGAGCTGCTAACAACGTGCTGGTACTTCGAGAACCATGATGTTGCCGATACTACTCATGCTACTGCTAGCACGGACAGCAGGGAGCCTGCTACAGAAGGAGAAGGTAAAATTGTGCCCCACGCCTTCGCAAGAAAACAGAGAGGGAGACAGGAGATGAAGAAATCTAGAAAAAAAAAGTGAAAGAAAAAGAAACAAGAACAGTTGTAGATGATAAGGAAGGGCAATGCGCTAAAAATGACAATGTTGTTGTTGTAAGTAGTATTAGTAGTAGTTGATAGGGTAGAGAGGTTGGATAAGGTAAGAAGGTTACAACTACTACACCAACATCAACCAGACCTCCAAACAAAGCAGATGTCGCAAATAAAAGTAGACAATCCATGAAATGTTCTGATAGCTTAATGCCACTACCACCACCAGCTCAACAGTTAAGCCATTTAGACAATTATTTAAAAGAAAAGCAAATATATGAGAGAGTTTTGAGTCGCCCCCAGCCGGATTGTGCCCTCATTCATCTTTTATGGCACATGCAGTTAAGCAGGGTGACAAGAGGTGGAGAACACATACTCACACACATACAAAACTACTCACCACTCACTAACAATATATAAAAAAGAAAAAAAAACGTGAAGAGAGATTACGGTTATGAATTAGGATATTTAGTGTTCTAATTTATTAGAGGCAGGTAGGTGGATGGTTTTATTTAGTTGTTGTTGACTAGCTTCACAATGATCCATTTTATTCACGCTCAACATTCAAACCGTAGAACAAAATAAGAAACTACTACGAAAGCAACAGCAATAAAAAGTAATAAACACACCAGGTGAATGGCAGGAGTACACAAAGCAGCGGTGGCGGGTTCAGTAAGAAGAAACAACAACCTTTTTCCGTATCATTACTGTTTTAGTGTTAAACAGCGCAGAAGCTATAGAGTATCTATAAAACTGAAAAATTTAAATGACAGCTCACAGCTAAACCATGCATCAATACTTTTTTAAGAAAATAAATAAAACATATCAATTGTCCTGTTTCTTTTTTTTTTTAACCATAGGGTAGTGACTAAAAATTTTAGTCTTGGCAACAATGACACTTCAAAACAGATGGACTACGAAATTCCGCAATGGAATTCCTAGCTAGAAAATACGATTATTTACACCCGCCCCACCATTGAAAAAGTTATATTTGTTACAGCTAATAAAGTTATTTGTTATCTCCGGCTTGGATAAAGAGAAAAAGGTCTGTAATAAATAATGGCCCATCCCTGTTTTAGTTTTCTATTTAAAAAAACAAAAGAAAAAAAAATGTCGAAGACATGAGGGGGGGAGATAATAAGTGATAGCGGCAACTAATGGCTACTAGTGGGCTATTCAAGGTTATAGCCGGTAGTAACAACAAAACACAAGTTGTTATGATAACCAGAGCGACAATTGTTTTCTCCAGTGATATACTACTGATTATGTTCATGATGATTATGATTTATGTCACATTCAAGTCAAATGCGAAAGGAAGGGAGGGATAGGTGAAGAAGAGAGAGAGAGAAACGTAGAAACGAAGTGAAAAAGGCAAACGTTAATTATAGGTGGGAATAGCAACGAATGTCTTCTCAGCAGAAAAAAAAATTATATGAAGTCACTTTGAAAACGGTATTTAGAGAATCATTTATATTTGGGGTGTTTACTATAAGGAGGAATGGATTTATTAGCTCTTCTGATATTTTCAAATTTTCTTTTTTTTTTTTTTCTGGCCCAAACAGCCGTTTGCGAAGTTGCTTAGCAAAAGGCACGCATGGCCGGGCTTGATTTTGAATTCGACTTGGGGCAGAGGGTAGTACACAGAAGAGGACGGAAGATTTCTATTATCAGTCAATTCGACATTAGTAAAAATATGCACAGAAGAAAAGCAAAAAAATATTCTAACTAAAAAGAGACAAGCTATCTGCTATATATTCTTATTTACATACACAAAAGGAAAAAACGGAGCCAAATTTAAACGATATCTGAAGTAAAAGAAAATGAAATCCTTACACACGAGATTTTATAATATATATATATATACACACGTGTGTGCGTTTTTTTATTATTATTATTTTAACGTACTTTATGACCATGGCAAACAGTTTCCCAGTTTTACGATAAAAAAAAAAAAAAAAAAAAAGTCATCTACCTCATGATGAACCAGATTTTTTTTATTTAAATGTGGGAGAGTTTGTGAATTCTTTAAACGCGCCGAAGGAAGAAAGCTTAAACGATAAAAGAAAATTTAATCGCATAAACGATAAAAGAAAATTTAATCGCAAAGTCATTTAAAAGAAATTATTTGCGTGCTATGAACCTTAATAATCGTTAGGGTCGAGAAGAGAGCCGGCGGTCAGTGCATTGGCACTGAAACAAACAACATGGCTGGCTGCCTGACTGATCATTTTCATTTAAACCCTCAAGAAGTCAGAATAAAAAAAAGCTCAATGGTCAATTCCATATTTTACATTTGATAGAAAATGTAAAGTCAGGCACACCAAAAGAGTACAAAACATGAGGGAGCAATAAGAAATTAAATAAATTGACTGACGTACTTAAAATTTAATGTTGGCTTATGGTGGTTAATAAAAAAAAAAAATCTCGCTTAGTTTATAAATTCATTAAAGAAAAAAACGGTTAGACTCAGATAAAGACAGAAGACGTCCGAAGTAAGAGAAAATGTCTATTTTTTTTAGAGGGGGGGGGAAGGCAAAGATGCGTGAACTGGTAGCGTTTTAAAAAGTGCACCTGGAATAGACGATTATCAATATGTTTTTAAAAAATGCTATAAAAATTAACATTTAACTTTTTTTTCTATAACAAAGTTTTTAAAACCAAAAAAAAAAAAGTTTATAAAAACTGAAAATATACTAATCGTGAGTGGGAGAGAAGGTTAATCTTTTTTTTTTTTTTTTTTTAAATCTAACATCTGGAGCTTTCATGCTTCACACCTCGGATATAGGTAGTTCTTAAAAAAAAAAAAAACGTTATAAACTTATTTCAATATAGATAACTTAGTATGTATTTTACAAAAGTAAATAAATTACCTGCTTCTTTCACTTGTTCCTCTCACACATTTTTTTTCTTTTATAAATTTATTTAAACGAAAAGAAAAAAAGTCATTACCGGTCCTACCAACTAAAAACATTTAAAAACGAACCAGATATTTCAATCGATTTGAAAAAGAATTCTATTAATTTAATCAAATAAAATATAGCTGCCAGCTGAAGAGACACAATGACGGAATAGATTGCCATTTAACTTTTAAAAATAGACTTCGACTTATTAATTTTTAAAAAGAAAAAAGGTACATTTTTTCTTTTTAAAAAATATAGTATTTCCCTACGAGAAGACATAACAGTTGGAATTTGGGTAAAAGATAATCATAAAAGGTATATTTTTCAGAGATAATTTAAAATTAACAAACAGCAACATATGAAGCAAATTGCACACCATGATTAAACGTACTTTTAAAATTTGGATTTTTTTTAAACTGATGATAATACTCGCAAAAAGATCGAAATTTAAAAATAAAGTGAGGGGTAAATTAACTAACAAAAAGGTAGTTTCCTTTTTTTAACCGCCCTATATAACTGATCATTCGCAAAAACAAAACACTAGTGATGTGATAAAAATAAGTTAGTGTAACGAAAAACAAAAAAAAAAAAAGTAAATGTTGATGTGCTCCCCACCAACCACAACACTTTTTCTTCTTACCTCGTATGTGACAGGTGGGACATTCTTGATTATTATTTTGCGTTCTTTATTGTAAATCTTCTTTGCTCGAGCGATAAGCTCTTCCTTACTAAGTTCAGTCTCACTAGAGCTGGCGTTAACTCCAACAGCCGGAGCAGCTCCGGTTGTCGCATTATTTTCGCTTTCTCCGGTCGCTTCTTCTGTTTCTCCTTCGGTCTTATCATCGACATTGTCTTCTTCAACCAAAGAACTAGTCGTTGCCGTCACGCTAGAGGATTGTTGCTTCGCGTCTTCGTCGAGCATTTCTTCGTCGACCGGCGTCTTCTCGTTTTCTTCGCTACCCGACTGGGGTGGTGTTGATGAGGTCTGAGCTTGGTTCGAAGCTGCAGCCCGGCCCCTTCTTCCTCTGCCTCCAGCTCCGATCGCCGCCTGACGTTGTCTATGCGCCATCTTGGGACCTATCTGACGCCCAGACGATTTTCAACAAACAGTGATTTGCGCAATGCACATGCGCAGACGGAAGTTAACATCAATTCCACTTCCGGGCATTAAATTATTTTTTTTTTTGAATTAAAAAAAAATGTTATTTTACTACATTATAAAGTAGCTTAGCTTTAAAAAATACACATTTTATAAACTAGCTGATTTTATTAAGAACTCTAACATTCACCATAAAGACAATTATTTGTTCAAAATTCGTTTTAGAAGCAATCAAAATGCTAACAATTTTTTATATATACTCATACAAAATTGTATTATTTCCTTAACTATAGCTTTCCTTTCTGTCTATATCCAATTTATTTAATTGTAAGAGAACAGATTTTAAAGCTTTTTAGCAAAATAACATAAACGTAACTGTTATATCTTTAGCCATTTTTGATCATCATAATTAATTAGTTTATTTGATTTGCATGAAAATAAATAGTTACTGTTGTAATTACATTAAGTTATTAGATACTGCACTTAGTAGAGTTTTCTCTTTATTTGATCTTAACAGATTGTTCTAAGTAAGAAAACTAATTTAATATTTAACATGACAGACCCCAGGGTAAATTCAAACTAAAAAAATAATTTGTACTTAATATAAACACACCAATTAAGCCATTCATAAATTGGTATTCATTTCATTAAATATTGCAAGCTACAAGTACAAGTTTTAATAAGGCTCTGACAGATTTTTCCAAACTAACCCGGATATAAGAGAAACCCGGATATAAGAGATATTTTATCTGGTCCCAAATTAGAGCCATACTTACCTAAACAAAATAGACCAATCCCGGATATAAGAGAAATCCGGATATAAGAGACCTCTTCTCCAGTCCAGACAACTCTCTTATATCCGGGTTACACTGTACAAACCTGATAGAATGCTAAAATAATCCATGCCCACATCTGCTGAATTTCAATGCTATCATGAAATAATATACAAAAATATTAATTTATTTATATTAACTGGTAAAAGCAACATATGGGTTAATAATTCAGTTCTAAGCTCAAATCAAGGGAATAAAAAATGGGTCATTATTTTTACAAAATAAGTAACTTGTTGTTATTGTTGTATCGCCTTTCAAAATAAAGCACAATCAAGTTGATAAAAAAAATAATAAAAAAGAAAAAGTTGGAATTATGTAAAAATTAATATTCAAATTATTTATAGCAAAAATATAATATTAGAATTGTATGAAAAAGTAAGAATATTAAAAAGTTACTAACATAGTTTCTTTGAAAAGGAAATTACTAAAATAAAGCCAGTCAATTTATATATAAAAAAAATAAAAAAAAACTATTTGCAAAAATTTAGCTCTAATTTGAAGTTAAAAAAAAAACAAAATGTATTAGCAAAAATTTTACAAAAGATAGGCTCAACTCTGATGTTGTCAAAACTTAATTTAAGTTGCAAGTAGTTGCAGTTTGATTGGATAATTAATTTTGAGTTTTAACCAATGGGAATAAAAGTTGTATGCCCCTAAAGGAGTTGATTTGACCACAGTTGTTTGCTATATAAAGGGGAAATTTAGTCTGTGAAATAAGAAAGAATTCAACAATACTCAGGCAAAAAGAGAGCTGTTATCTAGGAAAGAAAGACTGCTACTACTGTTGAAATAGGACAAAGAAGCCTTCAAAATCTGTTTTCACAACAAGGAATGTATTTTCCAAAAACCAGATATCTATCTCATTTGAATGTCTTTTCTAAACCTGTGTTGTTATCTCAAATTTGTGAACATCTGTTTTTAAATCAGAAAATTTTGTCTAAAGGATCCAGAGAACCAGCATCACCTGTAATAGGTGTTTTTTCTTACCTCTTCGACTTTTGATTTTTGAATTTATAACCTTTTCAATGTAAATAAAGTTCTTTTGTTGTTAAAAAAAAATTAATTTGTATGAACTGTTATTCTAAAAAAATGTAAAATTAGTTTGTTGGTAAGAAAATAATTGTTTTTCATGAACAAATTGCACTTGGAGGAAAGGTTGGCAATCATGATGTTTCTGAACTGAGGCTTGCTATTAAATAAGAGAGTGGAAATTATGATGGAATATTTGCATGCAAAAAAGAATTTAATAGCTAACTTGAATGACACTCATGAACAGGCAACAAAAAAAAAAAAAAACTTTGAGTTCTCCATATTTAATGCATAAACCATAAGTGAGACAAGATAAATATTGAACCTGGCCTGACAACCCTTCAGTTTTGATGGTGAAACTTTTTTCTTCTTTTATCTTACATTTTATAGCCTCTACATTGGATTGAGCACTTTTAATTGCCAACTTTGTCATAATTGAAATTTACCAACTTTGATGTGTTTTGTTATCAGCTGGTAGTTGTATGACAAAATGGAAAAAAATCTTATGTGACATGTTTTTCCCCTCAAGAAGACTTTGTCTGACTAAATAATGTTTGAGGGGATCATCTATATATATCAGGATGGAACAAAATACAATTATCCCATCAATAAAGACTGAAGAAGTTGACCAACAAAAAGTGCCATATAGGATTTTTCAATTTTGTCATAAAAGAATATATATGTGCATGTGTGTGTGTGTATGCGTGTGTGTAGTAACAAATAAAATTAAATGTTCACTTATTTGACCCTATCCTGAGTTTTGCAGAGATTCCATCCATTTGTCAGGGAGCTTGATAGTCAAATTGAATTTTATTATTTTATTAAATAACACAGATTTTTTTTTAAGTAGAAAAATAAATTCAAATTTGAAATGACATATCCCAGGGTAAATTCAAACTAAAAAGAAAATAATTTGTACCCACATATAAAATAATGACCCACATCATATATCCCAAAATCCATTTTACTATCAAGCACCCTGACAAGTAAATGAAACTCCCTGAAAACTCAAAGTAGGAACTCATAAGTAAATATTTAAACATTTAATTTTATTTGTTACTATAAATGCTGTATCTCTTGTTGATATTGAGCATTTCAATTGCTTGTTTTAAAAGTGAAATCTTTCAGAAATATCCCAGTTAACCATTTTTCGAGCAAAACACAATCTTTATTATTACTGTTGTTATATATATATATATATATATATATATATATATGTACATGATATCCCAAAATGTACAGGATGTCCCAAAAATTTTACTCACTCTTTAAATGACTAATACATACAATACTTGCAAACAATGATTAAAAATGGTTAGAAATATTAATGTTTATTGTCTTTAAAAAAAATGTTTAAGTGTTTAAATTAAATATTAAGTTAAATTAAATGCATGAATCTGAAAAAAGAAAAAATTCAAGAAGTTATAATAAGTCAAAGAGTGAGTACATTTTTAGGACACTTGTGTATATATATATATATATATATATATATATATAGGGTTTTATGCACTCCACAATTTTTGGGAGCTGCTCCCATTCCCACCCCCATACCCAAAACTGGAGCTGGCTACCCTCACGCTCAAAAAAGAGGTCACTCCAGCTCCAACTCCATTAAAAAACGAGCATCTCTTTTTCAGTTCTCCATAATTAAAATGTACCTTCTGTCATAAATGTTGGACATTTTTTTAATTAATATGCTGGGTATGAGAAAATTCGGTACTCATATTTAATAAGAACCAACATTTAGCCTGTCAGCATACCCTTTACCCATAAAAACATACCAAAGTTCTCCCAATATACTTCCTTATAAGGCATATGTCATTGCTTATGGCTGTGTTGAATTTGCGAAATAATTCACACATTTCTCGATATTTGGCCAATTCCTCAATTGATGCAATTCTAGAACTTGTATATTGGTCCAAAATGTCTGCATCTATGTGTTCTGTTTTTTGGACACTTGGAAAGAAGTCATACTCAGACTCCTCATTACTACTTGACCTGCAACCTGAATTGTCCCTTTTCAGGCTGGACAATTCTTTCTTCACCTCTTCCAGGATATATGTCTTAATTTCTTGGACATTTACCCAGTACAAGCTTTTAAATTGTGGGATTAGAAATGCCACCAGAAGGTAATTTCTATGTTGAAATTGTGAAGCAAATTTTTTATTTACCGTAGATAACTCAATTTTACTTATTTAAAAAATATTTTAAAATATTAGAGGAGGTCTTAGCCCCTAACACCACCATCCAGAAAGTACAGCCCTGATATTGTTGCAATGGTGCTCGGAAAATTCAGTAACGGAAGATTAGGTAATGGAAAATTCAATAACTAACCAAATTTTCTGTTACTGAATTTTCAAGGCACCAAACATTTGGCATAAAAGTTCAATTTTATGAATTTAGAAAAATTCGGTAAAGGAAAATTCGGTAATGGAAGATTTGGTAATTTTGACAAGGTATGAAAATTCAGTAACTATTAAATAAAAGTCAATTGAAAATTTGATTTTACAGCTGTTCTGGAGTTGGAATTTGGGGGATAAGCCCCCCAACTCTATATTTTTATATAACTGAGAATCATGGGATCCAAATAAAAAAAACCACTACAACAATAGCATGGCTGTACTTGCCGAAGGGAGTGCTTAGAAGTGTAGACCTGCTTCCCCAATATATTTTTCAAAAGTATTATTACCTATGGGGTGGTGTAGAAAACCCCCACTGCAACAATAATAGGGCTGTAATGTCTGGATCAGGGTTTTAAGGGGCTAATTTATATACGTTAAGTAAATTAGAATTTTATTTCAGGACGAAAAAAGTATAATTTCAGACCAAGAATCAATTGGATAAATATTGAGAGGAATAGGCGAGAAAATCCAGCGGAAGTTATTACCCATAAAGATTTCATTTATTTTTTAATAACTTTTTAAAAATAATAATGATGATGATGATGATGATGATAATAATAATAGCAAAATTGTGTACAAAAGTAAACTGTCAGTAAATTAAAAAGAAAACATTAGTTTATTTATTCATTCAGCAATGAAAATTTGTCATAAAAACAAAAAAGTTCAAACCTTTCTTTCCCCCCCCACCCGGCACCAATATCTACAGACAGATTTTATACTCTCTCTCTCTCTCTCTCACACGACACTCTCTCACACACACACATGCACACATATGCAGACACACATACATACATACATATCTAATAAAAAAAATGACATCAAAGAGTTTCTACTGAGTAACTGACTCTTTTGAAGACATTTTTTTCATACTGTCTCCTGCAACTTAAAAGAAATGTCACAGACATCAGAACGGTAACACCTAGGTGTCATAGTCACTTGCCTCTTTACCAAAAACGGGTAGAAGGTGAAATAGTTTCCATTTTTATGTGTAACTAACACACACACACACACTTTCTCACTCTCTCTGGCTGTCTCTCTTTTATACATTTACCACAGATATAATAATAACTCAAAGAGTTTAGCTCAGATTTTACTTTCTTTTCTTTTTTACTGTTGAATACAAACTAATGTTTAAAAAAATTCAAATAATTTTGGAGTGAGGAGCACAAAACCCCCCAGCTCTATAGAGCCTCAAATAGAGTTGCTCACACTCCACTCCAGTTGAATATAAAATGAACCTTCTTCTCCTTTGCTCCAGTAAAAAGGAGCGTGCTCCAGGAGCACACTCCTTTTCAGAAGTCTCCGTAAAGCCCTATATATATATATATATATATATATATATATATATAATATATATATATATATATATATATATAATATATATAATATATATATATATATATATATATATATATATATATATATATATATATATATACATATATTGATATTGAGCTGTCTTCTCTAAGAAATACAGTATGTGTGTGTATGTATATGTATGTACATATGTATATTTTATGTTGATATGAATGACAGGTTTAATCAAAATATCTACCAGTCTGCAATTTGTACCATAAATTTCATTTGTCTCTTAGTAAAAGTATTCTTTTAGTGTCTGTTTTCCTTAACTATTTTTATATGTTCAGTTTATGGTATTCAGTATCCATTGGTAGAACTAGATCTCTGTCACTTCAAGTTTCTCATGGACAATTTCTTCGTGGATGAAGAGGAGACTTGAGATGACAGAAATGTGGTTGTATAGAAGAAACACTGAAAATACCCTGAATTGAGCAACAAGGAAGTTTTAAGTTATGGTGTTATAATGTTCATATAAGCTTGTAGTTCTAGTTAATAATATTCTAAGGAAAACACTGGAACAAAAGATTAGTGGAGAAATGTTTAATCATAGAGATTAATAATACAATAATAGCACATACTGTAGTTAGTGCAGCAATATATACAACTCACTTTGCAACACATTTTGTGACAATTGTTAATATGAGTGGACATTCAACTCATAGTGAATGGATGTGTGATGAGATTTTTAACAACTTTCTCATCAAGTCAGGCAGATGATAAGGAAGAGAAAATTGAATTGTTTAAAGATATTTTATACACAATAACATATACATCAAAACATGAATTGAGAGAGTTGCTAAAAAATATACTTTTAGTAGATATAATCAAACAATTGGGTCAATTCCAATACATTTCAGTTAGAAACAGTTGATTACACTTATCTATCATTCAAACAAAGGTTGTTTGTCTCGAGGGCCATCTGGAAGGTTCAGACACATATTTTCTCTTGAGAGGTGGACCTTCTCATTCAGAACTGTCTTGAGTGCCATTCCCCGGTGTTCATCTAATGATAAATGTCTTCTTCAATATCTTGGGCTGCACCAAACTTAGTATTCATAATCATGTGCCAAATCTTATTAGGCACAAAACTGGGTTATACCATTAAAAGTAGATAATAGAATCTTCCAATAACAGCTGAAGCAAGGGGAGATAACCTAATTTCTTATACTTTCCTACACACAGAAAAAATATGTGATACAGCGTCTCATTGCATATTTCCAGTTCATAACATCAACACAATACCTAGTACTTGACCATGACCCCACCCCAATCTTTATTTTATAATAAGCATTACAATAATTGACAGATAACAAAGAAGAAAAGAAAAGAAATTCAATACTCACAATATGTAATACAAACACAATGGTTGGTGCTTGCTTGACTTTTAACCTTTTAGAAATTTTAACAAGACTGTATGTTGTTCAGCATTATTATGGCCACTTATCATGACTGCATGTATGATTGTTTTTTTTTTCTGTTTGTTTTGTTGCTTTATATGCTGTATGTACAACCAAATTCTATTAAACAACAATTGTAAAGAGTATTAGCTGTTCCAGTTAATAACATTACTATATTTGTCATTTGTATTTGTTTTCATGATGCTTCATTTTATTATTTAGTTGCATGTTTCAATTGTGTTGGATATGTTTTATGAGTATGTGCATGTATAAAAAGGATACATTATTGGTTACTTCTGATGAACCATAATTCTTCCATGATAGCCTGTTATCATGAGGCAGATCAAATGTTCAAATGTGGTGCCCTTTGGTTGTCTTGTCTTTTATAGTGTTTTTTCATTTGAAATTATTATTTGGGCCATGCCATGTTGATGTTGTTTATACATCTTGCGGGATTATTTCTTTAAAGTTCAGTAGTGATGACAAATAAAGTACCGTCAAAAAATTCTACTAAGTTTTATATTGTCATTATATTATTTTACCATCATCATCATCATTATTATATTATTATTAATATTTATATTGGATTACATGTAAACAGTTTAATGTCTTATCAAAGACAACCCTAACAGGTTCTACAACACTGGGTCAGAATGAACCTGGGAAAAATGATAATTAAGGAGTAACTCCACACTCCCTAAGTCCCACAAGTGGGACCTAGTCACTGGATTTAGTTTAAAGTCTTAACCAGGACTTTTTGAAGAATTCCAGATATAATCTTTAACTTGAAATGTTGATTTAACTGAAAAACTATTTGTTTCTGACAATACCAGTTGATCTTTTCCAACATGAACAGTAAAACTTTACATTATTTCAAGTGATTAATTGCATTTTGTAAAAATAGAGCATTTTTAAATTTAATACTTGTGTGCTGATGTAAATTGTTTTAAATCTTGTACTCATTCAAGAAGTATCCTTATGTGCATGCTAGCACTTGTTTTAAATCTTGTATCCAATCTTAATTACTTCATCATAATTGAAGTGAATTCTTTACTCATTATTAATTATTATTTTCAGCACCATAGATACTGTTTAATATCTTGTTCAAGGCCAAGTTTGGTCCAGTTAAGAATTTGTCATACTTAGGACCAAGTTAGCCAGAACTGGGATGGCCTTGTTATATAGGGTGTAGTTTAAAGTCATACCCAGGACTGTTGTGGCCAGTAAGTGTTAAGCCATTAAATGGATGCAGTTTTAACTTCATAATCAGAAGCATATCATTATTTTATACTCATAATGATGTCTTTATAAAATGTGCCAACAAACTGAGATGATAAGTACAGTGCTGTGAAGAAGCTATGCTGAGTTGCATGGAAACAGTTTAATGTCTTATTAAGGACAAGACTGTTTGGACACACTGAGGGTTTAGAAATTATCATGTGGTAACTATGTTGTATGCTGGAAGCTTTTGGTCTGACTGGTATTATTTGATGGCTATACGGAAAATCAATATAATTTTCGAAAGGAGTGATTCCATTAGGCATCTTCCATGCCAAGCCATTCATACACTGGACAACCTTAAATTGTTCATAGGTTTTAACATTGTAATCAATCGAACTCATTCTCCAAGCTGGGCATTTCAATGTCTTTAATTTTTCTTTTGAAAAGTACGATCATCAGCTTCTTGTATCTAGAAGGTAGTTAACAGTAACTCTTTGTTTACTACAGTACAAGGTAACTTAAACTATTGGCAAAATCATAATATTGTCTTCAGTGGAATCAGTGTTTGTGCAAAAAGAGATGGTCCCATGTTGCAGAAGTTGCATAATGGCACAATGTGTCCCTTTAAAGCACATTTCTTACAGGAGAATATTAATTTATTCTGCCATCCAGGACATTCTTCCTCTTTGTGTCTGTCACTGGTCCACCTAAAACACAATTTTAATATTCTGCCACTTTCTATTTTTGTCTCATATGTAGGATATTTGGTGGATTTCCACGTGGGGTGATTACATGCTTCACAAAATTTGCATCATGGTCCCTTGGAGCTGATGGCAAAATTCTGTAATACTTCTCAATTTTTTTCTTTTCCTCTGATTTATTACTTTCCACTCTTTTACTGAATGTTCAAAAAGACATCTTATTTTTGGTAGGGTATGTATAGCCTCATTGTAATTTTTAAATATTTAATTTAAAGTAGGTTAAGTGTTACCTACCTTATGGATAATTTCCCATCCTAATTTTGGTGGTAACTTTCCAAAAACAATATGCCTAACTAATAAACTACATTTCAGTCCCACCCTTTCACTGTCAAAATGGTTAAATGTAGCCGTCTCTTCTACTCCAATTGCTTCATGTCTCGCACTTCCCACCTGTGGAACTCCCTTCCTCTTACTTGCTTCCCTGATAGCTATAATCTCCAACTATTCAAATGCAATGTCAATCAACATCTCTAGATGCCTTGATCTATTCCCCATCCTTCTCTTCATCCTTTCCTCTTTCACCACTCTTTACTCTTGTTTCCTCTCTCTGAAACCTCTTGCATGATAGTGGCACTCCCACCTTGCTAGGGGTGAAAAGCTTAAAAATGAAAAAGAAAAAGTGTATTCTCTTCAAAAGATCTTAATTATATAACGTTTTCAATTCTGACAAATCTGCTCTTATTTCGGCCAGATATTGTCTTACTGCCCCAAAATCAGGGTCAAACCTGGGAAAATTGTTCAAAATCTGTTTGAAAATCTTGTGTTATATATGGCACATCAAGAAATTCTTTTGTCAATAAATTTATTGCAATGTGAAAATTATCATCCTTTAATCTAAGGTGAGATATTATCTGCAATGCATAATCAGAGATAACTTTTCAAAAGTGCTAACTTTGCTTTATTTGACTTATGAACTGCACTAAAAAATTCTTAAATTCAAATTTTGAATGATTGACCCCACCAAAGATAGCACATTGCAACTTCAAAGATGTGATCCGTGAATGTTCAGTGGATATAGAACTGGTTTCCCTGCTGTGAGAATTACTTGATCCTTGTACCTTTTCCTCTATGTCAGCAAGTTGATTACAGAAGCTAAATTTGTTTCTTTCGTCCTCCATAAATCTACCTTCCTCCAAATTCAGGTTTACTTTTATAAAAAATCTCCTGGATTTTATCATCTCAAGCTCTAATTTCTCCTTGCAAATTTTTGATAATGGCTTCTTCTTCTTGAAAAAATTTCCTTTTAAATCTTTATCTTTCTCTAGTAATTCTAAACTTGAATTTATTCTATCAAATTATTTTTGCTGTCAGTTAGTGTTTTAATGCCTTTTAATTCTTTATAGTTTTCCATCTTGAAAGGACTATAATAAAATCATTTTATTTTATTTTTTAAAATATATCACACCACATGTTTGAAAATTTCTTCAGCGTGGTACAAGGTCAATTTTAAATTTTTACAGAGAAAGTTACAATAATTTTTAGGATGTTGTGTGCCTTAAAGACCCACAGAATGATGAAGGCCAAAAGCATTAATCATTAATTACACCTCAAGGTCAATAAATTTTGCATAAAAGCAATAAGAAATCTTTTCTTTTGCAGGTAAGTTTTTTTTTATCTTTACTTAACTGAAATAGTAATTCATAACAAATTTTTTCACATATTAAAGGACAGCAGCTTAAAAAAAAATGCCTTCCCTCAATACTTTCCTAATCAATTTGTCACAAACGAATTTAAAAAAAAATATTTTTGCTTGAGTATATATGAATATAAACATTTTTTTAGCAAAATATGGGATTTTTAATGACTTCCACATCAAGTCAGGCAGATGACAAGGAAGAGACAATTGAATAGTTTAAAGATATTTTATATACAACAATAACATATACATCAAATCATGAACTGAGAGAGTTGTGAAAGAACATACGTTTAGTGGGTATAGTCAAACAGTTGGGTCAATTCTAATACATTTCAGTTAGAAATACATGGTTACACATATCTGTCATTCAAGCAAAGGTTGTTTGTCTCGGGAGCCATCTGGAGTGTTCAGACACATATGTTCTCTTAAGAGGCAGGCATTCTCATTCAAAACTGGTACAGGTGCCATTCCCTGGAGTTCAGCTAAAGATGACTGTCTTCTTTGATATCTTGTGCTGCAATGAACTTGGTGTTTGTAATTACGCGCCAAATAACATTTGGCATGAAAACTGGGTTATAACATTAAAAGTCGATAATAGAATCTTCCAATAACAACAGGAGCAGGAGGAGATAACCTAATTTCTTATAGTGTCTATGTTCAAGCATTATTGTAAGGAAGGTCAATCATCTTTCTACACAACACTTCCCTTTTTAATATACACATTCTCTTTTTAATATGTATTTTCTTCTTTTGAAGTTTACTTCCAGTACTTTTATTAACATGGTGTGTTCTTGTAGTTATAATTAGTGTTGTCAAGTCAAAAGTATCATACAGTGCTTCCATAGATAAATCTCTTTGTTAAGGTTTTATCTCATTGACATATCTTGGTTTTAACTGATTTAAATGCCTTCTATGATGCCAATTTCAACCTTGTATCATATACATCATCCTGCCAGTGCAATTTACTATTTCACCATCTTTCCAACTTTCCTTTTCTGACTTGTAAATCCTGAAGAAAACCAATTTTGAAAGATTTTTTTAGTTAATTTTATACTATGCCAACTTTTTATTTTTCTTCCTGGTAGTAAATTGTCAAAGACCAAATTAATTTCCCTGGTAAACATTAATTCTGTTTGTGACATCTTTGATGCAGCTTAGGGATAGGGGTCAGTTTATAAATTCTTAAAATCTGTTGGATTATTACTTCTATTTCCTTTCCCATTTGATTTCTTTAATGCCCTTTTGAACATATCAACAAAATGTTCAGCCTGACCATTTGATCTTGGGTGGCGTGGCACATTCTTATATATTCAACTGCATAGTATTTGCAAAACTTTTGAAAGTCACTCAAAGTAAATTGTGTGTCATTATCAAACACTATAGTATCTGGAACATAAAATCTCAAAAACAGTTCCTGAAGAAAATTTACAATTACAGTGGAAGTAGGTCTTCTACACTTAAATATTTCAGACCATTTTGTAAAACTGTCAAAAACAATCAAATAATATGCACCATTCAAAGGTCTCACATAATCAACATGCAACCTAGACCAAGGTTGATCAGTATAATAATTGAGTTGATAATTTACAGATGGTAATTTTACTGCTAGGGCACACCCTCTGCATGATTTAACCAATTTTTCAACATCCTGGTTCTTTTTAGGCCAATATACCTAACTTCTCATAAGGGATTTCATCTTTGACATTCCATAATGTCCAACATGAGACTGCTTTAAAATTCTTTTCTGTAAGAAACCAGGAACTACTACTCATTCAGTGTACATCAGTACTGCATCACAGATAAAAAAAAAAAAAAGACTTATTATTTTCAGTAACACCAGGTTTATTTTTTCTTTCTTTCCATCTCTCTTTTATGTTATTCATCATTTTCAAAATGTAGTCATCCTTCTTGGATTGTATTTTAACTTCATCCAAAGTCACAGGGAGTTCATTACTGTTTTTACACAAAACACGTTTTATCATATTTTCCAAAATTAGAGAAGCAATTACCATCTCAAATCAAATCTTCTTTAAAATTTGGGATTAATCTGATCAAACTACCTGCATGTCCCAATTTTTTTGATGGTAAATACTCCATTATAAAATCATAATTTAGTAAAATTGTTCCCCAACATTACAATCTGTTGGCAGTATGTACTGGAACGCCATTTTAGAACCAAAAATAGTCACTAATGGGTGGGGATTTGTCATTTTTTGAAAAAAAATCTTGCACCATTTAATTTGGATAAAATTTCTTCTGAAGATGAAAAATTGCCTTTGTCTTAATACATTTTCCATGACCTTCATAAAATTAATTTATAATTTTATTTTTAACTCCTTTAAAAATTTTCAGTTACTATATTTGTTTTAGAGTAGGAGCAATTCACTTTTTTACAGAATGAATTTACAGGCAGACACCACAAAATTGAACAGTTCCATTCAATTCGTGCCCAATAAATTCAATGTATTATTTTTTAATACAAATGCCTTAGTTTTTAAAGTTTTACTGGCACACGAGTCATTACATACAATTTTGACTCAAAAACATTATTTTTTTCTTGAGATGCTACATGGAACTTTTTTAGTTTTCATTAATGAAGTTTGCTTTTTTCTTTATTTTACCTGTCACTGCCTGTGTCCAGTTGAAGTTTTACTTCCAAATTATTCATCTCAAACTTCACAATTTTTTTGTCCTGGGCCAAATTCCGATTTTGTATTGTCAATACAAATTTTACTGCATTAAAATGTCTTACTTTTTTCTAAAAATATAAAAAAGGATATGTTTATCTATGTTAAGACTTCTAAATCAATTTTAATCTTTGTTTAAAATATGTTAAAAACTCAAAATATTTCTTAGTTTTACAAGGTATGCTGAACAACCATATAAAGCTAATAATCATTTATCTTATTTACATTCAGACTAATCTCCTCGTCTTTATTTTTATTATCACAGTGTTTCAGCCATTGTATCATCTAGCCTTCTTAAGTTATCTGACTATCAAGGTAAGCTTCATAGAATTTTTAACTGTACCATTTATTTAATCTACAGGGGTAGATTCTTCGCATTCCACTGTCCATGTCTAGGGATATCAAAACAAAATTTTTACTCAGTCCTATAACAATGTCTCAGAGGAGCAAGGTACATCAACAAGTTGACTTAAGAGATGACCTCCTAACCACCAGATACAGATCTGTATCTTACAATGTCATTGGTGGACAAGATATATAAAAACCAACTTGAAGAGGAAGAAGAGGAGGGTCTTTTACATTTTTATGAGAAGAAGAATCCACATTTGGAGAAGACCATCACACACTCACTCAGCGATATTAATTTGTGAAGTCTGGAGTAGAACAAACAGTAATTTTACATATATGAGAGATTTAGTTTCATGTTAGTACAATGGTAACATTAAAGTAGAATACTAGTCTAACAAATATACCATTTGCCTACCTACATTTAGGCTGGAGGTTCAAATCATATCAAGATATACTTTATTAAATTTTAGTACTGCAGTTGCTTCTCAGACAGAAAGCATATGTGAAATGAACAAGCAGAATATTTTCCTTGTGTTATTATTATAAGCATGACATATAAACACAGGAAGTAACAAGAAAAATAATATTATAGATACTATGCCAGCTAATACAGAATGTTTTTGCAATGTTACAGAATATGTTGTACTTTAATTGAGGATGATCATGGACAGAGCATGTAAGTAATGCAGATTTTCAGGTACTTTCCAATGTCACTGCATGCTGGGATGGTTTCCCTAGCAAAATGTTGTTGACTACTTGTCAGTGATGAAGAGGGGTACAGTAAGGGAGAGAACTTCACTATACCAACCTTTTTTTTTCAGACCAACTACTTGCTACCAAGTTGAGAACCTCGCTGAAGAATTTTGGAAGAAGGGACTTTTTTTTAACCAGGAAATCTTGCCTACTTGCTGGATGCTGATTCGTCAATTCATGGTCTAATAAAAAGTTGCCACTACATCTTGTTTCTTTTTCCTTTCTTGTAGGACTTGTGTCCCACAACTGACCCTATCAAATATATCATATTTCAAAAATATGATACATCTTCAACAAAAATGTGTGCCTGTTTGTTTCTTTTAGTTAGCAAACCGTTTTTCATCCTTACCTTATTTTCCTCTCATTTACACTATAGGGAGACCACAGTTGTTTTCCCTTGGGTTGAGCTCATGGGAGTTTTGGCCCCTTCTAGAGAGTAGAACTCTTCTGTCCTTTTTGTCTTTGCTTCCGTTCTTGGAGGAATGGCCTCTTTACCTTCCTGACCACTAGGGTGTCCACACATGTGGAAACTGGTCAACATGTGCACTGCCTAGCGAAAGAAAAAAGTACTTTCTATTCACTTATGCACAGATGATCAAAGGCCATAAAGTTGGTATGTTATTTCTTTGTTTTCATTCTGTAAACCTCCTCGTTCCTTTGGGACAATATGGACAATCATTTGTTTTGGGACATATGTAAATCTTTTTAATATATGTACGTAAGTTATTTGCCTTATTAAATGTTTTGTTTATTACGCTCACGTATTTCGTCTTTCTATATTCGCATTCAGTGTTAGTGTATCAATGGCTACACTAATGCTAATATTAGTATCGGTGAGCTACTGGAAGGCTAAAACACATTATTCTTCCTAAAACAAAATAGTCAGTAAACTCGGCGTGGCAGATACCACCATACTAATAACACATGCAACGTTATGCATTTAATAAATATCAACCTCAGTGAAACATCTTGGTTCTCAGCAACTTCCAGCCAGATCAAGATTATTTGGTACAGAAAATGACTAGATTTAATTGCAACAGGTTCTGGCATATATGAAAGATAAAAATGACTATTAAAAGAAATTACAAAGTAACAATTATAGATTATCAATATTTTATTTTAGAAAATGTTATCGATTTTGTTAATACATTGTTCTTTCTTTGCCAAATCCCATAAACATTGAAGATATTATAAATAAATACTGAAAAATTTTCTTTATTACCTCAGCATTGTTTATGAGAATGTTTTTCCTAATTACTTTCTATGTTTATATTTTACAGTTATTTTACAATTCTCTGAAAAATAAGTTTCAAGTTTGAGTATATTAATTAATTAAAAAATTAACCAGGTATTGAACTCACAACTCTTTGGGTTTTGTCACTGGATCTAATCAACACCTTTATCCACTGTGCCATGTGTCCTTAAGGCAGTGGAGAACTTGGAGGGATGAATTAACAGGAGATAACTGATAATTGACATCCATTAGACATGGCATGTGGAACTAGGACAGTCTAACCCAGCGAGCGAAATAAAGGGTTCAGTTCGACATTCCAACCACCTGAAGAAGGCTGCAGCATGCAACAGCAAAATCGTTGTAATAAATAAGGCAACAAAGATGAGGACAAAAGTCCGAATAATGTAAATAGTGTACATAATACTTCGTATCAGAAATATAGACAGATACTGATAAGATATTTCATATTGGAAAAATAATACAAAGCATACTTGCCTATAATAACAATTGCTTGCTGTTTGAATATTACCATGGTAACTGAACTCTCCAAGTTTTTGTATACCTCTGCTGTGGCAAGGTATTGAAACTGAACTCACAACTGTTTGGGTCAAGTCACTGGATTACTTCAACCAATGCTTTTATCAACTGGGCCATGTGTCCAGTGGATACAATTGTTGGTTGAAGTAATACACAGCAGAGGTGAACAAAAACTTGGAGAGATGAGTTACTAAAGGAACATAATTGAAACTGAGATATCCAGAAAAGGCACGGCATGTGGAACTAGAACAATCTACTCTTGTTGACTAAATAAAAGGTTAGGTTTGAAATTTCAAAGTATATCACCTGCAGAAATCCAAAGAGTATAATGGCCAAAATGACATGAATATGACAATAAAGATGAGGACAACAGTCTGAACAATGTCAATAGTGTAAATAGTTACAATAGCTCATCTCAAAAGTATAGAGATGATAAAATAACAAATTTATAAATATTTACTACATTCATAAAGAATGAATTTAACTCTCAAAAACATGATTATTAGGCATATCACTCATCTCTTTGCCAAAGTTAAGCAATTTTAAACTTGATCAGTGCTTGGGTAGGTGACTATTCAGGAACAATGTACCATTTTAATCTAGTAATTCTTACAAAAAGATCACCTTGATAAATCAGTTCACTGAAGTTAAACAATGTTGAGCCTGGCCAGTAACTAGATGGGAATATCAAATACTGTATGATTGGATGTGCAGGTGGTGTAATGAATATTGGCTTGGAATTGTTAATTGGAGAGCCAAGTTTCAATTCCTGTTTGGGTTTGTTATATTCACTTACACACAAATACCGTTGGGAAAGGTATGAATCTACCTCTTCTCCCTCCAGCTATGGGTTAATTAGTATGACATATATCACTAAAATCATTATTATCACCCTCATCCAAATTTTACAATCTAAAAATATATTTTCTGGCTTTAAATTAACTGCAAAGGGCTGATAAACCATAGAAAATAAATGAATCAATCAATAAGCCAGCGATTCATGGCCCAACAACTTACATGATCAGGCATGTTTTGAATCTGCTTTTGTTAGTTCACTGATCTGCTACAAAAGGTTCTTCAAGTTGGTTTTCAAGCTTTGGTTTCAAACTTAATTTAATACCTTGTAAACTGACTCATTAAGCCAAATAAGGTTTGAAACCAAATCAAAAAACCTGAATTTCATAAATCTTTAGTGTTTGTCTAAGCATAAAATTACTTATTGATAAAGGAATGCCCCATCAATACTAGAAAGAATGATGACTTGAGAAACCTCAAAAAACCTTTTTAACTGAAAGATTTTATATAAACTAGAATTTTTTTGCAACATGATGATACATGTTGAAATTCTTACAGTATTTAGTATTGTTGAAGTTAGCACTAACATTTTTTTTTGTTGAGATTTACAAACTCAATATTTTGTTCAATTTTGCAAACCAGTTGATGAAATTCAAATAAACTGATTTCTTTGAAAAAAATACCGTGACAAAATCCCTACTTTGTGGTTTAATAATTTCTTTAATTTCATTTAATTTTATAGGACTTCATGGTAAACAATAATTTTTAAGAAAATTTATTTTTTCCTTTTTAATAGCGAAGAATAAATTCTTAGGATTTCTTATTCTTGAGCATGCAACATAAAACTGGCCATGAGTAAATATTTCTTTCTGGACCCAAATTACAACATTTTGTGATTTGTTTATAGTTCTTGTCAGTGCAGAGGAAACTGGAAACTGGATTGTTGTATATAAAACTTAAAGAAAAGATATTCAAAAATAATATTGCATTTTTATTAAATAAGTATTTGTTATTTTATTTATTAAATTGCTTTTAAAATAATTGGAGTAATTTGTATGTTAAATAAAATTTTGAATTTTTCCCCCAAAATTGATGAAAATTTATTGTACTAAGTTATGCACTCTAGTAAATCAACTGTACTTTGTGCCCCCTTATCTGTTTGCATATCTCCCCCAAATTTGGTTTCAATTGGTCAATGTATGGCTATTTCAGAGGATGTGATGGATAGACAGACAGACATCACAGAATTTTATGTATTGATTTCAACTAACAATAGCAATGGCTGTTGGGTCAATGAATGCTTATTGCTTCTATATAAGAAAATGGCTAATATTATCATTTCTTTTTCTTTTATATGCCATGTCCTTTCATGGTCCTCCACATCTTCATGTCCCTTGTAGCTTTTAATAAGTTTTGTCTTTATTTCTCCCAAACCCTGTTCTACCATTCATTTATCCATTAAGTAGGTATTCCCCTGTACCTCTTTCCTTTCAATCTGTCCTGTGAGTATCAAATTTTCCAAGCTCTCCTTCCTCATTACATTCCACAGAAATTTCAACGATGTCTTCCTGATGTTAAGTATAAGTTTCCTTTTTGATTCCACTTTCTTTAAAACCTCATTAGTGGTCACATGTTTGGTCCATAGTATCCTCAGCATCCTCCTGTAGAACCACATTTCTGTTGCTTTAATTCTCTTCTTCTTCTTTAATGAGACTGTCCAGTATTCACTGCCATATAGGACAGATATCATGTAACATTTCAGTATTCTTTTCTTTGTTTCTAATGAAATTTTTCTCTGTTAATACTCTGCTTAGGTTTTGAAATGCATCTTTAGCCATCCCAGTATGCCTTCAGATCTCATTGGCACACTTAAATGCTGCCTCTCTCCTCAAAACACTCTGGCAATAGGCTTAATGATGATCCTAGGGATATGGTTTTGGTGCTGAAGCATCATCACCCCTAACCTAGAATGCCTCAACAGTACCGTACAGTACCACTAGACTTTGTTGGTTTTCCCTCAGTGTGGGAATGCTTGATGAAAATACAGCATCATCATATATTCTTGTATTCACACTGAAAATATATAAAATATAATACACTATTAGAACAATTTCTGTTTTCGGCATTTTATATAATCCGCCAATTGCCAGGTCCTAAAGTTCCTGGATTAAAGGGATACAAATATAGTTCAATAATTAGTCATATTATTCTCAAAACATTATAACATTCAGTGATGTAAGGATGCTGAGAATACCATGTACCCAATAATGGCATCCCAAATTTTCAGGAACTCCTTCTATAAAGACAGGTAATCTTAAGGAACATATTCTGCTTATTTTCTTTTCAACCTGAGAATGGAAACAAATCACTTTATGCTATTAAAAAGAATTAAACCATTTTGATAATGTAACAGAAAACATTTATTTATTAAGATATTTCCAGATTGGAATTCTGTTCTCATTATATTTCTGTTCTGAAGTATGCTGCTTTTTAACTCTAGTGTCATCAGCTGTGTTATGGTTTCTTAGCCACATTCGAACTGGATTGCTGTAGTTCTAAAGATCCTATGGAAGACCTATCAAATTTATGACTAGAAGATTTACCACATTTTTAACTTCAAGAAGATATGATTGAAATTTCTAGGGCACATGATAAGGAAAGTGGGCTTGGAAAATTTGACACTCACAGTATAGATTGAAGGTAAGAAGGATAGAGGAAAACATCACATAACCTACTTAGCAAACTTGAGTAAATGGATGACAGAACAAGGATTAGGAGAGATAACAAAAAAAACAAAATTTATTAAGGGCTACAATGGGCAGGAAATTGTGGAGAGCCATGTACTGAAGAGACACAGCAAATAGAAGGAGGAGTTATATATTTGAAGGACACACATATGACCAGTAAGATATGTTGTTACTTTCTCGTAAAAACTTTGTAATAAATTTAATGAAGTTTTCAAGATTGAAACAACAAGCCTAGAATTTCTTTTGTCTTATCTTTTCCTCACTGTGTTAAGTTCCTTATCCACTATGATCAGTAATTAAGTAGACACAGAGGACTATCTACAGAAAACAAAGCCTGTGACAGACATCAAAATTGTACCTATCTCCAAACATTTGCTCTGGTGACACCCATCTTTTCTATAACTTTACCACAGTGACATGCAGAAGTTTAGTGATGCCTGGGTCATCATGCTTCATTGTATGACCCTAAGACTCAAGTGGGTCTAGTATTGAGAAATGTGAGAAAGGAAGACATTTTGAATATGTAAAAACAGATGAAACATGAAATAGACACTTCATTCAAATTAAATATAAACTAAATTTTTATTTCCCTCTTTGATTGGATGCCCTCATGATATGGATGTCTGAGGTGACTGCACCCTCTGCACCTCCTTCTGCATGCTATAATAATAGCTGGCAGTGTGTTTTCAGGTATGCTCATCTGCTAGGGTGGCTAGCTAATCCCTGTTGCAGAAGCTTGCTCAGGCACATTTGTGCTTCTTCAACACCCACAGAACCTGTGCAACTATGCTGAATGGATGTTAGTTACAGATTCTGGGAGAGAGCACATAACCTGATGTTATAAAGAATTAAAAAAATCTAGTATGTTTGAAGCCCTGGTCATGATGGCTTGTGACTTTATACCTGTACAATCATCAATAGCTTCCAAACTGTTTTGTTTACACAATTTCATTCACAAGACTTGAGTTAACCCATGGTATGATTTTCAAGCATTGCCCAAAATTGCTGTGCACTGGGACCATCTCCTTGACATAGGGTGAGATTTGAACCTGGGTATCATGGTCAGAATGTTTTTATAATTGAACATTATGAAGTTTTAGGCATCACCTCTAATGCTGTTCAATTTTTTAGACCAGGTCTTATAGTCAATGTATATTGGTTCATTTAAACAATTCTCCTGCATTTTTAATAACAACAAACTCCTCCTTTTCTATCAATAAGATTTGATGGACATTGGAACACATAGGGAAACTTTTAAATCAGGTTTGGCTGATCATATATGGATGAAGAGGAAGCTTTCCAATTCCAACAGAAGATAAACATAGGACAGCAATGAAGAATAAAGCAGTTGAATGAACAAACATGTTTTGCTTGAATCATACTATCAGCAAACCCAAAATAGCTATCAATAGCATATAGCAACTATTGATTAAAAAGAACAGATGATGAATTTGAGAATGCAAAACCCCTAAGAATTCAGATAAATTAAAACTATTGTTACTACTAGAGAGTGAACAAACAACATGGCATTAATAAAAAAAAAAGTACCTACATGACTGTCAATTTTATTTTTCTAGCATTTATGGCCAAATCAGTGAAGGCAACATGTATTTCAGATGTGCTCCCAGGATATGAGATGTAAGTTCAAATTTCACTGGAGTAGGCATGGTAAATAATAATGTATTATGGATGTCACTTGAAGAGGCGCTATTATTAAAGTCAGCAAAGCAATATTTACAGTGAAAATCAATTTTCTTTCAATGTACAATGTGCTTTTATTATTCATGAGAAACAAGAGAACAGCCAAATTGTTGAACAATTTAAATTAATAAATAAAAATAAAATTGTAAATACTACAATGGCCACATTTGAGAACTTCCAAGGAACTCTGTTGAGTGCAAAAAGAGAAGAAACTGAAAAGATTGACTTTGAATGCATAGGACCTCATTTCAAACCTCATCAGGAGTATGACAAGGAGGAAATGAGAAACTGAACCTATTTAAACATTTCCTAGACTCTTCCATGCACATATACAAGCATAGATGTGATGAGATGGGCACGGATCAGTTAACTATTCCATACCACATCCCAAATGAATCTACTAGCAAAAAACTATGCTCCTGCTTTCTTTCCTGAGTCCAATGTATAGATGGTGAGGGGAGTGATGCTGATGACATAGATATTCATAGTTGGGAAAGAATAATCTTGAACAAAAAGAATTGACATCCTTTACCAAGTGTTCCAATAAATAGGATTTAAGATAAACCTTTACAAAACAAACTATAATCTGGAATTGAAATGAAAGCAGTGATGGCACCTACCCTGAATCTATCATAAAAAAATTGTGAATGTACAATTAGTAAATTTTAAGCCTTTTAAATATCTCAGTGTAAACATTAGTTATAACAAATTTAGTACAAGCAATAAGAAAATTAAAACTGAATTGTGTGTAATGTAGTTTCTCCCAACATCGCAAATTGCTACAAAACCAAATCATTAACCTAAAAACTTGAGTCGTGTTCTTAATAACCTTGTCAGATCAAGACTTTCATATAAATGTCATGCATGGCACTAAATCTATTCAAAAATATCTAGACTGTCAGCTGTATACCACTACTTTCTCAGGTCAGTGCTTAAAAATTGCTTTGAGCAAATGAAACATATAAATCTTAGTAAGGACGAGCTGATATTATAGTAAAGTAGTGGTAGAAAGTTCAGTAAAATTATGTGATGGGAGAGTGCTATAGAAAAAAAGATTTATTCTCCCATTTACATTTCCCCCATTATGGGCATTATTATATCCATGATATAATAACACTGTAGTTCATGAACAGAATGGCTGAAAGGAAAAGGAATGACAAAGATGCTTTGTTCTCAGAGCGACTTTTATACACAAAGCTATATATACATATATACAAGTTTTCCATGTGGACAATAATATATCGCATATATCTATACAGTGAGCAGTGTGTAAGGAGAAACAAAAAAGAAGGGTCTTAATATGGAGATACTCCTGTGTCTGGAGAAGCCATGTTTAGGACTCCAGATTCAAATCACCCAGATTCATCTACTATGTCCCAGCAAAAGAACTATTCAAAGTGAGAGAGAGATGTTAATTTCAGTTGTATAAACAGATGTGCTACAGTGTACACGTGGTGACCCAATTTAAGAAAATAAAACGTTACTTTGAATGCTGACATTAGAAATAGACAGAAAAAAAAGAAAAAGAAAAATTGGCCATATTCTTGGTATATAATCGAAGCTATATTCTGTCTGACTCATTCTTTAGCTAAGAATATGAAAATGATGAGTCTTGCGTTTTCCCAAATTGAGTACTGTGAGCCAGAGTTTCTTTTTATATCTGGGAAAGATGTATGCCTATATACCAAGGACTTGTAAGCTGCTGGTAGATTTAGCCTCTGCCCAGACCATGGAGGGGACCTGGTCTAAAAAAAGCAGTATTTCGGTTTGAATGCTATAAAAAAACTGAAGGACTAGTCACTCTTGTCACCGTATGGCGTGACATCATTATGCGGCTGTTACATGATCCTTATATCTTATTTTAACCAAAGGAAGATAATCGCCTTTTGCATCTCTTCAACTGGATAACCAGAAAAATGTCAGAAATTTAAAATTTAAAGTTAAGCATCCTTGTATCTTCAGCATTTCACTCAGTGTATAACTATAAACCAATGTTTGTTGTATTTCATTCCCTCCCTCTTCAAATATATATATATATATATATATATAAAGAACAAAAAAAAAAATAAGAAACAAAAAATAAAAACAAGCAATATAATTTGACCCAAATAAATAAACAAACAACTTCCGGTAAAATAACCGCCATAATAGAATACCCACAATGCACCACTAACCCGTATATATATAAATAGCCGAGAAAAATAACAGCATATGTGGCCTGATGATTGCATACAGCATGAAACAGACTGTCGCCTCTAAGTGTTGACTTCTATGTTCACTTTTATATTTACACACGCTCTATCTCTGATATTGAGCACTTTATTCCATAAATATAGCACACCTTAAGACTATATTTCTTTATATATATATATATATATATATATATATATATATATATATATATATATATATGATCTCATCAATAGAAGCATTATTTATTCTGAAGAAGTCCTTTAAAAGGATGGGATTTTTTTCCATTTTGTCATTCAGCTACCCACTATAATTATCAGACGTTTTTACAATATTTAGTATTGAAAACGCCTGATAATTATGCATCAAACCAATACATGCACTTGCACATTATGTTTTCCACTATATGTATGTAATGAAAATCACCCTATCCCATCAACCACTGTTGCAAATGTCAAGGTCTTCTCAGCAGGGGTTAGGCTTAGGAGCTGCTGTGTTCAATTGGAAACATTTTAATGGAGTCCCTGTCAGCAGAACCTGTTACATGTGTAGTTACATATTTGACTTTTTAACTTTTTCAGAAAAATTAATTTCACAATCTTCTATAATTAACAAACATATTACTTAATTCAAGTGCAGTAAAAAAAAAAAAATTCAAAATGTAAACCATATACATTTGAGTTTCAAATACATGTCATGACAAATATGTTTTTTATGGAGAAAAATCCTCCCAGGACATCATTATTCCAACCACACCTTTTATTAAATATTCAAGAAATTCCCTTGCACACCATAATTTAGTCTGCAAGCATTTAAGAACAAGGTATTTCATTATGGCTTCAATCTGCATGAATTTTAAAAGCATTTTAGTATTCAGAAATTTTCCAGCCATCATTTTTAATCTAATCCTCCCTGTCTAGTTGAAAGACAAGTGTAAACAAATACCACTGAGTTTTTATGAATTCAGAGGAAAATTAAAATCATTGCCATTATTTATAAATCTGCATTGTAATGTTAGACGCATATTGCAACATCATATTGTGCATATTTGACAAGAGATAATTAGATTACCCTATTGCAGGGTCTCTTTAGGCATGGAGTCCCATTGTAAATAATGTGACAAATGGGCATAAAAATAGACCTGTTTCCTCTTGACTTTTACTCTTTTTAGTGAAATCAGAGTTAATGCCTCACTATTGGGATTCCTATGGGATTAGACATGATTTAATTTATAGTTTGTCTTTTAGGCAATATCAGCATGATTCAAGCTAAATGACAGAAAAAACTTATACCATTCTGACCATATAATGATATGAAATATTTAATTCTAAATAGACAATATGATATAAACTATTTCATTCTAAAAAGATAACTTGATTAATATATTTAATCTTAAATACATAACATGATATAAAATATTTAATCCTAAAAATAGTAACATGGTATGAAATATTTGAGCCTAAAAAGGTAGCATGATTGTAATGACAAAAGTACTTAGGTGTAGGCTTTAAGAAAGCTTTATTTAACTGAGAATACAAGGTTCACGTATAGTGTGCTTTTATAGTCCCAGTAAAAAGAAACAGCACTCTCAAAGAGGAGAGTAACAAAATAAGGGGAGACCATTCTTGATTATTCATGACAATGATATAAAATACTTAATCCTAAAATGGTAACCTGATATAAAATATTTAATTCTAAAAAGGTACCCTTATTTAAAATATTTAGTCTTAAATAAGTAATCTGATATTTAATCCCAAAAAGGTAACCTGATATGAAATATCTAATCCTAAAAATGTATCCTGATACAAAATATTTAATCCTAAAAATGTATCCTTTATATAAAATATTTAATCCTAAAAATGTATCCTGATATAAAATATTTAATCCTAAAAATGTATCCTGATACAAAATATTTAATCCTAACAATGTATCCTGATATAAAATATTTAATCCTAAAAATGTATCCTGATACAAAATATTTAATCCTAAAAATGTATCCTGATATAAAATATTTAATCTTAAAAATGTAACCTGATATGAAATATTAAATCCTAAATAAATAACATGATATAAAATATTTAATCCTGGAAAGATAACCTGAAATAAAATATTTAATCTTAAATAGATATCCTGATATAAACTATTTTATTCTAAAAATGTAACCTGATATGAAATATTTAATCCAAAATAATTGTTAGGAAATTTTGATGGAATCTTTCATTATGAAAATGTTAGGACCTTCAATAAGTTCTCACTGATTTTTCATGAAATGTAATGTTTTATTTACAAAAATTAGTAAGAAACATGTCACTGAAAGTATTGTCCATTGCTAGCCACTACTTTTTCCCATCTTACTGGCAGCATTTGAATTACCCGTCAGAAGAATGACATGTCTTTTGAGGCTAACCATGAGTCAACCCATTTTTAAAAAACCTCATAATAATGAAAGTGCTGCTCAGTCAGGCCATGTGCCATTGATTGGAACAAGTTATAATTGAATGGTGCAATATCTGGTGAATATGGCTGGTTGGGTAGGATTTCCCATTTAAGCATTTCCAGGTAGGTTTTCACCTGTTTTCCAACATGTGGCCTGTTGTTGTCATGTTGCAAAATCACTTTGTCATGTCTCTGCTCATATAATGGCTATTTTTTTCTTCAATGCTCAGCTCAAATATATCAACCGGAGTTGATAGCAATCTCCCGTGATGGTTTCGATCGATTTGAGCAGCTCATAATAAACTACACCGAGCTGATCTGACCAAATGCAAAGCAGAAGCTTCGAGCCATGGATATTCAGCTTTGCCACTGATGTTGATGCATGGCTGGGCTTAACTCATGATCTTCTATGCTTAGCATTATTGTAGTGTATCCACTTTTTATTGCTTGTCACATTATGCAAAAAAACCTTTCCTTTTCTGATGCTGAAGCAGCTGTTCACACATGAAAAGACACTGTTCAACGTCTGTAAGCTTTAACTCATATGGCACCTGATGTCCTTACTTTTGAATCATTCCTAATGCTTTCAAACATTTTGGAGCTGTTGTGAGATCAACTCCTAATGATTCTGCAAGTTCAGCTTCCACCTGACATGTGTCTTCATGAAGCAATGTATCCAGTTCTTCATCTTCAAACTTTTTCGGTGTTCATTATTTTTGAAGTGCCTAAACAAATCTCTGCATATTGTTTCCGACAGAGCATGGTCACTGTAAGTCTCAACAAGAATTTTATGTGCTTCAGCTACAGATTTCTTTTGAATGAAGTAATGCAGTAAAATTCCCTGCAAATACACTTTATTTGGCACGAAATCCGAGATGTTTAACACTATAAAAACAAAGTTGTTTACACTTTGACAAAATGACATACAATGAATTTCAAGCTTGCTTATAGATGTGTTGCCATCTGAAACTACACACATACACAGTTCTAGGAATGCTATCTGTTGGGAAACAGCAAGAACTTATTCAAGGTCCTAATATATTAATTATCCAGTTTAATTTATCCTCAAAATATTTCTCAACTAAAATATATTTAAAATGGCATTTTATTTTCATTTGATGAAAACTAAAAAGTATTTTTTATACACTATAAATTATTCAAATATCGATAACATTTATGAAAGATCATATTGTATCACATGTCACCTTATACTTTGTCATTTAATGGGAAAAAATAAGATTTTTACGTTTATTGCTTTCAAGGTTTTTGAGTAAAAATCTGTGTTGCAATTATCAGTCATAATACATTGTAATAAAATGTAAAATTACTTAACACACATTCACCTTTCATTTATCAGTCAAGTTTTTAAAAAAAAAAAAATTCTGTCAGATATTATTACAGTTCTGAAGCTCTAAATCACTCATGGGAAAACTGCATTTTGTGGGCCACATGCAGCCTGTTTGGATTTCTGAATGGAACACCTAATTTTATGAGGAAAATGATGCTTATTAAAATTTTATTCATTTCATTTCGTTCCCACTTGTTCACCCACACTTTCTCATACTTAACCACATACAGAATCATGATTAAGTACAATGTTTATTGAATTTTGTAAATTTTTATTGAAGATAACATTTTCATCATTTTAAACTATGGTGATTTTTTACTAAGGAATATCATCCATGTAAACATCTTTTGCTTTAGAAATAGGAAGCATTTAAAATATTTTTTCTTCTAGAGAATAAATATATTTTCTTTTAAAAAAATATTTTTTGTATTTTCAAATGAATAAATTAGAAACGAAACATATGCAGCAACATATGTTAATCACTCTGTCATCGGTGATAATGTGATACCAAGACATCAATTTTTTTTTTTTTTTTTTACTGATATACATATAAGTATATAAAAAGTTTTGGTTGAAGTAATGCAAAAAGTGTTTTGGCCCCAAAATTTGAGAGTTCAATACCTGGTCACAGCAGAGGAAACCCAAACTTGGTGAGTTGAGTTATTAAAGGGAATTAACTGAAACTGAGATATCCAAAAAAGGCATGGCATGTGGAATTAGAACAATCTAACCACTGTGGACTAAATAAAGGGTTCAGTTCAAAATTCCAACGTATATTACCTGAAGAAGGCTGAACAGCTGAAACATGATGAATATGGCAATAAAGATGAGGACAACAATCCAAATGATGTAAATAGTGTATGTAAAAAATTTTTTCTCCAAAGAAAAAATAGACTTTTCTCCATTTCTAAGCCAAATATGGTCTTCTGACATAAAAATAGCTGTGGTATCTTCGATGAATATTTTTTTAAGTGGGGCAACCAGACTTATCATGAACTATATCTCATGCTTCCCATTGTTTGAAAAAGGTTGCCCATGCCTGCTATAAATGTTATACTGTTGCTTTTTTTTATTGTACACAGCTTGCATGCCCCTGATTTCACATTGTCATAATAAAATGTGTCAGACTAATATAAATTTGGTCAGTATTTATGGAGAACTTGACATGACACCCAAGAGCAATGGCTACTACAATCAGCATGCTTGCCTCCATTTGATAGCAGATGTTCTTTTGAAGATAAAATATGACATTTTAAAAACTGTCAATATCAAACTGGAAAAAAATTTGTCAAAAGTTTGTAAATTTTTAACTGTTTCTTTTTTTTAAAGGTCTCTAGTTGATATTCAATAATTTCACAAAGAAAATAAATGCTTTCATTAATCATGTGGGGAGACCATTGTAGAGTTAACAGATTTATTAATAGAAAAATAAGGCAAAAACGAACAAAGAAAAAATGCACAAGACAATGTGCAAAATATGATATGCAGTGCTGCATAAAAGTAAGTGAACCCCTAAGATAATATTTAAAAAATTGTCCAGAGAATCAACAAATCTTAATTAAACTACCGTATATACTTGCAGATAGGTTGCCCCACTGGATAGGTTACACCTCTAATTTATGGATTAATAATTGATGATTTATTGTTGACTCACAGATAAGTCACACTATAATCTGGGGAGTTACACAGCACTTTTTAAACATAAGAATTATCAGATATCTACCTTCATTTCTATCTTTATTTCAAAACTTAAATACACTTTTACAGATTGATTTCCATGTTCTTTTGCATAATTTAGTACTATTAATTTAAACCCTGCTTCACAACTCTTTCTTTTACTCATGATTAGTATTTGCAACAATTAAAATTATAAACTATAAATTTGGCTATCAACTATATTGCTACGCAATGCAAAATCGTGCAAACGTTTTGGGTACTAGATTCATGCACATTGTCATTTGTAAATAACACTTAAGAGTGATTTTTAATGTTATATGAAACAAGAAAATCATCTCATAAAAAATATATATGATTTAAGTCATATTTTCCAATGTATTTTTGACATACATATCAGAATGAATCATGGGACTATTTTTCTTTGTCAATAAACATCTACATGTGGTTCTTTAACTTATGTATGCATGTTCAGGGTTTCTATATCAGTCTCTAGTATGAGGGCATCAACCAAATGGTAACAGATAGATCAATAATTATTTTATAATTTTATTTATTCATTGTGATGGATATATGAATCTAACAACATGAAGTAAGTTTAAAGCAGTGAGTCAGTATATATGATAGATAAATTGTTTCCATAAGGAGAAAAACTGCATCTTTAGTGTTTATGGGTATCATTTCCAATTTCTCAGAAATTATGATGACAAGGTAGTGTTGTTTTACATTTATGCCAAGAGAATAGGTCGCACCCTTAATATTTTGTGAAATTTTTGGTAAAAAAGTGCAACTTATCCACGAGTATATATAGTATATATTCATTAAGAGTATTGGGGATCTAAGAAGGTTGCATGAATGTTTTAAATGTTTTGCTGCAAATGAAACATGCAACATCCACAAACATAAATTTAAGTAAAAAATCAAATGATAACGATATTCAATCACGACAAAAAAAGATATATTTGGAACAACAAATATATTTTTTATATGCAGAATATTACAATTTTGTTTTGTAAAGATTTGTGCAAAAGCTTGATCAGAGTATTTTAAAGAGAAGAGTTCTTGTTGCTGGTTTGGAAAAGTTTTTTATGTTTGCAATGTAGCTTGGAAAATTTCATATGTATATGCATGTGTGAATATGTTTTCAGCATTCAACTGCAATGGGGTTGCAATGCAGTTTCCTTTAATGTTACATTTTTGCAGGCGAATGAAATCAAGAAAGAGAGAGAACGAACTTGTGTCTGGTATTCATAATTAATTTAATCACATGGTAGGTTCCTGGAAAAAGAAGCGGAAAAACTTGACTTGGTCACGCGCTGGAAAAAGATTTGTATGTGGGTGGATTGCAACGCACACTTGTGTGTTTATTGACCAGTTAGAAGTTGAGATTTCCTGAAAATATGTATGAAGCTGGGTAGTGATCCACTTTTTGCACAGATTTGTACAAAATTCAACATTGATACAAAAGTGGTATTGGGATGCTAAAAGAGAAACTTCTATTAAATGAATTATAACCTGTTTCAAAAAGTTTTTAATTAAGATGGAATAAAAATATTAGTAAAAATTAAAACTTCAGATGTACAAAAGTAAGTGAATCCTTACATTTAATATTTGGTCTTTTTCTATAATTTTTAAGAAGTTTCTAGCAGTAGTTATTGTCAGTTTTTGACCATTCTTCTTGGCAAAACTCCGTCAATTACTTGATACTACCTGAACTTCTTGCCTGTACTGCCTTCTTTAACTTGAAACACAGATTTTTAATTGGATTTAGATCAGGATATTAGGTCATACCAAGATTTGAAATTTCTATTTTTGAACTCATTCTTTTGTGGATTTGCTTTGATGCTTCAGATAATTGTTCTGTTTGAAGATCATGACCTAAACCCAACTTTTGAACTGAGGGCATGACACTTTAATTCAAAATTACTTGGACTCTTGCCTGTTGCAGCTGCAGCAAAGCACCCCCAGATCATAATGCTGTCACTGCTATGTTTAACTGTTGGCATCAAATTCTTCTCTTCAAAAGCTGTATTAATAACTCACCAGACATACTGCCTATTGTTCCTCCCAATTCTAGTTTTGGTCTAATCCAATGATAAAACATTTTGTCAGAACATTTCTATTTTATTAATATGAGCTTTGGCAAAGTTTGTTTGTGCTTTTTTTGTAAAGCAGTGGCTTTTTTCTAGGAATTCTGCTATGAAGATTTGCATTGTTCAGATTTCATTGCACTGTGGATGTATGCACATTAATTCTGACATATTTTAGGAAGTCTTGAAGGACCACAAAGGATTTGCCTGGCCTTGCCGAACTACATGTCTACTTGCTCATTTTTGCTGGTGATCACTTCTTGATTGTGATGCTGTCATACCAAAGGCTTTCCATTTATAAATAACACTGGCCATCAAAAGTTTTTTGGAACATTATGTGAGATTGTTTCAGGTATATATTGGGGTCCCTGAATTCAAGGAGAACATTGGTTTTGTTCAATTGACTCTAATTTTTAAGATATTGCTAAAATGAGTTTTTCATATCTGCGAATCTGTACACAATGATACTAATTGGATTACTGTGTTACTGATGCATGAGTATTTCAACAAAACCACATTTATTATGCTATTTAGTTTATTAATTGAAAATCAAACAATGTTGAATAAATGTATCACTTTTATTTAAGTTTTCGGATTGTATATGAATAATTCAAACGTGATATTTACTTACAGCATGATACTGTTTTAACAATGAAGAGTAGTATCTTCATTTATTACAAGAAATTAATGTAAACTTATAAAATAAAAATATGATTTCCAATCAAATTTCACACCAAAAGTAAACTAGCAAAATATCTAATTTAAACTATTCAATATAATATTTTACAAGTACAATATTGCAAGCTGTCCAGGTCATTGTACTTTACTTCATCTGAAGGAACTTTCTCTTATATGACTTCCTTTTGTGAGTTTTCTGAGTGCAATCATGGATAAGGCTCCAGCAGTAATTGAACCTCATGCGGGTATCATATCAGTCTTGGTACCACTCATCCATAGTCTTGGTGGATATGCTCTCCCTGTTCTTCGCTTACAAAGTTTTTAGAAAATCTGTGTAAATGGCTAAACAGGTAGTGGATTTTGATACTCATTCTTGTTCCAAGAGCTTGAAAGTTATTTTAGCATCACTTCAACTAGTTCCTGGTAGTTACCTATTTTATTTTGCCTTTCACGACTGCAAAAAGAGAAGTCCAGCCTTAATCTCAGTCATGTGGGAGAAAAATTTTCATTGTCAATCAGTTTTCTTATTTGTGTCCCATAAAAATTTCTTCCTTCATTTTCTCATTGCTCAGATCAGGAAATTCTGAGCATGTGCCATCTTGATCTAATGCCTTGACAGATTGTTTCATTAGGCCCAACTTGATATGTAGTGGTGGCAGGATGTTGTGATCATGGTTAACCAGTGGTTCATTTATAAACATTTTTTATCCCTACAACAAACTCTTCATGAAGAGGCCAATTCTTTTCATTGACTCTGCTGTCCCATTGATAAAGGAAAGATGCATACTTTGTAAAATCACCCTGCTGCCCTAACAAAAAGTTAACCATTTTAAAATCCACAAATATCATCCACTTAAGTTCAACATAACACAGTTTTTGTAGAACAATCTTTACACTCATGTAAGACACATTCCAAAAGCTGGGCAGAGTATTGCGAGACAGGAGGATTTCTTTGGTAACAAAGAAAAGAATGCTGAGCTGTAACATGACATCTGTCTTTCTTTATGGCAGCGAATGTTGGATGACTTCCTCAAAGATGAAGAAGAGATTCGAGGTGATGGAGATGTGGTTCTACAGAAGTATGCTAAGGATATCATGGACTGAGCGTGTAAGCAACGATGAGGTCTTAGAGAGGTTGCAAATGAGAAGACACACTTAACATCAGGAAGAGGCAGTTGAAGTTTCTGGGGCATATAATGAGGAAGAAGGGCCTGGAGAATTTGATACTTACAGGTCGAATAGAGGAAAAGAGAGACAAGGGAAAACCAGAGTGTGACATACCTGGTGAACTTGAGCGGATGATAGAACATGGTCAGGAGGAGGAAGCAGAGGGAAGGAACTTGTTAAGCTGCAAGGGATAGAGGGAGGTGGAGAGCCATTATCGCCTATGTCCTGAAAGGACATGGCTCCTTCAAGACCACTGAATGGCCAGTTGAGATACAAGCAAAATGACCACCATTGTGCAGTTATACACACTTCAAACTTTGTTTAGAGCTGTCAGTAAATAAACACCAGTCAGCTGGATTGTACTTAGGCAGTCCCATTGCTAATAGAAAGCCTTGGATGATGTTGCTAAACACAAAGTTCTCTTCTTCACTAAAATAGCAAACAAGTTCCTCGATTCTGTTATGGTAAATGTTATCTTCAGAGTCAAGAACACAAATCTCACTGAGACAGAACACTAAATCCCAGCTGCCTCGTTTGACAAAGCTAAATCTCTGACCATTCAGCATTCAGCTCTCCTTGTGTGAAAAGCTTCACTTTTACAGTCTGAAAATCTTTCAGATGACTTGACTTTATTGGTTTTCCCCCTGGTCAGGTTGAACTGGCTTCCTCCCAAGCAAGTACAGCATCACGGACCATCACTGCCCACGCTTGCTGATCCTGAGCCAGGTCACATGAAATGGCGAGCCAATTATGATTCCATCATCAAAGACCAACTACTTGTGGACCCGATAGGACTGCTAGGTCATCCTTGATTGTGCAAATCAAGATACAAATGGTAAATAATACTACTGCTATTGCTACTGATGTCGGAACCTTCATTCATTGCAATATTCATAGTGTCAATATCTTGATCAAGTTCAGGCAAGGACATAAAACTGGAACAGGAATACGACTATAATGTGGAACTAGCCATCTTGCAGAGTCAATATCAGGATAGTGCCACAACTTCTTGGGATCGTTCCATCCTGACCTGTTCTCCATACACACCATTTGTACCCTAAACTTCATTGACTTGACTTGACTTGGGTTCACAAGTAAAGGATTTTAGTACAATACTTACAAACTTTGTGACTATGACTTATCTTGATCTCAAATCTTTATACCAAAGTAAGCTTGATATGTTCTTCTGGTGAAATCTTGTACATCAAAACAATTCACTTTTACCATATATTCACCACATATGTAACAGAAAACACCAAGGTCATTGGGGAATGTTTATGTTTAGAATTCATGATTAAAGTCTTGTATACTTGAAATATTTGTATACTAGTTCACTGGCAGAGCCTGATGCACAAATCCTGACTTTGAGACAGGTAGCAGCAGATTGGCTTGAGCTCTCTGACCTCTATACTGTCATTTGTATCTATGTATTTCTCTTTAATATCTAAAGAATTATACAATTTTAAAGAATGTAAACTGTTATATCCCAGGCTGATAGGATAACATTTATAAAATAAAAGAGCAATTGGATTTTTAAATACAAACAATATTTATTTTCATCTCACCTTACTTGTTGCAAGTGGATGAAAAAGGATTAAAATTAATTGATGCGCATGTGTTTAAATGACAGCCAGTGTAATAGAGGAAACTGTTAGCATAAAACTTATGGCTACATCTAGCCATTTTAACTGTAAAATGATGAGACCTTGCTGCCAATCTAGTACTGCACTTAAATTCATAAAGTCTAGGTACCATAGAACAATTAACATGGACATATTTATAGAAAAGCACAGGGAAGCTATGTTATATGGTTGGAAAATGACTGAAGCTGAGATGGCAAGTCATGACCAATAAAATTGCAGATTTTTCTTTGGATTTTATCAAGAATCTCTAAATACATAGTAGAAGCACCAGACCATATGTGTGATGCATGGAAGAATGGTTGACTTATAAATTTTTAAGAAAAATTATCCAGTGCAACACAGTGAAACAACTTTCCTAGCAGTGGATCTAGCAGTTGATTCAATTTAATCTTTCCACTTCATGCCAGCAGGAAAAATTAGACTGAGAAAGTGCAATGTATTACTTGCCTGGATGTTAACATAAGCTTTACTGGTGGAAGTCAAAAAAGGTTCTCTATGACAATCAGAGAGCTGTTTCATTTTGGAGGTATTAAAATTATTATTTCTTGCCGTGGTTAACAACAAATTGGTTATGTTTTAGATCAGCTGCCAATTTGACATTATCAAACTGATCAGACTTACCATTAAGAGAGGCTTGATCTCTTAGCCTTTTCTTTTTCCCACAAAGCAGCAGGGTAAAACTAAACTCAGTTGTGCCAGATGGTTGTTGAAAGAGGATTTATTCTCCCTTTCATAGGTTTTGTTTCTCTGCTGGGTGTTTAATTCTGCTCATTTGCCAAGATGCCCACTAAGTGTCATGCCATTTAGGACTATGAAAGCAAGGTACATAAGCATTTTTCCTTGTTTTGTTCTAGCTTGTAGTATTGATAGTATAAGATAACTAAATTTCAAACTACATCATATACATACACACACTTTTTGGACTTAAATATACACAAATATAATCCCTTTTTGAACTTAAATATACACAAATATAATCCCTTTTTGGACTTAAATATACACAAATATATTTTTCTCTCTCTTCTTTTGTGAGCTATATTGTTCTTCACAGATATATGTATAAAGTTCCAACACATATCAAATCTAATTCTTTTGAAAATCATTCCTTCTTCTACAAATTGGTGACCAACAGCAACCCCATCCAATATAAATTGTACCATCTATTTGCCATAAGTCACTGATAACCAACCATACAGCAAGTAGTAATGGTTGACAATAGTACCAGTAGGACTCATAGAGTAAGCAGACAAGTCTATAGTGTCCTGGGTATGATAATAAACTACATGCAGCAGCAAAACCTCTGATCGAGAGGTTTTGAGGAGCATGGAACCATGTTGTTCCTATGTCCACCCTGACCCAGTTAGCACCTGTTAGGGTTCAAGCTATGGGCAAATAGTTAACCCCCAAACTGAGGTCAAAACACTATGAAAGTATAAAAATACATTTTTATAGTAAAAATACCAGTAATACATTTAAAAAAAAAATTACCAGCAATACATTTAAAAAAATAAAAAACATTGCTAGCAATACATTTGACTCTTGACAAAAACACTCTTTACAAAAATATGTCAATAAAACCTGATCTACAAACTAATTTCCTACAAAACATACATAATCTATTCATATGAACCTATCCTAAAAATCTTGTCAGCATTAAATAACCCATTGAAGTTGATATGCCATAAAACAAAAATGAACCAAACCAAATTAATCTATATATCAGACTAATAGTAATTTATTAAGGTGAACATTATTGGAAGTGCACCGATATTGGAGCCTACTAGGATAAATTTACATTCAGGATCAGACAACATATATCTTGTTCTAAGAAACTACTACTAATATAATGTCCAAATTCAAATCCAAATCCAGAGCCTTTTCACTCCTGGAGGAATCCCTCCCTGATTGACCATGCTTTCATGGCATGGCAGTATTCACCATGTTTGGTCAATTGTGGATTAATGAGATTATTAACCTATAGCTGAAGATATTCAATTTAGTACTGACCTTTTCCTAGACTAGTTGACACTCAAGACTATAGGATCCAATCTTTTCTGCTATTTACCTATAGCTGTGGGGAGAAAAGATGGATTCATATTTTCCCAAGAGTAATTGCATGTAAATGAATGCAACAAAGTTGACTGGAATTTGAATTCTGCTCTCCAATTCATCAATCCAAGCCACTATTCATTACTCTACCATGCCTCCAAGTAATAATATAATGTGGGATATTTAAAAACAATAGCTATGAATATTAAAACAAAAGTGATAGAAAGTTGAATGAAGTCTGCTAGATTATGCTTTGAGACACATCAAGAGCCCAAAAGTTAAAAAATTAAATTTAATTCTTATACCTCCAGTATTTCTTATGTAGAATTGTAACCAATGTTTGTTGTATTTTATCCCTCACCCTACATGTATAATATTCTATCGATAATACCATTATTAATCTAAAAGAGTCATCTTAAAGGCTGAAATGTGTCACACAGGAGTGGTTTTACCATTTTGTCACTTTATTTACTAAAATAACAATATACAAAAGTTTACAAAATTCAATACAATTAAAGCATGCACAATACAATATAAAATTGATAAACACAATACAATTATTTTTATCAGAAGTATTTTCCTTTATTTGCACACCTTTACTCTTAACCTTATTTCATGTAAATATCTAAAGACTATCTATTATTTCACAAAATAGTTAATATGTATATATATATATATATATATATATATATATACAAATATATATATTATAATAAAGAGAAAGAACAGTAAGATATATAATCCGATGTACTCATTAATATTTTTATATTTTACAAAACAGTGCTCAATGTAACTCTACAGAGCATAAATATTATAAATTTACTTATTTAAAAATATGGTTCCATCACTACACAGGAATTAACATGTTTCAAAAACAGAAGCTAAAAACTTCAAATTCAATTATAGAATTAAATTGAAGTCCCTAGTTCTGTTTCATTTTCAAGTGAATTTTGGAATAACTTATTTTGAAATTTACTCTAAAATTTCAAAATAACTTATTCCAAAATTTGCTTGAAAATGAAACAAAAGTAGGGATTTCACTTTAATTCTATAATTGAATTTGAAGTTTTTAGCTTCTGCTTTTGAAATGTGCAGGAACAGGGAAATCGTTGTTTTCCCTGGTGTTGTTTTCCCTGGTGTTGTTTTTTTTTTTTATGGTTATAGAAATGAAGATAGAATTCCTCCCACCGGCACTCAAGTAGTATTCAAACCACTGTCTCTGAATTATGACATTTCAAATCTTATATACTTGTTTTTCTGCCATAAATGCAAAAAAGGAAATTATGTTGGTGAAACTGGAACAGAATTCCATCTTCAGTTCAATCGCCATAAAAAAAGCCACTAGGAACAGCAACAACAATTTTCCTGTCACTGCACACTTCAACAAACTATTTCATAGCATTGATGACATCAGCTGAAATTTATTTTCAAAATAAATTAAAACACAAAGTTAATTTCCTTCTACTATTATGTGAATGAGCCCACATCATATTGGTGACCCCCAACATGCATAACAAAATCAACCTATTCACCCACATCATTTGGTAACACTGATGTGTATAAAACCAATCACATCATTCATTTTGGTGATACCTGATGTCCAAAAACATCCTACTATTCTCCACATAATTTTGGTGACAAATAACATGTACAAAAAACATACTACTATCCGCATCATTTTGGTGATACCCGATGTCTAAAACCAACCTATTCACCACTCCTTTGGTTACCACCGACATAGAAAAAACATCTCATTTACCACAGCACCTGAAAAAAACGATGTTCAAAAAGAAACCATACCACGTGTTGACAACAAAACCAACTATCATCCTCAAACTGCTGATAGCCAAGGTGTCTGCTCATAAAAATATAACCAAGTGAAATAGCAAAAAAAAGTAAGCATTTCTCTTTTTATCCACATTTGTTTATTTACATATACTCTTGACATGGAACGAGACAACATATTTTCTGTTAAAATTCCAGAAATTATGAAATTACTTTCAAATGGCTGGTTTGAAAAATGTGAAATGTTTGCCAATCTGTAAAACTTTATGGCACCACAAAACAGATGAAATAATAGAGCACCAGCATAAAAACAACTATAATGGCTAAAAAAAAAAGAAGTAAAAAAAATGAACTAGATAAACACCTTACAAATTGAAATGAAAAATGTACCTATGGCTGTCACTGGAACCTAACTACAATCTCCAAAATCATGAATAGAACCTAACAGTTCTACTGCTACCAAAAAAAACAAAAAAAAACAAAAACATTAAGCAATTTTCTGAAGGCTGACTAAGCTGAAAATATCACTCCTTTATGAAGGAGTTACATTCACCTAAGAAATCCTCCATATTCTGGACACTAAACTAGACATCAAAATGCCTAATAACAGAAAATTCCTCAAAAAAAGAAACACCTCACAGTTGTTACTGAGAGATAAAAAAAAATATACAGGGACACCACAAAATCATAGCAAGAAACAAAAAAATAACCCCCAGAACAAACTGAAAAAACTGCTGAGCACTCTTCAAAACAACCACTTCAGCAAATATAACCATAAAAAAAACACACAACTACACACCTTGGGAGGAGAGTTCATAAAAAAAAAACAAAAAAACAATGACTATTTTTACTTCATACAGGCATCCATCACTACTGATTAGCACTGCTAATTTGGTGGGGATGTGATGTAAGGACATTATTATTATAAATAAATAAAAACAAAATATAAAATAGTAATAATAATGAAAATTATAAATAAAATAAAATAAAACAATAATATTTAAACTCTTTTTAAAATAAATAAAAAAATAAAAATAATAAAAATACTCCCAGCATGCAATGAAAACTGTTCCTGCTGGAAATATGGACATCCTGCCAAAAGACGTTAAATTCAATCGCTCACCATGAACCTTCATACTGGCAATATGTATCTGACTTCTTTCTGTCAGATGACATGTAATAATGTGAAGTAACTTCTCCCTCTCATTACATGTACCATGAAACAATTGTAACCTAAAAAAATACACACAAAATATATAAATAAATTGTATGAAATTAACATACAATTTCTCACGCTTTCCTGTTATTTCTCTATGTTTCATTTCCTGTTAAGTATGGTTTTATCTCCATGAACACAAGGTTAATTTCTGCTGCTATGATGTATCCATGCTTAGAATATTGCTGCTACATATGGTCTGGTGCCCCAGCTAGTGGACTTGAGCTCCTTGATAAAATCCAAAGAAGAATCAACAATATTATCAGTCCTGATCAGGCTGCTCTGTTTCAGTCACTTTCCCACACCCATAAGGTTGTTTCTCAGTGCCTTTTCTATAACTACTTTAATGGTAATTCTTTGAATGAGCTCTTCGCTATGGTACCTAGACTTTTTGAATTTAAGCGCAGTACTAGACAGGTGTCGAGATCTCATCCATTTACATTTGAGCTGGCTAGATGTAACTGTAAGTTCTATTCTAACAGTTTCTTTTCTCACACTTCTCGCTTGTGAAACTTCATTTTGGCTCCATGCTTTCCAGCCAACTTTAATCTGCCAAAATTTAAATGCAATGTCAATAGCTATCTACTGTCTTCCTGATTACTCTTTTCTCTTCTCACTCATTATTAATGTTTCTGTTTCTAGTTCTTCCACACTCTGTAAACCCTTTATGTATTAGTGGCTTTACTGCCTTGCAATTAAAAAAAAAGAAGATCTGAACTTTTAAGGAGACTTTATGTAATAACAGGTTAATTTTGTTATTATTATTATTTTTATTTTCTTTGATTTCTGGCGTTTACATATTTCTTTCTGGGTCCTGCCCAGGGACCTAAGGTTAGAAATGGCATCATGACACTTTCCACTGACCAAAAAAAAAAAAAAAAAAATTACATAGATAAAGCCCTTCATAATGTGTGGGCTGTACTTGTCAGAACAATTTTTTGTATCCCCTTGAGGCATGGACTTCCAGGAATCCCTTCAATTAGTCTACTGCAATCTTTTCCAACCAGACCTAGGGTTCCAACTACAACAGGGATTGTTGATGTTCCCATATGCCACATTTTCGAGATTTCTATTTCAAGGTACTTGTATTTTGACAGCTTTTTGAATATCTTCAAAGATACATTGCGGTCAGCAGGGACTGCCATATCAATAAGGAGACACCGTTTTTGTTTGTGGTCTTTAATAACAATATCTGGGCGGTTGGCTTTGATTGTTCTGTCTGTGTATTGTGTAGTCCCATAGAATTGTAACAGGTCCTATCTTATTATTATTATTATTATTATTATTATTATTATTATTATTATTATTATTAACAGTTAAGAGAAGAATACCATTTAAGAAAAGATAAAGAAAAGAAAAAACACAATGTTTGACATTGTTAAACAACATTTCAATTTGTCTTCTTGAAATTATATTTAAATAGTTTTTTCAAGTATAAAAATATATAAATCTACAAAAAATTATTATAAGTCTTTGAACAAACATTGCTTGTCTTGTAATGAAAAATGGCTGTACTGGTAATTGATGGGTCAAAATGAATGAAACGCTGCCTGTGTGAAGGCATGCAACTGAAACATGCTTAATATGATGGTTATATCGTACATCTTGAAATTCTCCATTAGTTGATTAGTTACTAAGAGTAATTAATCAAACAGCTGAGTATAGATCTTATGGATCTCTCATGTCATTCTGTTCAATCCTCCGGATTGGGAAGTTAATAATTTGCTTGCATAACCATACTCAAGTGTTTTAAGGGTCAACAGGTTGGTAGATTCTGGATATTTTTTCAGAATCTGCACTAAGATGTTTGTTGAAATTACAGTTGTTAGTAATAAAATATTCTGCAAACTTCATTGATGTCACATCATTGTGATTATTCTTATTATTATTAAATATATGGTAAAAGCCTTCAGGAAGAGAAAGTTCTGTCTGGCATGAAGTGAGCTAGTAAATTAGTTTTTGAAAAAGGTTGATGACCAAAGCTAGAGCCCATTTTATTTAAATCATAGCTGGAGAGAAAATGCATTCATACCTTTCGCAAGGGCATTTGTGTGAAGGTGAATGCATTGAACTTGGTTAGAATTTGAACTTGGTACATTTATTCCACTTTCCATCCTGATAACCATGCATACATTGCATACAAAAACAGACCACAAGAATTTGGAAGTGATGACTTGTAAGCAGTTTTGAATGATAACTTCATTCAAAATTGAAATTAGCTGAAAAAAATTGGTGTCAGTCTCTCACATTTACCAAAAATGGAGAAGATTCAAAAAGTTGGAAAATAAGTTCAATATAACTTCATAAAACAAATCCTTGAACACCAGCCAAAAATAGAGTACTGTTGTTATATTTGGGAGTGGGGGGGTGCTGTCCAGACCTCATTCCAGCCTTGATAGAGCCCAAAAGAATCTCTATTTATTTAATTATTCTCCACCCTCCAATCTCTCTCACAGTTGGTATGTGGCAAGAGCAGCGAGAGGCTTGCCACATCCTGCCTATGAGAGAGGGATGGGAGGGTGGAGAATAATTCTATAATTCTTTTCACAGAAAGTGCTCAGACGAACTACATTCCCTGGTCCTGCCAGTTCAAATCTTCACAGCAAAGACACGCCATTCCACTTACATAGTAGCAAACCACCCACATTCCCTCTGTATTCCATCAGTGAGAAGTAAGTTCAACTTTTGGTAAGATCCAAGTTAATCAGTAGCACGAATTGCAAAATCTAAACTTTTTGGAAAAAAGTTTTGATGGGATATGAAAGATATATTCTATTAGGTTGGTGAAAAAATAATGACGTAATAATGTTGTTTTTTGACGTATTTTTTAACGTCAAAAAACGACATTATTACGTCATTATTTTTGCACCAACCTAATATTAATACATATATATACATACAAGTATACATAAAAAATAGAAAACACTCTGTAATATCTATATGTGTATGTGTGTGTGTGTATGTGTATATGTATGAACAAATATATATATATATATATATATATAAGTTGGCATGTATATATGTACATGTATGTACAAGTATACAAAAAAGAGCTCTAATATATGTATATGCCTAGATGGGTGTGTATTTATGTACATGTATATACAAGTATATGCATAAAAAAACACTGGTGGACTGATTTAAAATCCAATATACACCAAACAGAATTAATATAGATATATATGTATAGATATAAAACAAATAGGTGGACAGATATTCTCTTGAGTCTGGACATTGGAGGTGATATGATGATCTAATTTAATTTGATTTATGGTCCCTACTTACCCTCAGAGATCTCAAGGCATTTTTCCTTATATGCAGCTTTGCTTTTCATTCATTCTAACCTGGAGAAGCCAAAGAGAGCAGATGCTTTTAATGAAATGTGTGTTTTATAAATTTTCCATTTTTTTATCTCATCATCTTCATTTTTGTTTCAGATATTATTATTATTATACATCCAACAAAAGTACATACCCTATTAAGAAATCCTAGAGCCTCATGAAACTGATCATGCAGAACATTACATACCTCACTTTCATGGCAATACTGGTCCATATATTGCCTTGTTAACCCCCAAAACCAAAAGGGAATTGGGATGGAAAAATCTCTCTAATATGTCATGTTTGTTCTACTTGGCATCATCAGATTTTCAAACATTCATTTTCTTTCCTTTTATGGGCTGTGTTACTTCAGGATGTAGGCAATCTTGGCTCTCTACTTCCCCCGATACCTTGTAGCTCTCAATAAGTTTCGTTCTTCTGCGCCACCCCAAAGACTATGTTCTGTCATCCACTTGCTTAAGCCCGCTAGGTATGTCATGTGTTTCTTTCCCTTGTCTCTGTGAGCTTCACATTCTCCAGGCCCTCCTTTCTCATTATATGTCCCAGAAATTCCATCTGCCTCTTCCTGATGTTAACTATAAGTTTCCTCCTTGTTTGCATCCTCTCCAAAACCTCATTGTTGCTCACACACTCAGTCCATGATATCCTTAGCATCATTCTGTTCACCCATAACTCTGTTGCCTCAAGTATCAGGTAAAAAATGTGAAGATATTTTTGATGTTCAAGATTTAATTGATAATTGGATGTTTTATTAAGATAGAATTTAAATAAATCCAGAACACTGGTATAAATTCATAGTTTAGTTGTACAGTTAAGTGGAAGAGGTCCAATAGCTTATGTTTGAGAAATATACCTTACTGTGTTGAGACTTTCAAGTATTTGTAGTTGGATGGTAAAATGGAAAAACAAATTGCATCAATACATCATGAAAAACAAATTTATTTACTTATATAGATTATTTAAATTTTAGAATTTTAAAAAGTTAAATGAAGACAAATGTAGTGTTAAAGTTTAAGGAAGAAAATATATTTTTATATGAATTTTACTTGTAAGATTAAAGTCCTTGAAAACAGATACATTTCAATCTAGGTTGGGTTTTGGGGTTGATTTGAAGTTAGTAAAGAAAATTAATACCCGAATTAAAGTTGAACTGAAAAGGTTCTATCTTTCTTTTATCCGATATCCAGGAAGTTGCTTCTATCTTGATTTCAGGTGTTATGAGATTTCCCCGGACCATTATGGTAAATGAAATCATTTAGGAAGCACTTGAATTGAATGAAATTGTGTGAAAGTTGGATTCTATATGATTTATGAGGTTATACTATTAAGTGTCCATTTTAAAAGGTGAACCATCATAAAAGTGGATCGGATAGATGTGTTTCTTTAATTTCTTTTTTGAGCTTTTCATTGGCTGAAAAACTGTTTTATTTTTTGTTTTAAGTAGAGATGATTTTAAATATTGTATAGTAAGTTGGAAATCATTTCTCTGATGTGTCTTTGATTTTAATTTCCAGTGTGTTACAAAACATTTGAGTGAAAATTTCCATTAGTATTTTTATGATGATTTAACAATAGAAAATAAAGGAAACTATCTGGATAATTAATAAATACAGATACTAGTAATTATTAATAAATAATTTTACACCTAATATATGTGGATAATTGTGACTTGAGTTCATTATATTGTGACTAGAGACTGTTACTATTTAAGTAGTTTTGATGGTTTCTTTGATGGTAGAACAATTAACATTTCAGAATCTGAAAACCAGTAACTGCAGTTGGAGCTGCAGTACAGTTGAAAATAGGGATCATTGGCAGCTCCTAGTGACTTTTTAAGATAAAATGAAGTGGAAAGATTATATTGAATCAATTGTTAGGTCTGCTACTAGGAAAGTTGGTTCACTGTGTCATCCTAGACAATTTTTCTTGACTGAAACTATCTTACATATTTATAAGTCTACCATTTATCCATGCCTTGAATACTGATGCCACATATAGTCTGCTGCTGCTACTATATATTTAGAGATCCTCACAAAAACCAAAGAAGAATCTGCAATGTCATTAGTCCTGGCCTGGCATCTCAGATTCAGTTACTTTCATACTGTGTTAACATAGCTTTCCTTGGCCTTTTCTATAAATATTTTCATGATAACTGAAATTTCCTCTATGGTACCCAGACTCTATGAATTCAAGTGCAGTACAAGACTGGCAGTAAGGTCTCATCATTTTACAGTTGAAATGGCTAGATGTAACCATAAGTTCTATGCTAAAGGTTTCTTTTCTCACACATCTCACTTGTGGAACTCTCTTCGAGCTTCTTGCTTTCCATTCCAGATTAATCTTGAAAAATTTAAATGCAATGTCGGTCGTTATCTTCTGTCTCCTTGAATCCTGTTCTTTTATGGTACTCTCTCTAAATAAAGTTTTTCTTAATTTTTTTTCTTTTCTCTAATTTCCTTATTGTTCTTGCACCTTAATTTTTTTAATATTATTTCACATTCAATAACTTCCTGTGTCTTAGTGGCTTTGTTGCCTTGTTTGGGGTGAAGTGATTAAAAAAAATAATATAATTTTGCTCAACCTTCATTGGACATAGCAGTTTATTTGTAATTTGATGAAAGAAGAACTCAACAGTTTACTAAGGAATTTCAGTGACTTTGCATTCAGCAGTAAGATTTAATTAAACTTAAGGTTTTTAAAAATTTATGATTGGATTAGAATGAAAAAAATATTTAAAGGAAGTTCATTTAATTCAAGATTAAATTCAGTACAAGATCTATCAACAGAATATCAAAAGTGTTTCATTGTGTTCAAATTGTGCATAGCAAGCTGGGTAAGTGATTGTCAGAAACAGAAGCAGAACTTCAATATGAGAAACGACCTGAAAACCTCAGACAGATTATTTGGGATCCATTTTGCATGATTATATATCTGTGCACATGTGTGTGTGTGTGTGTGTGTGTGTGTGTGCAACTTGTAATAATAACTCTGTTATTATTCCATTAGACAAAACAGAAGCATGATGGGAAAAATGTTAAAAATCAGATTTTTGGGATACAAACAGTATCAGAAAACAGATGATGACCATTGGCATTGCATTTAAATTCTTGAAGATTGTATGTGACAGGAAAGCAAGAAACCAGGAGAGGGTACCACATGTAAGAAGTCTGAGAAAAGAAACTATTAGAATAGAACATATGGTTATATCTATCTAGTTCAACAGTAAAATAGTTGCCAATTTAGTAGTATGCTTAAATTCATAGAGTCAAGGCACCAAGTAGGAAAGCTCATCAGAACAATTGCTATGAAAATATTTGTAGAAAAGTCAGAGGGAATCCACGTTACATCAGTGAGAAAGTGACTGAAGTCGAGATGTCATGTCGGGATAGATTACATTACAGACACTTCTTTGAATTTTGTCAAGAATTTCAAGATATATAGTCTGGACTCCAGACCAAATATGGCAACAATATTCAATGCATAGATCAATGGTAGATTTATAAATGTGCAAGATGGATTCTAACGAGAAAACTTGTTTGGGAGAACACAGTGAACCAACTTTCCTAGCAGTAGACTTAGAAATTGATTCAATATAATCATTCCATCATTCTTTGAATTTTGTCCTAAATCTCTATAAGAGCACCAGACCAGAATATTCTATTCAATGAAAAGAAAAGAATTCTATTTAAACACCTTCACTTTTTTGTAGTAAAGTTCACCCAAAACATGGCACAAAAAGCCACTCATGGTAGAAGAAAGAGATGTGGGTCATAAATGTAAGAAAATTTAGAAGGAAATGAAGAATAAATGGATAAGAAAGAAAGATAGTGATTGACCTGTGATAGTGTACAGGGAAGCATCCATGTCAGAGTTTGTTCTACAAAATGGCAGTTCTCTGGAAAAAGCTGTCTGAGTAGATACTTCCTCCTTACACACTGGAATATGGAGGGTGGAAATGTGGGTAATTCAATAATGTAGATTTTGCATGGTTAGTCCTAGCTGTAAATATCTGAACTAGTGGAACTAAAGAATAGAGCTTATCTAAACATCTGCCATGAAAATAGTGCTATAAACACATGTATGGTAGCATGGGAGAACAAACAAAGAAACAATACTGCCAGTGCGGTGAAAGAAAAAGAAGGCAAGAATTGTAAATATAAAATTCTTTAATATTTTCCAATACAGCTGACACAAGCAGAATGTCTAATGTGTGAGCAAGATGGCGTCATTATGAATGTGGGCAGAATTGGTAAGGTCTGAAGTTGATGTGTTTGGTGGGTCAGTGGACCAAGGTCATGGTGGTGACAACAAGAGAGGCCTGGAGTGGATTTGTACATCTTGGTTGAGCAGAAATGTCTGTTAACTTTTTTTATTCTTGTTGGATGGGAGAAAAAATAAAAGTAACAATAACCAGCCTGTGAGGTGGTATGAAAAACTAATGAAATTTTTTATATATGGTTCTTCAGTTACTGTTACAGTGGATGTTGAGAGAGGCTTGGAGTGGATTAGTGAAGCCGAAAATCTGACTTTCCTGATATGGAGGATACAAGCAGAATGTCTGTATGTGAGCATAGTGTGGTTGTTTGGAGAAGGGTGGATCTCAAACTAACATGTGTATTGGGTCGCTTGACCAAAGACATAGTGGTGACATCAAGAGCCTGCAGGGCAGAATGACCTCTGGCCTGTTGTGTTCTGTGTCAGTCATTCATGGTGGCTTTCTTAGAAGCAAATATAGTGACTCATGCTCATCTTTTTATTTCGGTGGTAACATTCATGGTTGTTTTTTTTTTGTATGTTGTATTTTAGACTGTTGTAGGGATTTGTTTTGTGGGCTGGATGTGATGCTGAGAACGGTACTCGGACATTTGGCTGGTGGACATTTGACTGACAGACATTTGGCTGAGGGACATTTGGCTTAGAGACATTTAACCGAATGGACATTTATTTGAAAATATAGTGGCATATTTATACGTCACACTCTTTACTGTAATTTTTTTGAGAAAAAGAGTAATAATGTTGACCTAATGTTGACCTATAATGAAATTGTGAGATTGAATGTTCTTCAGCATTAAATTCACTGTTTAATTTCTTCAATATGCGCTACACATATTTATTAACTTTATTAATTTATAGTTTTTTGTTTTTTTAACAGGTTTTAATCACTCCAATTCTACCTTATAATACAAATAAATTAAAATACTTAAAGTATCGCTTGTTACTATTTTTACTTGTACTTTTTGGTGAAATGTCTGTCAGCCAAAATGTCCATTTGTCCAAATATCTTTCAGCTAGATGTCCGTTCGGCTAAATGTCTCTCAGCCAAATGATTTTTGCATTTTGGGTTTTGTTTTCTTGGTACTCACATCTGGCCAACATATCAAGTGAATCAGAAAGAGATGTAATTTGCAGTGGAGTATAACAATAGCAAGAGGGAAGAAAAGCTTGCAGCATTGCATCTGTGTGGAAAGAGGCTGTAGAATGGGAAATATGTCACTTCCTATAAGACAGTGTAAGTGGTTTTGAACTCAGATATGGCAGCAATACTCCATCTTTTTTTGTCTAATCTGACTCTTGTAATGATAGAATATGGCAGGAAGAATAAGGTATTTAAAGGTACTGACCATTTTCTTAGTCTCTTTAGCAATGTATCATATATTCTGCTTGAGGTCTGGAATGACATTGAACACTAATAGATGTTCAAGGTAAGGAGCTTTATCAGGAGTAGAACCATTTATCATGATTGTAAAAACTCATTGTCTGTTTGGTGATTATTAAATGTTACTAGTTTGGTTTCAGAGGTATTGAATGTTACAAAGCAGTTTTCTTTTATTGAGATGTTAGAGCTAGGTTAGAGGAGAGATCTGTGACCATTAAAAATGTTTCTAAAAATTGTAAATTTCTGATAGAAACACAAGCATGAGTTATATGAAAAATTAATTGTGATTCCTGTTGTTAATTGCTTTCAATCACAACATTTCCCCAAAGATGCTCACAGCTGAGAATTTCAAATAAAGATACTTGACCTATTTTATTTGATTCAATCTTCTATTCAATAATAATAATAATAAAAAAATGAAGACTTCTTTTTAGTCACTTCATGTCAGTAGTTTGACACTATGGTTGTTTGAGTTTGAGGATGGAACAATAGTTGGTATTACCAAAATGCAACAGAAGAAAATAGTTTTAACTAATTTTTATGACAAATGACCAGACTGATTCATTTTGCCAAAGTATAAAATCAGTGATGTATGTCCTGTATTAAAACTTGCATATATCCTGTTTTACTTTCTAAGTTTTCCAAAGTTCACAGCATTTCCTGTTAGGATACAAAGTATTTTAAAGTAGGGGAAGGGTTGTTTCTCATTTGATAAAGACACTATTTTAATCACAGTTTTGGATTTGATGTCTACAGCGGACATGTGATTTTACAGTAAGAATTGCACATTAAAAATATTACAAAGCTTGCTGTGCATTTTTGTTGAAGCAATTACCAGCCAAAAGAAAATGAACTTTTAAGCAAGAATAACTGTCTTAAGAATTAAAATAACAGTGATATACCAGTTATATGAACAAGTAAAACTTCACTCACTCTGAACAAAGTCCCTTTATGATATATGTGATCATGGCTCTCCACAAATTCCTGTATTTTGTAGCTCAGTCAATACTTGCTCCATTTGCTAAAACTCATCAAGTAGGTTTCTTGTTGCTTTCCCCTGCTTCAATGTACATTGGGAGTGATAAATTTTCCAAGCTTTCTTTTCTCATTATGTATCATTATAATTTCAACTGTTTCTTTCTGACTGTTAGCAGCAATTTTTTTAGTTCCTATTCATCTTAAAACTTTTTAATTTGATATATTATCTGCCGTTGGTATTCTCAACATTAAAAAGAAATTAAAATACCTATTTTACATTGCATGATTAACAGCCAGTATTTTGGTGTGGCAGTAGATGCGCCCATGCAGCCAGTAAATGTTTAGGAGATTGATCAGATTTAAGCTGATAAAATTATGTATATGTTTGAGTTTTAAATCATGACACACTAGATTAGAGAGAGAGAAAAAATATTGTGTATAATTTAATCCCTTATTCCTGCCACCCCTCCAAGAAAAAAAGCAAAAATACAAAAAAAAAAAAAGGAAGCAAAAAACAAAAACCAGAAGAACAAAATAAAAGACAAAATTTTTCTTGCATTTTATTTTTTCTTTAATAACATTCCTGAGATTATAATGAGAAAATCCGAGAGAAATTTGGGTTATACAATAAAAATCAATGCTCAAAAATAAATACTCTTGCAATGACTGACACAGCATATGTAAAGAGATTTGGTCTATATCATCATCATCATCATCATCATCATCATCATCATCATCATCATCATCATCAGTGTCATCAGCATTATCATCATCATCATCACCATCATCTTCTTTTATTTGTTTTACAGAAGACAAAAATAGAAGTGAATTTGGAAATAGAAAGAACTTTTGTATATATTTTAATTAAAGAAGTATTGCATATATTTAAAAAAAAAAAAAAGACTGATTACATTCTGGATAGAAAAAAAAAACAATCATTTACCCAAAACTACATCTCAGCAATTATGCAATTTAGAAAGAATTTAAATTCCAAGGCTTACAAAACAGAGACTAAGACAGACATCTTTCTATAATAATTTAGGTTTCTATAACTTTGATTCAGAAACAAAATATTCAGAGGCTCCTTTCTTTATAGTCTAACTCCTCATTATCAACATTCAATGACCTACTTATAAATTCCTTCCAGACAACAGTAAGGTGGTCTTAACCATTCAGAGACAACATTTACAAAATAGCCAGAAGCTTCCTTCTTTCTAGTTCAACTTGCCATCATTTGTTATTCATTATTTCAATGCTGTTTCCTTCTTTTTTAGCAATTACACTTGACTACTCTTTTTGCCAAAAACTGGTGACCCCAATAAAGAATCTAAAACAGATTAATGGCAGATTTTTGACATTTGAATGAGAATTCAGATAATAACTTGAGTCTGTAAATCCCCAGTAAGATTTATGCAACACCACCTGATCAGTTTTTGGATAACTGATAAATTTTCCTATTACTCTAAAAATTATTTTTGTGGCTACACTGTTTTTTTATTTACTTTTAACAGTATGACTCATGTTCAACAGTATGAATCATATTGAGGGACTTAATATAGAAAGATGTACTTTTTGGCAAGGTTTGCATCTGCATCCCCCTTTGTCGACCACTCAAGCTCCAGAGCAATCTGGATCAGATTGTGGTTTCCCCTACAAAGGCAATAATTAATAAATGTATTAAAAAAAAAACATATTTACAGAATAAGTGGAAAGACAGAAACTTCATTGTCTGAAGTTGTCAAAAGATCAGTATAATTTCAAATGACATCTCTGAAGTTGTTTTTTTTTACAACAGTGTTCAATGCCCAAGAGCCAAATGAAGTTGAGGGGTACAGAGTAAGAAGTAAGACACACAGTTTATGAGGATGTGTGAGGGAGATAACAGTTAACTCAAGATTTTTAGTGACCAGGGAACCATTCGCTTAGGAGTCAGTTTTACATAGTACTTCCTGGAAAGAAGCTGTTTGAGTGGAACCAATGGAATATGAGGGTTGTTCACTACAATGATTAGTTACATACCATGCGCATTGCAGGAGAAAGAAAAGGCATGTAGTGTTGCTCCTATGGTCAAAGGGAAAAAGATAAAAACATTCAAAAACCATGTCACCTTTAATTCTAAGTCAGGAGTGGTCAGATAATGTGATATATACATTCATATATCACATACATATATGTATGCATTTATGCATAACTCCCAAATAATAATTAACTCGGTCGAGCACTGTGGGGAGAAAAGTGTGAATTTGTTAACAGTTGCTATTACTGCTGATAATGCAAGACTCTCCAAGCCTGGATTAAGTTCTCTAGGTCACTGGCATGTTTATGGAAAAATAAATATGTAAAAATTCAGCTTTCTCTCTGCCGAGCATTGAAAGCCTAGGGGTTAGAATCTCTGACTGATACCAAATCAGTCAAGTTTCAGTCTCAGCTTGAAGTGATTGGATGTCTAGCCACACTGATGGGCTGTGAAACAGCTAAATAGTCTGTCTGTGGATGACTATATATATATATATATATATATATATATATATATATATATATATATATATATATATACATACAGGTGAGGAAGACATGAGACATGATATGATTTAAAAACCCACATCTATGAACAGAGAGACTTATGTTTGGACAATTTTTCAAACTCTATCGTATTACACAGGAATAAAATTTTGTCATAATTTTGATTTTACTAATGCCACCCTAATTTAAAAAAGAACATAGTTCTTCAAGGAGAAAGCTTAAGGATAACATTATTACCAACCACAAACTAACATCTAAAATATCACATTACATCACCATCCTGTTTTGAATCCATTCTTAAAGAATCTAACTTATAACTATCTAATACAGACAGTAGGCACATTAAAACAGCCCCAGATTAATAGAATACCACCCCACTACCCTGACTGACCACACAAAAGTGAAAACATTAAAACTACTCCCACTAGACAGACACTCATACACAATTACAAATACACATTACTAACTGATGCCTGCTTAGACATATTAGAATTTTTACAAACTTACATACATATGGAATTATTTATGACTTTAATACATGTGATAGATGACTGACCAATGTGAATCAAACCACACTAAACTGAAAATACCAGAATTCTGTCTTTTTGTCTGTTTTCTGACAAAGCTTTAATAAAAGTGAAACATGTTAGATTGATAAATATTTCCTATTAGTTCTTTATCTTATCATCCTGTCAAATTCTGATCCATATTTGATCTACATTTGATCTTTAATATATATATTAGGCTGGTGCAAAAATAATGTCGCTTCTCTTTTGAAGTTGAACGTCAAAAAACGACATTATTTTTGCACCAACCTAATATATATATATAAATATATATCGAGAAAGTGAGAGAGAGAGAGAGAGAGAGAGAGAGAGAGTGAGAGAAATTATGATGTAACTTGTAACCAGAGTTTGTCATTTCTCCCCACTTTCTTAGATATAAGTCTGATTCCATAAAAAAATGTTATTAGTCTGAAGAAGTTCCTACTTGGAACAAAATATGTCACTTACAGTTTTTTTTCATCTTGTCATACACTTAACCCTTTGAGCCATTTTGAGGATTCCTGAATAATTTTAACCCTTTTATCTGACCTCTTTAGTAGTGCTAATACAGGCTTCTCAAAAATAAAGGGATTGAAATTCAAATCTTACTATAGGTTTGTTATTTATTTCTGCAATAGGTTGCTCACTAAAGATGTTAAAATGATTTATATTCATATATACATGCACTACAGTTCAAAAGTTTGAAGACACCCCCAGAATTAGCATGGGATGAACTTGACAGAAGAGTGGAAGAAAAAAATGAAAAAAGGCTCTTAGCTTCATTGAAACTTATATGTTGAGAAACTTTTGCAACGAATGCCAAAAATTTGTGCTACAGTAAACAAGACTAAAGGAGGATATTTTGATGGGAGCAAAATTTAATCATAAAATGCTTTCTTTTGTCATAATAAAATTTCTAATAAAAAATCAAGTCTCACTTTTTCTTTTAACCATGTATAATAATTTTCTCTTATTTAAAGTACAAAACAACTACTTCTTGGACCAATCTAAAAATAATTACTAATGGTCTCCTCGAACTTTTGAACTATAGTATATATAGAAGATTAATTGAAATAAAAAGTACAAAGATTTACCTTCCAACTTCAAGTTTGACAGAAATGGCACCATTCTTCTCGGGCAAGATAAAATCAGTTGAATTTATTAATAAATATCAGATCTAGTTTGAAATAAGTTACATAAAGAATGATGAATTTTGTCATCAACATAATTTTAAATTTGTTCTTTCTTAAGGATGTTATTATGTGACATAATTTAATCTGAAATTGATCAATTATGTGTTCAATTAATTTTGCGTTACATAAAATATGACAATTTTCGTCAGCAACATAATTTTAAATTTGCTCAAGCAACGTTAAGATGTGCTTCCTTAAAAGAGGCAAATGGGCAACTCATCATAGTGTAATGGTTAGCAAACTTGTCTCACTAGAAAAAATTTGACTGAGTAGTGAGTTCGATCATCATTGGGTGCACCATACTTTCTGACTTATGCCACATCTATGCTATGCTTAGAAAATCCTATTAAAAGAGGACAATAGAAGCTTACTAATAAAGTAATATATATATATATATATATATATATATATATATATAAATGTATGTGTAGCTGGCCACATATTTGAGGATACCTGTCTATTAAGGTGGCTGGCCAATCCCTATTGCAGACGCTTGCTCAGGCGCATTTGTGTTTATTCAACACCCACAGTACCCACCTGTGGCTTATACTGCAACTATGCTGAGCAGACCTTAATTATAGTTTCTGGGAAAGAGCGTGTTATCTAGTGTGATCAACAATTCCAACAATGATGATTTTGACTTCGTACTAGCACAGCTATTGATGGCCTCCAAGATTTCTGTCTATCCAATTTCACTCACGAGGCTTGTGTCAATCCGTGGTATGGTTTTCAAGCATTTTTCAAAGGTGCCACACACTGGGATTGACCCCTCCAGTCTAATAACATCAGGAAGACACCTTCCTGGCAAATCGACTATGGTGAGATTCGAACATGTGTCTCATGGTCAGAATGCAAACATTCTAACCACTCAGCCATCATGTGCCCATAATATATATATATATATATATATATATATATATATATATATATATATATATATATAAATTCATAGATACATACATATATACATACATACATACATATATATATATATATATATATATATAATTGCTATTGACCCATTAAATGAGTAGGATCATCACTGACAAGTTTGATCAATGCTTTTAATTTTCATAAGAATGACAAGCGACTTGCAAAGCTTATTGCAGATGCAGCAAACTAAATTGTTTTGTACAGGGCCTGGCCTATTTTGTAAATTCTGTTTGCTCTTAAGTCATTATGGGTGAAAAGCAGAGTGATTTCTGCAGGTTTTCTGACTTCTGACACACCCATGTGTTAAGTTATTTCCAGCATAGCATTGATTGTATTTTATCAAAAGTCTATCAATATGATTCTTCCTGTGACTAACAAGCCCTGCATTGGAGAGACATACTTTGCCACATTCATCATATGTAAATTGATGAATTACTGGATCAATGATTTGTCTTTTCCTAGCTGCATGCTTGATATTTGCCCAATTCATTGCATGTATATATGTACACAAACACGCACACACACACACACATATATACAACTCTATACTAACATCTCTGTCGAAACCAATTTTTTTTTTTATTTATTTTATTTTATTTTTTATTTTTCACCTCAACAGGAGTGGATTGGTTTGCCTCTTGATCAGTTCACACTTCTCCCCGGTCTTTTGAACAGGAGTAGATGCTTATCCCTTGTTTCCTGTTTAGAATTGGGTTTCTGGTTCCTTCCAAAATCTACTTCTAATGTCTCCATCTGAACTGTGAAATTTTATTTACTAATTATTTTTTTACTCCTCAACAGGTATAGATAGGTTTACCAATCATCCGGTTCACACTCCTCCCCGGTTTTTTTAACTGGAGTAAATATTTATCTCTTGTTCCCTGTTTAGGATCAAGTTTCTGTTTCCTAAAATCTTTTCGTTCATTTCCTTCTAAAAATTTTTTCAGTCATACCTTGTCAGCTGTTTTTAATTAAACTTGTGTATATATACACAGACATATATAAATATATATGTGCTTGTTTGTAAGCTATGCTATTATTTGTTTTTTTTTTATATGTATAATTGCTAAAATCTGTTAAAATCCTGGCCCTTTTGGCCAATTACACTTTCTGACCAAGAAAACTACAAAATTAGGTACTTCCACTAATTTGGTATATGTAAGGTTTAAAATCAATTTTTTAAAAAATTTCTTTCTCGAAACTTTCATTTTAGTTTTAATTGAAAGCTAAAGGATTTAAAATTTACTATTTCCAGCCAGCAAAATAGGCTGGTGTATTTCAAACAGAAATTATATTGATCGGAATCAATATTTTTTTCATTAAAATTGACCAAACAGCCATTTTTGACACCTTTGTAAACAAAATTTAATACTCTGTTTTAAAAATCTTGCAAAAATAAAAAATATATTTCTGAAACATTATTTGAGGAAAATTAGCAAATTTAAACTTAAATTAATATGATTTGAAACAAATATTACTTATAGTATAAAATGTTGTATGCGAACATTTCTTTACTAGGGATCTTGTTTTTGAGTGCGTTCATCGATTTATTTACATTAGTTAAGTATAGTGAAGTAGAGATTAGTTTGAGGTTAATGTTTTTTTCCACCATAAGGGGGGAAACCCTTAAAATATGTGACCTTTAAATGCTAGATTTATCAATCTGTACATCCATACCTCAGAGTACTGCATGTAATCACACATACAAAAACAAATCAAAATTCTTTTAAAAATATTTAGGGTTGTCAGATTGCAATAAGCTTGACAATATACAATTAGGAAATATAGTTTCACTTAATAGCAATATTTTCTAAGAGTTATCTCATTGAAAATGAATTTTAAAAGATTTAAAAACTTTATAAATTATTCAATTTAAAATTGTAAGAAAAGGAAAACAAATCTTGTAAAAATTTATTTGAAAAATTTTTTCCTTCAGACAATATTGTCTTTAGTATATATTATTCAAAAAAGCAATTAAAAGCTTCTCTAATTAAATAATGTCTTAGTTTTACTGCATTTTTTATTTTTCAATTCAGAACAGATTTTTGGTAAGAGCGGGTCCACTTTTGCAAAAAAAATTGATGATTTAAATTCTTCAAAGAATTCTGCTTCAAAATTAAATTTATTTATTTATTTTTTATGGTTTATATTGAAGTTGTTATGATATATTATTAATTAAATTGTAATATTTGTTAATCTTCAATCTTATATATCAAATGAAATATATTCTATGACCATAGTAATTTCTATAAAAAAGCTCTAAAGAATAGTGGCTATAAATGCTCAAAACTCAATTATATAAAAAATGAAAATGGCTACACCATAGAAAAAATAGAAATAGAAAAATCATTTGGTATACATCCCCATACAACCAAATGGTAAGAAATAAGTTAGGACAAAAAATCCTTGCATTAATTGTTAAACATTCCTACGGAAAATAAACTCAGTATAATTTTTAATAAAAATACCCTAAAATTAAGTTACAATTGTATTAAAAACTTAGAAATGATTATTAAAAAACATAATTCTAATATTTAAATAAAGACTTATACCAAAATCAAAAAATATAGATCCTAAAATAAGAAGAAATGAAGATAAAGAAAAATTATGTAACTATAGATATCCTCAAAACTATCCTCTTAATAATAGATGCTGTATTGAATCAATAATTTATCAATGCAATATCTCATCTATTGGAGATCCAGACATAGTTAAATTCTATATTGGATGCACAAGGAACGAATTCAAAAGAAGGTGTAGCCAACATCAAATGTCCTTTAATAATAATAAATAACGAAATCAAATTTTTTGTAGGCACTGTCAAATATTTTCCTTAAGTAATAATTAATTTTGAAAAAATAAAATAATAAAGAATAGAGACGAAACATACATTTTTATATATGATCATTAATTAATAATTAAATTCTAATATATTTATTTGTAAAAATACCGTATAGTCTATTGGTTATTAGAAGGTCAAATGGTACTTTGAACCTATAAGAATAAAATTTAATTAATAAGATTTAATATAGCTTGCACATATTTAAATGACCCTTTTAGAAAATCTTTATGTATAAAAATATGAATTAAGTGGATGAATAGAAATGCTTAAATTTTTTTTATCATTGAAAACCCAGATGACTCACTGAATAAAGTATACATTTGTTAACCAACACCCCCACCCGACCTAAACTTAACCTGATTTTGTAAGTAACATATATTGCATACATATATTAGATACTGTCTAGGTAAATTAAAACCCAACCACCCCTAAACTAAAATAGATTTTCCTTAACATTAACAACCCATAATATCAACATTGTCTACACCTATTAATTAAGTAAATTTCTTTGAAAGTTTATTCCTAACATTGCTTGACAATGGAACGAGACTATGGAGATTAAGTTTAATTTTTATAATTAAATTTATAAATTTAGTTTCAGTTTTGAAACCTGGAAATTTTCTGTGTCACAATGAAATCATATTTTTGAAAAGAAAATAATTATAATATATACTAGCAGCATGGCCTGGCATTGCCTGTGCTTGATTCAAAAATCGTACGACTCATACAGCAATTGCTATCACTTGACTTAAAATATTTTTGCTCTTCCTTGCCTTTAAAGGAGTGCCCTTTGCCATGCTGATGTTGCTACATGCCTTACTTCTTGTCTCAAATTGCGATTTTTTTCTAAGCTCTATACTAAACATTAAATCTGTTACAAAAAGAGAACTAACCAAAATGAACACAAAATGATCAGCTTTAAAAAAGGACTCGTAACTGGAAAAACCGAATGAAAAAAGAATGTTAACAACAAATAATTTTTCACATCCAACCCAGTTCTGCAGAATCAGAATCAACATCGAGTTTAAGCAAGCGAATGAGCCAATTGGAGTAAAGTACCATGCAGATTTAAATTTTTCCTACTTGTGACGAATGCAGCTATCAATTTTTTTTGCATGCTAAGTTTTTTTTGCATGCTATCAATTTTTTTGCATTCCAAGTTTTGCAAGTTAACTTGCAAAACTTGGGATGACCCATGCCCTTTGTGCCTCCATGAGAAACTACACATTATTAAGCTTCTAAACAATAAAAACCTATTAAACAACCGGCAAGAATTAACGGTTTTCTGCCGACACAACCGAACTTACGCTCTGAATAACTAGTTAAAAACACGCATACAAAAAAATAAATTTTAAAATCCATATAGCCCATATACATAGTTTTAATAACCTACAAAAATTGATAACCCTTTTATGAAGTCGTCAAATAACAAACGTTACGGCCTTTTCATATACACAAATCCCTTTCATAAAGAGATATAATAAAAGAATAAAATAAAAATAAATAAATAAATCTCCGTAGACGATCAAGCCAGACTATGCGAAAACTTCCTCCGTCGTAAATTTAGTCACCCCCACCTTACCGTGACCCGGCATCTATGAAAGTAACTCTATACTGATACAAATTATTAACACCCCACCCCTGCCGATTCTAAACAATCCGCCCTTGATGTTACCATGGAAATTTTTGATTTCAATTCTGACCATACTATTAAAACTCGTAAATTTCAGAAATAAGTTCATTCCCAAAAAATTTCGCTTGAAGATGGAACAGAGCCTACTTTAACTCAAGTTAATTCAAATATTATTTTGAAGTTTTCGGCTCTTGTTTTGAAACATGAGACCTCTTATGTAGCGAGTTGGAATCATATTTTTAAATAAATAATTATATATATATATATATATATATATATATATATATATATATTTGGAAAATGCTTGAAAACCATACCATGGATTGACCCAAGCCTCGTGAGTGAAATTGGATAGACAGAAATCTTGGAGGCCATCAATAGCTGTGCTAGTACGAAATCAAAAGTCATCATGCCTTGAGCTTGCTGGCCTTGTTCAAATTGTTGATCACACTAGATAACACGCTCTTTCCCAGAAACTATAATTAAGGTCTGCTCAGCACAGTTGCAGTATAAGCCACAGGTGGGTACTGTGGGTGTTGAATAAACACAAATGCACCTGAGCAAGCATCTCCAATAGGGATTGGCTAGCCACCTTTATAGACAGGTATCCTCAAATATGAGTGGCCAGCTATACATACATATATATATATTGTCACTTTAAATGTTATTTTTAGTAGATACACATATTTAAGTAGGTTCTCCATTTATTTATTAAACAGTATATTTATTTATTTTCTTATACCAGCCTGAATGTTCAAGAAATCTCATTAAATAAACTTGTGGCAGAAAAATGCAAGTTTTTCTTGAATAAATTCTGGTAGGACATCTAATTTTCTCAGATTTGCCTTGCTGTATAGGTTGAATAAGTCCAGTTAAAAGACACCTTGTCTTATACCCCTTTCTATTTTTTGTATATCTGCTGAACTCATTTTCTATCCATATGCAGGCTGTTTGCTTCCAGTATAGGTTCTTGATTATTTTAATATCCTTCCCAAATATATCAAGGTTTCTGAGCCGCTCCAACAGATTATTGTGGTGTAATTTATTTCTTTGCGTAATCTATAAAACACAGGTATATGACCTTCTGCATTGTTATGGGATCCACCCCTTTTCCATATAAGTGGACTCTACCAAGTGTACCTGGACTGCTGCTGTTAAATACCCAGAGTTACAGTCAGTGTCAGTAGTCGGCAGTCGGATAGTGAGAGGATATAGTGAGAGTGAGAGAATATACGAACGGAGATAGTGTGAGGTAACCTCTTGTAGAAGTCAGTTACAAGCACGTAGACTCTAAGGAAGTCCTACTTCGAGACTGTATATATCTATCTGTATTTGCTACTAACCACGTTCCTGGACTTACTAACAGTATTACTCTTTGTATGATTGTGTAAATACATTTTATTTCTTATATTTAATTATTGCGTTTGTCATTCCTTGGAGACCGAATTCATCTCGGAATCCACAACATGCATTTGTATTGCTCTTTCTGATAACATTCTGAGCATAAATATCATGTTCCTTGTTCCAGTGTCTTTGACAAACCCACACTGTTCTTGTTTTATCTCCATTTTGATTCTACTGTACATTCTATTCATCAGAATTCAGATAAGTTTTGTTATATGGCTCATTAGGCTGATTGTCTGTTAGAGTTCACATTAGTTTGCATCTGGTTTCTTAGGTAAAGCTATGAAAATAGATCTAATTAGGGCTTTTGATATATCACCACTGTTGTAGATTTAATTTATTATTTCTGTAATCATATTTATGCCAAAATCATCTAAGGCTGCCAGCATCTATATTACAATTCTGTCTAGCCCTGCTGCTTTGTTTCTGTTCAATTTAAACAGTGCAGCTTCCACTTCACTTTTTAATATTTTTGGTCCGTCAATATATCTGTGTATTGCCGGTTGTTCTCTTTTGTCATGGAAGAGTTCTCTAGTATATCCATTCCATATAGAAAGTATTTTTTCTTTCTCTAATATCATCGTTCTGTTCTTGGATTTTATGCATCCTGTTGATGAGTATATCTTTTGTCTTCTTAGTTCTCTTATTTTTTATGCATATCTGCTTTATCTGCTTATCACTTTTCATTTTTGCACATTCTCAATAACTTAAATTTGCTTTGTAAAATGTTTGTCAAATTTTAAATAATAAATTTAGACATCAAAACAAAGCTTAACTGAAAATTTTAGGTAGTTTCAATGTATCCTTTCCAATCTTACTTGTCTATCTATGTTTTCATCCAAATCTGATAAAAATAGGAATTAGTTTCAGATCCAAGGTAAAGAGACAGATAAAAAATAAAACAGATATAAACAGACAGAGGGAGATTGATCAAGATATAAAAGGATTGAGAAATTGATATGAAGAGATTGAAAGAGATAGACTGAGAAATATAGAGATATAAATAGACTGACAGAAATAGGCTGATATGAATAAACAGAGAGAGATAGTTGGTGGGTTGGTTTAGCAGCGTATCAACGTCTATAGGTTATTTAATGCTGAAATCTAAATGTTTTGAACAGTAATTTATGGCTTCAACTACAGATATTTTGTAAATAATTTTATACTTTCCAGGTAAAAGGAAGTTTTCTTAGATATATATTTTACAGATCATAAAATTTATTGTTGGTAATTGATGTAATGGAATAACCTGTCACCCCCATGAATGACTACACTATAGGTAGTAACTACTTATAAGTATCTGTAAATCAACAAACTACAGTGCGACCTGTTCCAGCTAGACAGTTGAACTCTGTGCCTTCGGGCAGAGAGGAACCAGGACGAGGCTCCGCTGAAGGGCAGAGTCTTGTTTGGGGAGGTAGACTGACCCTAAACCCGTTTATGCAGGTTCAAAAAGCGAATATTTTTGGCCGAGCCTACGGGCTCGGAAAACCCACGTTAAACTGGCCTTGTGCCACATGCAACCCTTGTGGTGGGTTAGCTAAATATACTAACTGGGATCTTTTGAGTATGACTCAGACTTACACGAGAACTACTGACCTTCCAATAGTAGCACTCACTACCGGATTGACTTGCGACGACCTTGTGCATAGCTGTTACCTTTATTTTTATTGTCATGGTTTTTACAATAAACCATTACTTATTTTATCCCCCTTGTTTTTCAAGTATATATTCCTATTAGCACAGAATATAACAGTAATTTTACCATAAAAATGTATTTATATATTTTTTAGCATTGCATTGTCATTTTCCTATAAAAATATATTGTTGGTCATTTTATTTCAAAAATGCACTGTTGATTTTTGATTGGGAGTTCACTTTTTTGGCCATAGCTGTGACCCTAACACATGCTACCAACCCAGGTCAGGGTGGACCTGGGAACAACAGAAGCTTGAAAACCTCCAATCTTCTGACCAGAGGCCTTGCTGCTGGATCTGGTTTATCATTATACCCAGGATAAGAAAGGGATAGACAGATAGATATGAATAGAGTGAGAGAGAAAGATATGAATAGAGTGAGAGAGATAGACTGAGATATGAACAGAGAGAGATAGACTGAGATAAATATGATTAGACTGAGAAATTGACTGAGATAGATATGTATAGACTGAGGGAGATAGACTGAGATAGATATGAATAGAGTGAGAAAGACGGACTGAAATAGATATGAATAGAGTGGGAGAGATAAATATGATTATACTATATGAATAGTTAGACTGAGATAGATATGAATAGAGTGAGAAAGGCGGACTGAAATAGATATGAATAGAGTGGGAGAGATAAATATGATTATACTATATGAATAGTTAGACTGAGATAGATATGAATAGAGTGAGAAAGATTGACTGAGATAGATATAGAGAGATATAGATATGAATAAAATGAGAGAGATATACTGAGATAGATATGAATAGCATAAGAGAGATAGACTGAGATATGAATAGAGTTAGAGAGATAGATTGAGATAGATATGATTAGACTGGGAGAGATTGACTGAAATAGATATGAATAGAGTGAGAGAGATCAACTGAGATAGATTAAGAATAGACTGAGATAGATAAGAATAGACTGAGAGAGATAGACTTAGATATGAATTGAATGAGAGAGATATATAAACAAACCCAAGTGATGGGCAAAGATATAATTAAATTGGGATGAATATCAACAGGCTGAGTAATGCACTGTCATAACTCATGATTATATATTTATTAAGAAAGGCATTATGTTTTCATATATTGTACATGTTTTTATTGTTCTATAGCATTATTCTATTATTATAGGTATTCATAGATTTTAATGCATTTTATTTTTACAGTTCAGTGTCCTTCCTGCTATTTGAAAATTTCTATTGTCTTGCCTTCTGGGGAATTGAGGCTTTGACCTTTTGTGTTCCAATCTCATTCTCTACCCACTCCCTTGCTCCTCTTTTAGCATACATCTGCTTGCTGACCTTGTCATAATAAAAAAGACTCACCTTCTTGGCACTAGATAGCCAGCCTTTAAGCTTCTGATTTTTATTTTAATATTCTATCCATGTATGACATTTTAGGAACATTATAAGCAAGCTGTTAGTATTGGGAATTATTTTTTTTGTTTTATTAAATCAACTTGTATGACAAGGTGATCTTGGGAGATTTTTTGGTCTGTTTTTAGTCAAGGACCTTTTAAAATCCACCTCCAGTTAACCAAGCTCTTCAAAGCTTTACCAGAATTTTGTCAAACATACATCCAAATAGACCTTTATATGCAACAATGGCCACAAAATGGCAAACTGCTTTGACTGGCTGGCAAACTAGGTGAGGATAGTGAACTAGTTCAAACCCTTGATAATTTTGGATCTAGCAGAAGACTGATTCCTGGTGTAAGTGGGAAGATGAGATCTCCTACAGGTCTGATGGCCATAAAGGTGCTGTCAGCAAGTACTGTGAAGTGCGTCAGGGAATGGACCTCCTGTAGAAATCTTGGTCATCTACTGCAGCCTGGAAGTCTACTGTTGTAATGGTTCCTCGTGCCACTAAATAAGAACTCTCCAGGTGGAGAGATTGGGATTACCCAGTTCAACAACTTTCTCATCTATAAATTTTTCTTGCATATGTCTGTTTTGTAAAATAATCCAGAGGAATCAATTGAATTGCAAATTTTCTTTGAACCTGAATGACAACCAACATCTACACATCTTTTTATAATTGAAGGATAATGTGTAATATTTTAAATTCAGATTTCAAGTCATTTAATGTAGTCATTGTTTGATTGATTACAATGTTGAAAAACAGTTATCTGCTGAAAACTTTTGCAAATATTTCCTCATCTTTTAAGCATTGTAGTTCAGTGGTTCTTAACTCTTTTTTGGAGGGTGGATGGGGCATCATTGATTCAAGATCTTTTTTTAAATCATTTCATCCCCAAGTAAGCTGATACAGTCACTATGACACAATGGATTACTGAGCGTGAAAGAATATGAGAAAAAGAAAAACAGTATTAAGGAGAGAGTACAATAAAAGAACAGGCTTCAAGAAGACAGAAGATGACAACTGACATTGCATTTAAGTTTTTGTAGATCAAAGTTGATTAGAAAGCAAGAAGCCAAAAGAGAGTTTCACAGGTGAGAAATGTGACAGAAGAAAATTTTAGCATAGAACTTATGATTATATTGAGCAATTTCAGCTGTAAAATGATGAGACCTAGCTGACAGTCTAGTACTGCACTTAAATTCATAAAGTCATGGTATCAAAGAGGAAAGCTTATCAGAACATATCATAAAGATATATATAGAAAAGACACAGCAGTGTGAAAGTGACTGAAGTCAAGATGCCAGATCAGGATCAATAACATTGAAGCTTCTTCTTATGTGTCACTTTCTTCTTCTTTTGGTTGAATTTTTCTTCTGGGTTAGTTCTGTCTAGTTTACTTGTATATTTAAAATTTTTTTACCTCATAGTTTTGTGTTTTATTAGTAATTCTTCCCGAGTCATATATAAACAGTATGTGTCGATGTGTACACTAAATATAGTTTTCTAACTATTTGCATGACAATTATGCACACAAAGATTTTAATGTTATTTTTAGAGATTTAGAAACTATTTTCACCTTTTCCCATCTCAGCTAAACCTTGATTCTCAAATGTCAGTGTTGTTCATTGCAATCTCACTTCTCTAAATGCCATTATCTCCTCCTTCATGAATACAGTGTTAGCAAAAAGATTTTTGGATAAATACTTAAAACACTGTGACTGCTGTCCAAAAGTGAAGAGAAATTATTGAAAGGTTTGAAAACTGAATCACAGAATAGTACATCAAAGTGCTTGTGAAACACACCTTAATAGAGATTTGAGCTTGCACTGAAAAGGAAAGAACCCTTGTGTACATAGTCCAAAGAAATTCAAGAACTGCTGGGCCACATCTCCCTGGCCAGGTAACATTAAGGATTTTAACCCTCTTGAGATTGATTTTTTTTAAGCATTTCACCCCTAGCAAGGCAAGAGTGCCACTAGTATGCAAAGGCTTACAGAGAGTGAAAGCAAGAGTAAAGAGGAGTTTTTGAGAGAAGAATAACAAAAAGGATGGAGAACAAGATCAAGGTATCTGGAGATGTCTATTGACATTACATTTGAATATTTGGAGATTATAGCTATCAGGGAAGCAAGTAAGAGGAAGGAAGTTCCACAGAGGGGAAGTGTGAGATAAGAAGCTGTTGGAGTAGAAGAGACTGTTACATTTAACTGTTTTGACAGTGAAAGTGTTGGACCGATATGCCAGTCTAGTAGCACGCTTAAATTCATGCAGTTTGGGAACTAGTGAAAGTAGTTTGTTTGAGCTGTTGCCATGAAAATACTTGTAGAAAAGACAGAGGGAAGCCAAGTCAGGACCCATCACATTACATATCCATTTCTAGATTTTGTAGAGGACCTCGAGATGAACAGCAAGGACACCAGACCATATGGCAGCAGTATTACATGCAAGGACGAATTTGTAGATTTGAAGGATGGACTCAGGTGAGAAAAACTTTCTCGCGTGACACAGAGAACCAACTTTCCTTCCAGTAGTTGAGGCTATTGATTCAATGTGTTTGTTCCACCTCAGGTCAGTGGACAATGTGAGACCAAGCAGGTGCAGAGAGGTTCTCTCATGGAGTTGGATATCAGCCATTGTGATGGGAGGCAGGGAGGATTCTCTATGGTGGGTAAATGAAAGCCCCCAGTCAACCACAATCTGGAGGTCACTTTTGGGATGATTTATGAATCTTTTGTAGGTTATTTAAAGCCGAAACATATTTTAGATTGTAGGAGATTGCTTACCCAGTTTTCCCAGTACTGATCAGGCTTGACACTGCTTAACTATGGTGATCAAACAAGAAATAGTGCTTTTGTAGTGAGTATAAAATAATAATAACTCCTTTTACCCACTCCCAATCAGGTGAGCTGAGGAAAAAGATGGAAAGAAATTTGTGTGCTTATGTGAAATTGCCAATGAAAACCTTGCCTTCATAGAAATTAAGAGCATAGTGAACCTTTGTGAAATACTTTTTGATATAAAATGAGAAAAAAATTAAATTAAGAAGAGAAGAGTGTCTGAGGTCATGTGAAAGGTTTTGCTTCGGTTCCTTGCAATGAGCGACCAGCGTTCAAGTTCTTGACAGTGTCAAATTACTCACCAATTAAATTATCAGACTTTAACCAAGCATGTGGTATTTCAAAGAATTTTCTTTCAACAATCCAAGAAAGCTATTTCAAACTATCACTCTTCATCTACTTTTGAACGTATGCAACCATGTATCCTTTCTGTGATCAAAGAATTCTTTTACCTTTTTTTAAACATTTTTTAATATTATTTTGTGCCAGATCATTTGCCTTTTGCATGAATGTTTCCTCTGTGTGACAACTATGGATTTCAAAAATTTCTGATTTATTTTCCTGAAACGAGCTACTGACACACCTTCAAGTTTGTAAATTTGTAAATAAATTCCTTATCTTGTTTTGTTAAAATTACCCTTGTATTTCCTTGTCATTCCTGGTGAGGTAAATCAAGTTAATTAATCTTCCTGGTGAGGGTAAATCAAGTGTTCATTTTAACCCTGAAGTCCCACACTTTCAGTGTGATTTGACTAAGTACTCTATTGAGAAGATATGGTTATTATAAAATGGACTTGTGTTGCGCCAAACTGCTACATTACAGTTGCTTGGTATAGCTGTAAGAAATTCTAATGAATATTTGGGTTATTGGAATGACTCCTTTACTGTGTTGAAACCTGGTAACTTCCAGGCTGAAAGAGTGTTCAAGAATAAAGTCTACAGAATGAAACACAGAATAATTTCAGTGAATTTGTGAAGAATAATAATTTATGTTTAATGATGTTTACTTATAATATCTGTGTGGTTGTATAGATGTTTAAGAATGATGAGGTAAACATATCTTGCAGTGAGAAAAGTCAGAAAGGCTGAATTTGTTACAAATTTTTTCACACTCTCATAAAGGTAATTGCACTCAAACTTCTTGAGTAAACATTAAGGCCAAGATTCTGTCACACACTCAAATATGATATCAATATAAACAGTCATGAAAGGGAAAATTTGGTTCAAATATAGTTTAAAGAATTCTCCACCTGTACATTTTTCTTATGCCAAATAATCCTGGCATTGTTTTGTCAACAAAAATACCAGCATAAAAGAGACAAGAAAGACATAGAATATCAGTCTTTTGGTAATTACTTTTATTTAAATTATGAAAAAAATTTTTCCTTTGCCTTTCAAGGAAAGAGATTGTAAGTTAATCTGTCAATTTTTTTTACCTTAACTTGTGCAAATTTACTAGCCAAATGATTAGCTTCCAAAAACATTTTAATTGTCATGTAAAGAAAAATATATGTATATATATATAATTAATAAACAATAAAATCCCAAATCACCTCATACATGGAATAGCCTATTTTGGCAGACAAAGATATTGGTCGTCTCTTTTATCAACCCTGATGTGGACTGTGTTTGTGCCAGAAATAGAAATTTAACTATAAAAAAAAAAAAACGGTTGAAAAACTAATACAGAATTTATCCATTTCAATGATTCAGTCAGACGAAAGGCACAAGACAGGGGTCAGGGGAAGGTGGAAGGTATTTGTCTTTTAAAGAGAAGAAAATTAAACCCTAATATTAACCTTATGACATTAATTTCAGGTTATATGATGAATGAAATATTAATTTAAAATTAAAAGAATAAAAAGGGGTTTAAAAATAATGTTGAATATATAACTAATTCTAATTTCTATATTTCCCTACCACTATAAACTCTTTACCTAGATTAATTATAATTTATAAACTTTCCCCTACTCTAAGATCTCCTCAACTCTCTTTCCATTAATCCCTTACATCTTTTTATCTATATATTTTAAAGTTATTTTTAGACCACTTTTTATTCCTCTTTTAATTTTAAATTAATATTTCATTCTTCATATAACCCCAAATTAATGTTATAAGGTTAATATTTGGGTTTAATTTTATAAAACTTCTTCCCTTTAAGCAAATACCATCCACTCTCCCCTGAACCCTGTCTCATGCCTTTCATCTGGCTGAAACATTGAAATGGATAAATTCTGCATTAGATTTTCAATCATATTTTTTTTCAACTGTGAAGTTAAATTTCTATTTGTGACACAAACTCAGTCCACACCAATATTTCTTATTACTATAAATTTTATTTTAATGGGTACACATGTTTGAAGAGACACACTCTTCATCTAGTAACAGTTAAATTAATGTCTACCAGTCTAGATCATTGAAAATCTTATTAAAAAAGAATGTATCTCTTAGCAGGGAGCAAACCTGCAGTCCCTTTTTTCTGGGAAACTACCTCAGCTAGCCATGCCAGATAAAAAGGTGTTTTTCTCCAAAAACTGGAACATGGGTTTGATTTCTGCTAAGAGGTATATTTTATTTTGATAAGACTTTCAGTGATCTAGGCTGGTAGACATTAATTTCACTGTAATTAAACAGAAATGTCTCTCTTGCTCATATACATAATATAAAATTTAAATTCCAACCTATCTACAAGTCTATCTATTTCTCTCTTTCTCTTAGATATATGTGTAAAAAGAATTTGAAGATACCTTAAAAAAAGCCTTAATGTACAAAGAGACCTGTAACAGAATTAACACCAAATGCTTGAAAACCAAAGCCCAGAGAGGCAACATGGATCCCAACCCATAATGTTCCAGTCAAGAGAGGTAATAAGTTCATAAAGCATTCCAATTAATGGAATTAATTAAAATATATATGTATGTACATTATCTTAAGCTCTATATAAAATAGTTACTTGCCTTTTTACTTATATTTATCTTGTCTTTAAGTGGTCTCGTTATCTCTTTGAATGTATCCCTACCCTAAATATCCCTTAACTACAGTTATCTCTCTGCAATTGAATCACTAATTAAACAGTTGATTTTTATTATAAGGAACCTGAAATAATTTGATAATAATCATTTCTAATTTCATGTTATCATAATTTTGTAATTCTTCACATAACTAAAGATGAAACAGTCTCTTATTCATATATCACCTGATGATGGATGGAAAATTACCTATCTGAACAATATGAACCAATGGATTGCATGGATGACTAATCTAAATAAATCAGCAGTTCTTAGCCAGTTGTAGAGATATACCCTGGGGAGATAAGACTGGATACTTTATTACTCTTCGCCTTTCTTGTTTTTTTCATAGCATTATTTTTATCTTATGATTGAATACAAAAGAAGCAGAGAATTCTTCTGATAACAAAGAATTGGTACTGGAAACGATAAGTGTTAGAGAAAAAGAGAAAATGAAGAGGGAGATAATTTCGACAAAATCTCAGGAATACATACTTATTTAACTGAAATATTCATATGAACATTTTTCATACCAATCCAAAAAAATCATATCTATCTATCTATCTATCTATCTATCTATCTATCTATGGGCATACCTAACTAGCTAGCTATTTAGGTAGCTATGTTTATTCAAAATTATATATGTTCATATTAATATATAAAATTCAATGTGAACCTTGTTGTCACATCGACTTTCAAAATTTATCTATCTATCTATCTATCTATCTATCTATCTATCTATCTATCTATCTATTCCTATCTACCTCAGTTTATTTCTGTCCCTTTATCTCAATCTATCTATCTATCTATCTATCTATCTGACAGCATATCAGTTCTTAGAACTAAACAGCCAAACTACTCACATAGATGATTTGATCATTGTGGTGAAGACTTGTGCAGAACAAACCACATTTTTTGGAAGAGCTGAATACAGAGAACTGGTGCACATAGTGTGCTACAAGTTCCCCAAACAATCATTCCTAGGTTTTGAATTTAGAAATGTTCTTCTCCTAGACTAGTTGCCACACAAAGCTATAGAAACCAGTTTGTAGTGCCATTTTACCCATAGCTGAGGGGGACAAGAGATGAATTCATATCTTTCCCAAGGATATTGGCACATAAGTGAATGTAATAAACTCAACCAGAATTCAAACTTAGTTCTGTGATTTCTCAATCTGAGCCACTATCCATTACTCCACTGTGCATCATATTACTCTCTCTCCCTCTCTCTCTCTCTCTCTCTCTCTCTATATATATATATATATATATATATATATATATATATATGTATTATAAAATATAAGTGAGGTAAAATCCATGTGCAATCAACTACCTGGATTTAACCATATGGTCTCATCAGGGCTGGTTACTTGTTGATGGTTAATCTGTAACACTATTCATGCTCACTTAAATAAATTAACAAAGTGCCACAAATCAAATATATCAGGTGGCAGGGATAAGGGCCTGCATTAGCTCAGAGTATATTTACTGCTTTGTCTACATTTCAACATTACTTCCGACCGTTGGTTTAACAGGTTGGTCTTGTCTGGGTATATCACTATAGCCAGCTTTTCTTCCAGACTGAAGCTACAAACATTATCCATACATCTTTAAGGCTTAACTATATATATATATATATATATATATATATATATATATATATATATATATATATATATATATATGTAAATAACGTGGTGGTGGT